>OY987226.1:27518983-28118983 GCA_963920705.1 Odiellus spinosus
GGATCTATTCTTGGGAAATTTGTGGATCTACACTTGGGAAATATGTGGATCTATACTTGGGAAATTTGTGGATCTACATTTGTAAAATTTGTGGATCTAGACTTGGGAAATTTGTGGATCTATACTTGGGAAATTTGTGGATATATACTTGGGAAATTTGTGGATCTATACTTGGGAAATTTGTGGATCTATACTTGGGAAATTTGTGGATCTATACTTGGGAAATTTGTGGATCTATACTTGGGAAATTTGTGGATCTATACTTGGGAAATCTGTAGATCTATACTTGGGAAATTTGTGGATCTATACTTGGTAATTTCTTGACATTTATTTGGGAAATTTGTGGATCTATGCTTGGGAATTTTGTGGATCTATACTTGTAAACTGTAGATCTATACTTGGGACATTTGTGGATCTATACTTGGGAAATTTGTGGATCCATACTTGGGAAAGTTGTGGATCTATTCTTGGGAAATTTGTGGATCTATTCTTGGGAAATTTGAGGATCTATATTTGTGAAATTTGTGGATCTATACTGGGGAAATCTGTAGATCTATACATGGGAAATTTGTGGATCTATACTTGGTAATTTCTTGACATTTATTTGGGAAATTTGTGGATCTATACTTGGGAATTTTGTGGATCTATACTTGGGAAATATGTGGATCCATACTTGGGAAATTTGTGCATCTATACTGTGAAATTTGAGGATCTATACTTGTGAAATTTGTGGATCTATACTTGGGAAATTTGTGGATCTATACTTGGGAAATTTGTGGATCTATACTTGGGAGATTTGTGGATCTATACTTGGGAAATTTGTGGATATGTACTTGGGAAATTTGTGGATCTATACTTGGGAAATTTGTGGATCTATACTTGGCAAATTTGTTCATCTATACCTGGGAAATCCGTAGATCTATACTTAGGAAATTTGTGGATCTTTTCTTGGAGAATTTTTGGACCCAGACTTGGGAAATTTGTGGATCTATACTTGGGAAATTTGTGGATCTATACTGGGGAGATTTTTGGATCTATACTTGGGAAATTTGTGGATCTATATTTGGGAAATTTGTGGATCTATTCTTGGTAAATTTGTGGATCTACACTTGGGAAATCTGTGGATCTATACTTGGGAAATTTGTGGATCTATAATTGAGAAATTTGTGAATCTAAACTTGGGAAAAATGTAGATCTATACTTGGTAATTTCTTGACATATATTTGGGAAACTTGTGGAACTATACTTGGGAAATTTGTAGATATATATTTGGGAAATATGTGGATCTATATTTGTAAAATTTGTGGATCTAGACTTTGGAAATTTGTGGATCTATACTTGGGAAATTTGTGGATATATACTTGGGAAATTTGTGGATCTATACTTCGGAAATTTGTGGATCTATACTTGGTAAATTTGTGGATCTATACTTGGGAAATTTGTGGATCTATACTTGGGAAATCTGTAGATCTATACTTGGGACATTTGTGGATCTATACTTGGTAATTTCTTGATATTTTTTTGGGAAATTTGTGGATCTATGCTTGGGAATTTTGTGGATCTATACTTGTAAACTGTAGATCTATACTTGGGACATTTGTGGATCCATACTTTGGAAATTTGTGGATCCATACTTGGGAAAATTGTGGATCTATTCTTGGGAAATTTGTGGATCTATACTGGGAAATTTGAGGATCTATACTTGTGAAATTTGTGGATCTATACTTGGGAAATTTTTGGATCTATACTTGGGAAATTTGTGGATCTATACTTGTGAAATTGGTGGATCTATACTTGGGAAATCTGTAGATCTATACTTGTGAAATTGGTGGATCTATACTTGGGAAATCTGTAGATCTATACTTGGGAAATTTGTGGATCTTTTCTTGGAGAATTTTTGGGCCTATACTTGGGAAATTTGTGGATCTATACTTGGGAAATTTGTGGATCTATACTGGGGAGATTTTTGGATCTATACTTGGGAAATTTGTGGATCTATATTTGGGAAATTTTTGGATCTATTCTTGGGAAATTTGTGGATCTACACTTGGGAAATTTGTGGATCTATATTTGGGAAATTTGTGGATCTATTCTTGGGAAATTTGTGGATCTACACTTGGGAAATATGTGGATCTATACTTGGGAAATTTGTGGATCTATAATTGAGAAATTTGTGAATCTAAACTTGGGAAAAATGTAGATCTATACTTGGTAATTTCTTGACATATATTTGGGAAACTTGTGGAACTATACTTGGGAAATTTGTAGATATATATTTGGGAAATATGTGATTCTATATTTGTAAAATTTGTGGATCTAGACTTGGGAAATTTGTGGATCTATACTTGGGAAATTTGTGGATATATACTTGGTAAATTTGTGGATCTATACTTGGTAAATTTGTGGATCTATACTTGGGAAATCTGTAGATCTATACATGGGAAATTTGTGGATCTATACTTGGTAATTTCTTGATATTTATTTGGGAAATTTGTGGATCTATGCTTGCAAATTTTGTGGATCTATACTTGGGACATTTGTGGATCTATACTTGGGAAATTTGTGGATCCATACTTGGGAAATTTGTGGATCTATACTGGGGAGATTTTTGGATCTATACTTGGGAAATTTGTGGATCTATATTTGGGAAATTTGTGGATCTATTCTTGGTAAATTTGTGGATCTACACTTGGGAAATATGTGGATCTATACTTGGGAAATTTGTGGATCTATAATTGAGAAATTTGTGAATCTAAACTTGGGAAAAATGTAGATCTACACTTGGTAATTTCTTGACATATATTTGGGAAACTTGTGGAACTATACTTGGGAAATTTGTAGATATATATTTGGGAAATATGTGGATCTATATTTGTAAAATTTGTGGATCTAGACTTTGGAAATTTGTGGATCTATACTTGGGAAATTTGTGGATATATACTTGGGAAATTTGTGGATCTATACTTGGGAAATCTGTAGATCTATACTTGGGAAATTTGTGGATCTATACTCGGTAATTTCTTGATATTTTTTTGGGAAATTTGTGGATCTATGCTTGGGAATTTTGTGGATCTATACTTGTAAACTGTAGATCTATACTTGGGACATTTGTGGATCTATACTTGGGAAATTTGTGGATCCATACTTGGGAAATTTGTGGATCTATTCTTGGGAAATTTGTGGATCTATTCTTGGGAAATTTGTGGATCTATACTGGGAAATTTGAGGATCTATACTTGTGAAATTTGTGGAACTATACTTGGGAAATTTGTGGATCTATACTTGATAAATTTGTGCATCTATACTTGGGAAATTTGTGGATCTATTCTTGGGAAATCTGTAGATCTATACTTGGGAAATTTGTGGATCTATACTTGGTAATTTCTTGATATTTTTTTGGGAAATTTGTGGATCTATGCTTGGGAATTTTGTGGATCTATACTAGTAAACTGTAGATCTATACTTGGGACATTTGTGGATCTATTCTTGGGAAATTTGTGGATCTATTCTTGGGAAATTTTTGGATCTATACTTCGGAAATTTGTGGATCTATACTTGGTAAATTTGTGCATCTATACTTGGGAAATTTGTGGATCTATTCTTGGGAAATCTGTAGATCTATACTTGGGAAATTTGTGGATCTATACTTGGTAATTTCTTGATATTTATTTGGGAAATTTGTGGATCTATGCTTGGGAATTTTGTGGATCTATACTTGTAAACTGTAGATCTATACTTGGGACATTTGTGGATCTATACTTGGGAAATTTGTGGATCCATACTTGGGAAATTTGTGGATCTATTCTTGGGAAATTTGTGGATCTATTCTTGGGAAATTTGTGGATCTATTCTTGGGAAATTTGTGGATCTATACTGGGAAATTTGAGGATCTATACTTGTGAAATTTGTGGAACTATACTTGGGAAATTTGTGGATCTATACTTGTGAAATTGGTGGATCTATACTTGGGAAATCTGTAGATCTATACTTGTGAAATTGGTGGATCTATACTTGGGAAATCTGTAGATCTATACTTGGGAAATTTGTGGATCTTTTCTTGGAGAATTTTTGGGCCCAGACTTGGGAAATTTGTGGATCTATACTTGGGAAATTTGTGGATCTATACTGGGGAGATTTTTGGATCTATACTTGGGAAATTTCTTGACATATATTTGGGAAACTTGTGGAACTATACTTGGGAAATTTGTAGATATATATTTGGGAAATATGTGATTCTATATTTGTAAAATTTGTGGATCTAGACTTGGGAAATTTGTGGATCTATAATTGGGAAATTTGTGGATATATACTTGGTAAATTTGTGGATCTATACTTGGTAAATTTGTGGATCTATACTTGGGAAATTTGTGGATCTATACTTGGGAAATTTGTGGATCTATACTTGGTAATTTCTTGATATTTATTTGGGAAATTTGTGGATCTATGCTTGCAAATTTTGTGGATCTATACTTGTAAACTGTAGATCTATACTTGGGACATTTGTGGATCTATACTTGGGAAATTTGTGAATCCATACTTGGGAAATTTGTGGATCTATACTTGTGAAATTGGTGGATCTATACTTGGGAAATCTGTAGATCTATACTTGGGAAATTTGTGGATCTTTTCTTGGAGAATTTTTGGACCCAGACTTGGAAATTTGTGGATCTATACTTGGGAAACTTGTGGATCTATACTGGGGAGATTTTTGGATCTATACTTGGGAAATTTGTGGACCTATACTTGGGAAATTTGTGGATCTATACTTGTGAAATTGGTGGATCTATACTTGGGAAATCTGTAGATCTATACTTGTGAAATTGGTGGATCTATACTTGGGAAATTTGTGGATCTATACTTGGGAAATTTGTGGATCTATACTTGTGAAATTGGTGGATCTATACTTGGGAAATCTGTAGATCTATACTTGTGAAATTGGTGGATCTATACTTGGGAAATTTGTGGATCTATATTTGGGAAATTTGTGGATCTATTCTTGGGAAATTTGTGGATCTACACTTGGGAAATCTGTAGATCTATACTTGGGAAATTTGTGGATCTATACTTGGTAATTTCTTGACATTTGGGAAATTTGTGGATCTATGCTTGGGAATTTTGTGGATCTATACTTGTAAACTGTAGATCTATACTTGGGACATTTGTGGATCTATACTTGGGAAATTTGTGGATCCATACTTGGGAAATTTGTGGATCTATGCTTGGGAAATTTGTGGATCTATTCTTGGTAAATTTGTGAATCTACACTTGGGAAATATGTGGATCTATACTTGGGAAATTTGTGGATCTACATTTGTAAAATTTGTGGATTTAGACTTGGGAAATTTGTGGATCTATACTTGGGAAATTTGTGGATATATACATGGGAAATTTGTGGATCTATACTTGGGAAATCTGTAGATCTATACTTGGGAAATTTGTGGAACTATACTTGGTAATTTCTTGACATATATTTGGGAAATTTGTGGATCTATGCTTGGGAATTTTGTGGATCTATACTTGTAAACTGTAGATCTATACTTGGGACATTTGTGGATCTATACTTGGGAAATCTGTAGATCTAGACTTGGGAAATTTGTGGATCTATACTTGGAAAATTTGTGGATCTATACTTGGCAAATTTGTTCATCTATACCTGGGAAATCCGTAGATCTATACTTGGGAAACTTGTGGATCTTTTCTTCGAGAATTTTTTGATCTAGACTTGGGAAATTTGTGGATCTATAGTTGGGAAATTTGTGGATCTATATTTGGGAAATTTGTGGATCTATTCTTGGGAAATTTGTGGATCTACACTTGGGAAATATGTGGATCTATACTTGGAAAATTTGTGGATCTAGACTTGGGAAATTTGTGGATCTATACTTGGGAAATTTGTGGATATATACTTGGGAAATTAGTGGATCTATACTTCGGAAATATGTGGATCTATACTTGGTAAATTTGTGTGTCTATACTTGGCAAATTTGTTCATCTATACCTGGGAAATCCGTAGATCTATACTTGGGAAACTTGTGGATCTTTTCTTCGAGAATTTTTGGATCTAGACTTGGGAAATTTGTGGATCTATATTTGGGAAATTTGTGGATCTATACTGGGGAGATTTTTGGATCTATACTTGGGAAATTTGTGGATCTATGCTTGGGAAATTTGTGGATCTATTCTTGGGAAATTTGTGGATCTACACTTGGGAAATATATGGATCTATACTTGGGAAATTTGTGGATCTACATTTGTAAAATTTGTGGATCTAGACTTGGGAAATTTGTGGATCTATACTTGGGAAATTTGTGGATATATACTTGGGAAATTTGTGGATCTATACTTGGGAAATTTGTGGATCTATACTTGGGAAATCTGTAGATCTATACTTGGGAAATTTGTGGATCTATACTTGGTAATTTCTTTTCATTTATTTGGGAAATTTGTGGATCTATGCTTGGGAATTTTGTGGATCTATACTTGTAAACTGTAGATCTATACTTGGGACATTTGTGGATCTATACTTGGGAAATTTGTGGATCCATACTTGGGAATGTTGTGGATCTATTCTTGGGAAATTTGTGGATCTATTCTTGGGAAATTTGAGGATCTATATTTGTGAAATTTGTGGATCTATACTTGGGAAATTTGTGGATCTATACTGGGTAAATCTGTAGATCTATACATGGGAAATTTGTGGATCTATACTTGGTAATTTCTTGACATTTATTTGGGAAATTTGTGGATCTATACTTGGGAATTTTGTGGATCTATTCTTGGGAAATTTGTGGATCTATACTGTGAAATTTGAGGATCTATACTTGTGAAATTTGTGGATCTATACTTGGGATATTTGTGGATCTATACTTGGGAGATTTGTGGATCTATACTTGGGAAATTTGTGGATATGTACTTGGGAAATTTGTGGATCTATACTTGGCAAATTTGTTCATCTATACCTGGGAAATCCGTAGATCTATACTTGGGAAAAATGTAGATCTATACTTGGTAATTTCTTGACATATATTTTGGAAACTTGTGGAACTATACTTGGGAAATTTGTAGATATATATTTGGGAAATATGTGAATCTATATTTGTAAAATTTGTGGATCTAGACTTTGGAAATTTGTGGATCTATATTTGGGAAATTTTTGGATCTATTCTTGGGAAATTTGTGGATCTACACTTGGGAAATTTGTGGATCTATATTTGGGAAATTTGTGGATCTATTCTTAGGAAATTTGTGTATCTACACTTGGGAAATATGTGGATCTATACTTGGGAAATTTGTGGATCTATAATTGAGAAATTTGTGAATCTAAACTTGGGAAAAATGTAGATCTATACTTGGTAATTTCTTGACATATATTTGGGAAACTTGTGGAACTATACTTGGGAAATATGTGATTCTATATTTGTAAAATTTGTGGATCTAGACTTGGGAAATTTGTGGATCTATACTTGGGAAATTTGTGGATATATACTTGGGAAATTTGTGGATCTATACTTCGGAAATTTGTGGATCTATACTTGGGAAATCTGCAGATCTATACTTGGGAAATTTGTGGATCTATACTTGGGAAATCTGTGGATCTATACTTGGTAATTTCTTGACATTTATTTGGGAAATTTGTGGATCTATGCTTGGGAATTTTGTGGATCTATGCTTGGGAATTTTGTGGATCTATACTTGTAAATAGTAGATCTATGCTTGGGAATTTTGTGGATCTATACTTGTAAATAGTAGATCTATACTTGGGAAATTTGTCGATCTATACTTGGTAAATTTGTGGATCTATACTTGGGAAATTTGTGGATCTATACTTGGGAAATTTGTGGATCTATACTTGGGAAATTTGTGGATCTATACTTGGGAAATTTGTGGATCTATACTTGGGAAATTTGTGGATCCATACTTGGGAAATTTGTGGATCCATACTTGGGAAATTTGTGGATCTATACTGGGGAGATTTTTGGATCTATACTTGGGAAATTTGTGGATCTATATTTGGGAAATTTGTGGATCTATTCTTGGTAAATTTGTGGATCTAAACTTGGGAAATATGTGGATCTATACTTGGGAAATTTGTGGATCTATAATTGAGAAATTTGTGAATCTAAACTTGGGAAAAATGTAGATCTACACTTGGTAATTTCTTGACATATATTTGGGAAACTTGTGGAACTATACTTGGGAAATTTGTAGATATATATTTGGGAAATATGTGGATCTATATTTGTAAAATTTGTGGATCTAGACTTTGGAAATTTGTGGATCTATACTTGGGAAATTTGTGGATATATACTTGGGAAATTTGTGGATCTATACTTGGGAAATCTGTAGATCTATACTTGGGAAATTTGTGGATCTATACTTGGTAATTTCTTGATATTTTTTTGGGAAATTTGTGGATCTATGCTTGGGAATTTTGTGGATCTATACTTGTAAACTGTAGATCTATACTTGGGACATTTGTGGATCTATACTTGGGAAATTTGTGGATCTATTCTTGGGAAATTTGTGGATCTATTCTTGGGAAATTTGTGGATCTATACTGGGAAATTTGAGGATCTATACTTGTGAAATTTGTGGAACTATACTTGGGAAATTTGTGGATCTATACTTGATAAATTTGTGCATCTATACTTGGGAAATTTGTGGATCTATTCTTGGGAAATCTGTAGATCTATACTTGGGAAATTTGTGGATCTATACTTGGTAATTTCTTGATATTTTTTTGGGAAATTTGTGGATCTATGCTTGGGAATTTTGTGGATCTATACTAGTAAACTGTAGATCTATACTTGGGACATTTGTGGATCTATTCTTGGGAAATTTGTGGATCTATTCTTGGGAAATTTTTGGATCTATACTTCGGAAATTTGTGGATCTATACTTGGTAAATTTGTGCATCTATACTTGGGAAATTTGTGGATCTATTCTTGGGAAATCTGTAGATCTATACTTGGGAAATTTGTGGATCTATACTTGGTAATTTCTTGATATTTATTTGGGAAATTTGTGGATCTATGCTTGGGAATTTTGTGGATCTATACTTGTAAACTGTAGATCTATACTTGGGACCTTTGTGGATCTATACTTGGGAAATTTGTGGATCCATACTTGGGAAATTTGTGGATCTATTCTTGGGAAATTTGTGGATCTATTCTTGGGAAATTTGTGGATCTATTCTTGGGAAATTTGTGGATCTATACTGGGAAATTTGAGGATCTATACTTGTGAAATTTGTGGAACTATACTTGGAAAATTTGTGGATCTATACTTGTGAAATTGGTGGATCTATACTTGGGAAATCTGTAGATCTATACTTGTGAAATTGGTGGATCTATACTTGGGAAATCTGTAGATCTATACTTGGGAAATTTGTGGATCTTTTCTTGGAGAATTTTTGGGCCCAGACTTGGGAAATTTGTGGATCTATACTTGGGAAATTTGTGGATCTATACTGGGGAGATTTTTGGATCTATACTTGGGAAATTTCTTGACATATATTTGGGAAACTTGTGGAACTATACTTGGGAAATTTGTAGATATATATTTGGGAAATATGTGATTCTATATTTGTAAAATTTGTGGATCTAGACTTGGGAAATTTGTGGATCTATAATTTGGAAATTTGTGGATATATACTTGGTAAATTTGTGGATCTATACTTGGTAAATTTGTGGATCTATACTTGGGAAATTTGTGGATCTATACTTGGGAAATTTGTAGATCTATACTTGGTAATTTCTTGATATTTATTTGGGAAATTTGTGGATCTATGCTTGCAAATTTTGTGGATCTATACTTGTAAACTGTAGATCTATACTTGGGACATTTGTGGATCTATACTTGGGAAATTTGTGAATCCATACTTGGGAAATTTGTGGATCTATACTTGTGAAATTGGTGGATCTATACTTGGGAAATCTGTAGATCTATACTTGGGAAATTTGTGGATCTTTTCTTGGAGAATTTTTGGACCCAGACTTGGAAATTTGTGGATCTATACTTGGGAAACTTGTGGATCTATACTGGGGAGATTTTTGGATCTATACTTGGGAAATTTGTGGATCTATACTTGGGAAATTTGTGGATCTATACTTGTGAAATTGGTGGATCTATACTTGGGAAATCTGTAGATCTATACTTGTGAAATTGGTGGATCTATACTTGGGAAATTTGTGGATCTATACTTGGGAAATTTGTGGATCTATACTTGTGAAATTGGTGGATCTATACTTGGGAAATCTGTAGATCTATACTTGTGAAATTGGTGGATCTATACTTGGGAAATTTGTGGATCTATATTTGGGAAATTTGTGGATCTATTCTTGGGAAATTTGTGGATCTACACTTGGGAAATCTGTAGATCTATACTTGGGAAATTTGTGGATCTATACTTGGTAATTTCTTGACATTTGGGAAATTTGTGGATCTATGCTTGGGAATTTTGTGGATCTATACTTGTAAACTGTAGATCTATACTTGGGACATTTGTGGATCTATACTTGGGAAATTTGTGGATCCATACTTGGGAAATTTGTGGATCTATGCTTGGGAAATTTGTGGATCTATTCTTGGTAAATTTGTGAATCTACACTTGGGAAATATGTGGATCTATACTTGGGAAATTTGTGGATCTACATTTGTAAAATTTGTGGATTTAGACTTGGGAAATTTGTGGATCTATACTTGGGAAATTTGTGGATATATACATGGGAAATTTGTGGATCTATACTTGGGAAATCTGTAGATCTATACTTGGGAAATTTGTGGAACTATACTTGGTAATTTCTTGACATATATTTGGGAAATTTGTGGATCTATGCTTGGGAATTTTGTGGATCTATACTTGTAAACTGTAGATCTATACTTGGGACATTTGTGGATCTATACTTGGGAAATCTGTAGATCTAGACTTGGGAAATTTGTGGATCTATACTTGGAAAATTTGTGGATCTATACTTGGCAAATTTGTTCATCTATACCTGGGAAATCCGTAGATCTATACTTGGGAAACTTGTGGATCTTTTCTTCGAGAATTTTTTGATCTAGACTTGGGAAATTTGTGGATCTATAGTTGGGAAATTTGTGGATCTATATTTGGGAAATTTGTGGATCTATTCTTGGGAAATTTGTGGATCTACACTTGGGAAATATGTGGATCTATACTTGGAAAATTTGTGGATCTAGACTTGGGAAATTTGTGGATCTATACTTGGGAAATTTGTGGATATATACTTGGGAAATTAGTGGATCTATACTTCGGAAATATGTGGATCTATACTTGGTAAATTTGTGTGTCTATACTTGGCAAATTTGTTCATCTATACCTGGGAAATCCGTAGATCTATACTTGGGAAACTTGTGGATCTTTTCTTCGAGAATTTTTGGATCTAGACTTGGGAAATTTGTGGATCTATATTTGGGAAATTTGTGGATCTATACTGGGGAGATTTTTGGATCTATACTTGGGAAATTTGTGGATCTATGCTTGGGAAATTTGTGGATCTATTCTTGGGAAATTTGTGGATCTACACTTGGGAAATATATGGATCTATACTTGGGAAATTTGTGGATCTACATTTGTAAAATTTGTGGATCTAGACTTGGGAAATTTGTGGATCTATACTTGGGAAATTTGTGGATATATACTTGGGAAATTTGTGGATCTATACTTGGTAAATTTGTGGATCTATACTTGGGAAATTTGTGGATCTATACTTGGGAAATCTGTAGATCTATACTTGGGAAATTTGTGGATCTATACTTGGTAATTTCTTTTCATTTATTTGGGAAATTTGTGGATCTATGCTTGGGAATTTTGTGGATCTGTACTTGTAAACTGTAGATCTATACTTGGGACATTTGTGGATCTATACTTGGGAAATTTGTGGATCCATACTTGGGAAAGTTGTGGATCTATTCTTGGGAAATTTGTGGATCTATTCTTGGGAAATTTGAGGATCTATATTTGTGAAATTTGTGGATCTATACTTGGGAAATTTGTGGATCTATACTGGGTAAATCTGTAGATCTATACATGGGAAATTTGTGGATCTACACTTGGTAATTTCTTGACATTTATTTGGGAAATTTGTGGATCTATACTTGGGAATTTTGTGGATCTATTCTTGGGAAATTTGTGGATCTATACTGTGAAATTTGAGGATCTATACTTGTGAAATTTGTGGATCTATACTTGGGAAATTTGTGGATCTATACTTGGGAGATTTGTGGATCTATACTTGGGAAATTTGTGGATATGTACTTGGGAAATTTGTGGATCTATACTTGGCAAATTTGTTCATCTATACCTGGGAAATCCGTAGATCTATACTTGGGAAAAATGTAGATCTATACTTGGTAATTTCTTGACATATATTTTGGAAACTTGTGGAACTATACTTGGGAAATTTGTAGATATATATTTGGGAAATATGTGAATCTATATTTGTAAAATTTGTGGATCTAGACTTTGGAAATTTGTGGATCTATATTTGGGAAATTTTTGGATCTATTCTTGGGAAATTTGTGGATCTACACTTGGGAAATTTGTGGATCTATATTTGGGAAATTTGTGGATCTATTCTTAGGAAATTTGTGTATCTACACTTGGGAAATATGTGGATCTATACTTGGGAAATTTGTGGATCTATAATTGAGAAATTTGTGAATCTAAACTTGGGAAAAATGTAGATCTATACTTGGTAATTTCTTGACATATATTTGGGAAACTTGTGGAACTATACTTGGGAAATATGTGATTCTATATTTGTAAAATTTGTGGATCTAGACTTGGGAAATTTGTGGATCTATACTTGGGAAATTTGTGGATATATACTTGGGAAATTTGTGGATCTATACTTCGGAAATTTGTGGATCTATACTTGGGAAATCTGCAGATCTATACTTGGGAAATTTGTGGATCTATACTTGGGAAATCTGTGGATCTATACTTGGTAATTTCTTGACATTTATTTGGGAAATTTGTGGATCTATGCTTGGGAATTTTGTGGATCTATGCTTGGGAATTTTGTGGATCTATACTTGTAAATAGTAGATCTATGCTTGGGAATTTTGTGGATCTATACTTGTAAATAGTAGATCTATACTTGGGAAATTTGTCGATCTATACTTGGTAAATTTGTGGATCTATACTTGGGAAATTTGTGGATCTATACTTGGGAAATTTGTGGATCTATATCTGTAAAATTTGTGGATCTAGACTTGGGAAATTTGTAGATATATACTTGGGAAATTTGTTTATATATACTTGGGAAATTTGTGGATCTATACTTTGGAAATTTGTGGATCTATACTTGGGAAATTTGTGGATCTATACTTGGTAAATTTGTTGATCTACTCTTGGGAAATTTGTGGATCTACACTGAGGAAATATGTGGATCTATACTTGGGAAATTTGTGGATCTATATTTGTAAAATTTGTGGAGCTAGACTTGGGAAATTTGTGGATCTATACTTGGGAAATTTGTAGATATATATTTGGGAAATATGTGGATCTATATTTGTAAAATTTGTGGATCTAGACTTGGGAAACTTGTGGATCTATACTTGTAAAATTTGTGGATATATACTTGGGAAATTTGTGGATCTATAGTTCGGAAATTTGTGGATCTATACTTGGGAAATTTGTTGATCTACTCTTGGGAAATTTGTGGATCTACACTAAGGAAATATGTGGATCTATACTTGGGAAATTTGTGGATCTATATTTGTAAAATTTGTGGATCTAGACTTGGGAAATTTGTGGATATATACTTGGGAAATTTGTGGATATATACTTGGGAAATTTGTGGATATATACTTGGGAAATCTGTAGATATATACTTGGGAAATTTGTGGATCTATACTTGGGAAATTTGTGGATCTATACTTGGGAAATCTGTAGATCTATACTTGGGAAATTTGTGGATCTATACTTGGGAAATCTGTAGATCTATACTTGGGAAATTTGTGGATCTATACTTGGTAATTTCTTGACATTTATTTGGGAAATTTGTGGATCTATACTTGGGAATTTTGTGGATCTTTACTTGGGAATTTTGTGGATCTATACTTGTAAACTGTAGCTCTATACTTGGGAAATTTGTGGAACTATTCTTGGGAAATTTGTGTATCTATACTGGGAAATTTGTGGATATATACTTGGAAAATTTATGGATCTATACTTGGCAAACTTGTTCATCTATACCTGGGAAATCCGTAGATCTAGACTTGGGAAATTTGTGGATCTATACTTGGGAAATTTGTGGATCTATACTGGGGAGATTTTTGGATCTATACTTTGGAAATTTGTGGATCTATTCTTGGGAAATTTGTGGATCTACACTTGCGAAATATGTGGATCTTTAATAGAGAAATTTGTGAATCTAAACTGGGGAAAAATGTAGATCTATACTTGGTAATTTCTTGACATATATTTGGGAAACTTGTGGAACTATACTTGGGAAATTTGTGGATATATACTTGGAAAATTTATGGATCTATACTTGGCAAACTTGTTCATCTATACCTGGGAAATCCGTAGATCTAGACTTGGGAAATTTGTGGATCTATACTTGGGAAATTTGTGGATCTATACTGGGGAGATTTTTGGATCTATACTTTGGAAATTTGTGGATCTATTCTTGGGAAATTTGTGGATCTACACTTGCGAAATATGTGGATCTTTAATAGAGAAATTTGTGAATCTAAACTGGGGAAAAATGTAGATCTATACTTGGTAATTTCTTGACATATATTTGGGAAACTTGTGGAACTATACTTGGGAAATTTTTGGATCTATACTTGGGAAATTGGTGGATCTATACCTGGGAAATCTGTAGATCTATACTTGTGAAATTTGTGGATCTACACTTGGGAAATATGTGGATCTATACTTGGGAAATTTGTGGATCTATATTTGTAAAATTTGTGGATCTAGACTTGGGAAATTTGTGGATCTATACTTGGGAAATTTGTGGATCTATACTTGGGAAATTTGTGGATCTATACTTGGGAATTTTGTGGATCTATACTTGTAAACTGTAGATCTATACTTGGGAAATTTGTGGATCTATTCTTGGGAAATTTGTGGATCTATTCTTGGGAAATTTGTGGATCAATACTGGGAAATTTGAGGATCTATACTTGTGATATTGGTGGATCTATACTTGTGATATTGGTGGATCTATACTTGGGAGATTTGTGGATCTATACTTGGGAAATTTGTGGATATATACTTGGGAAATTTGTGGATCTATACTTGGAAAATTTATGGATCTATACTTGGCAAACTTGTTCATCTATACCTGGGAAATCCGTAGATCTATACTTGGGAAATTTGTGGATCTTTTCTTTGAGAATTTTTGGATCTAGACTTGGGAAATTTGTGGATCTATACTGGGGAGATTTTTGGATCTATACTTGGGAAATTTGTGGATCTATTCTTGGGAAATTTGTAAATCTACACTTGGGAAATATGTGGATCTATACTTGGGAAATTTGTGGATCTTTAATAGAGAAATTTGTGAATCTAAACTTGGGAAAAATGTAGATCTATACTTGGTAATTTCTTGAAATATATTTGGGAAACTTGTGGAACTATACTTGGGAAATTTGTAGATATATATTTGGGAAATATGTGGATCTATATTTGTAAAATTTGTGGATCTAGACTTGGGAAATTTGTGGATCTATACTTGGGAAATTTGTGGATATATACTTGGGAAATTTGTGGATCTATAGTTCGGAAATTTGTGGATCTATACTTGGTAAATTTGTGGATCTATACTTGGGAAATTTGTGGATCTATACTTGGGAAATCTGTAGATCTATACTTGGGAAATGTGTGGATCTATACTTGGGAAATTTGTGGATCTATACTTGGTAATTTCTTGACATTTATTTGGGAAATTTGTGGATCTATGCCTGGGAATTTTGTGGATCTATACTTGTAAACTGTAGATCTATACTTGGGACATTTGTGGATCTATACTTATGAAATTTGTGGATCCATACTTTTGAAATTTGTGGATCTATTCTTGGGAAATTTGTGGATCTATTCTTGGGAAATTTGTGGATCTATACTGGGAAATTTGAGGATCTATACTTGGGAGATTTGTGGATCTATACTTGGGAAATTTGTGGATCTATACTTGGGAAATTTGTGGATCTATACTTGGGAAATTTGTGGATCTATATATGTAAAATTTGTGGATCTAGAATTGGGAAATTTGTTGATATACACATGGGAAATTTGTTGATACATACTTGGGAAATTTTTTGATATATACTTGGGAAATTTGTGGATCTATACTTGGGAAATTTGTGGTTCTATACTTGGGAAATTTGTGTATCTATACTTGGGAAATTTGTGGATATATACTTGGTAATTTCTTGACATATATTTGGGAAACTTTTGGAACTATACTTGGGAAATTTTTGGATCTATATCTGTAAAATTTGTGGATCTAGACTTGGGAAATTTGTTGATATACACTTGGGAAATTTGTTGATATATACTTGGGAAATTTGTTGATATATACTTGGGAAATTTGTGGATCTACACTGAGGAAATATGTGGATCTATACTTGGGAAATTTGTGGATCTATATTTGTAAAATTTGTGGAGCTAGACTTGGGAAATTTGTGGATCTATACTTGGGAAATTTGTAGATATATATTTGGGAAATATGTGGATCTATATTTGTAAAATTTGTGGATCTAGACTTGGGAAATTTGTGGATATATACTTGGGAAATTTGTGGATATATACTTGGGAAATTTGTGGATCTATACTTGGGAAATCTGTAGATCTATACTTGGGAAATTTGTGGATCTATACTTGGTAATTTCTTGACATTTATTTGGGAATTTTGTGGATCTATACTTGGGAATTTTGTGGTTCTTTACTTGGGAATTTTGTGGATCTATACTTGTAAACTGTAGCTCTATACTTGGGACATTTGTGGATCTATACTTGGGAAATTTGTGGAACTATTCTTGGGAAATTTGTGGATCTATACTGGGAAATTTGAGGATCTATACTTGTGATATTGGTGGACCTATATTTGGGAAATTTGTGGATCTATACTTGGGAAATTTGTGGATATATACTTGGAAAATTTATGGATCTATACTTGGCAAACTTGTTCATCTATACCTGGGAAATCCGTAGATCTATACTTGGGAAATTTGTGGATCTTTTCTTTGAGAATTTTTGGATCTAGACTTGGGAAATTTGTGGATCTATACTGGGGAGATTTTTGGATCTATACTTTGGAAATTTGTGGATCTATTCTTGGGAAATTTGTGGATCTACACTTGGGAAATATGTGGATCTTTAATAGAGAAATTTGTGAATCTAAACTGGGGAAAAATGTAGATCTATACTTGGTAATTTCTTGACATATATTTGGGAAACTTGTGGAACTATACTTGGGAAATTTGTGAATCTATACTTGGAAATTTGTGGATCTATACTTGGGAAATTTGTGGATCTATACTTGGGAAATTTGTGGATCTATACTTGGGAAATTTGTGGATCTATATATGTAAAATTTGTGGATCTAGAATTGGGAAATTTGTTGATATACACATGGGAAATTTGTTGATACATACTTGGGAAATTTTTTGATCTATACTTGGGAAATTTGTGGATCTATACTTGGGAAATTTGTGTATCTATACTTGGGAAATTTGTGGATATATACGTGGTAATTTCTTGACATATATTTGGGAAACTTTTGGAACTATACTTGGGAAATTTGTGGATCTATATCTGTAAAGTTTGTGGATCTAGACTTGGGAAATTTGTTGATATACACTTGGGAAATTTGTTGATATATACTTGGGAAATTTGTTGATATATACTTGGGAAATTTGTTGATATATACTTGGGAAATTTGTTGATATATACTTGGGAAATTTGTGGATCTACACTGAGGAAATATGTGGATCTATACTTGGGAAATTTGTGGATCTATATTTGTAAAATTTGTGGAGCTAGACTTGGGAAATTTGTGGATCTATACTTGGGAAATTTGTAGATATATATTTGGGAAATATGTGGATCTATATTTGTAAAATTTGTGGATCTAGACTTGGGAAATTTGTGGATCTAGACTTGGGAAATTTGTGGATATATACTTGGGAAATTTGTGGATCTATACTTGGGAAATCTGTAGATCTATACTTGGGAAATTTGTGGATCTATACTTGGTAATTTCTTGACATTTATTTGGGAATTTTGTGGATCTATACTTGGGAATTTTGTGGATCTTTACTTGGGAATTTTGTGGCTCTATACTTGGGACATTTGTGGATCTATACTTGGGACATTTGTGGATCTATACTTGGGAAATTTGTGGAACTATTCTTGGGAAATTTGTGGATCTATACTGGGAAATTTGAGGATTTATACTTGTGATATTGGTGGACCTATATTTGGGAAATTTGTGGATCTATACTTGGGAAATTTGTGGATATATACTTGGAAAATTTATGGATCTATACTTGGCAAACTTGTTCATCTATACCTGGGAAATCCGTAGATCTATACTTGGGAAATTTGTGGATCTTTTCTTTGAGAATTTTTGGATCTAGACTTGGGAAATTTGTGGATCTATACTTGGGAAATTTGTGGATCTATACTGGGGAGATTTTTGGATCTATACTTTGGAAATTTGTGGATCTATTCTTGGGAAATTTGTGGATCTACACTTGGGAAATATGTGGATCTTTAATAGAGAAATTTGTGAATCTAAACTGGGGAAAAATGTAGATCTATACTTGGTAATTTCTTGACATATATTTGGGAAACTTGTGGAACTATACTTGGGAAATTTGTGGATCTATACTTGGGAAATTTGTGGATCTATACTTGGGAAATTTGTGGATCTATACTTGGGAAATTTGTGGATCTATACTTGGGAAATTTGTGGATCTATATATGTAAAATTTGTGGATCTAGAATTGGGAAATTTGTTGATATACACATGGGAAATTTGTTGATACATACTTGGGAAATTTTTTGATATATACTTGGGAAATTTGTGGATCTATACTTGGGAAATTTGTGGATCTATACTTGGGAAATTTGTGTATCTATACTTGGGAAATTTGTGGATATATACGTGGTAATTTCTTGACATATATTTGGGAAACTTTTGGAACTATACTTGGGAAATTTGTGGATCTATATCTGTAAAATTTGTGGATCTAGACTTGGGAAATTTGTTGATATACACTTGGGAAATTTGTTGATATATACTTGGAAAATTTGTTGATATATACTTGGGAAATTTGTGGATCTACACTGAGGAAATATGTGGATCTATACTTGGGAAATTTGTGGATCTATATTTGTAAAATTTGTGGATCTAGACTTGGGAAATTTGTGGATATATACTTGGGAAATTTGTTGATATATACTTGGGAAATTTGTGGATCTATACTTGGAAATTTGTGGATCTAAACTTGGGAAAAATGTAGATCTATACTTGGGAAATTTTTGGATATATATTAGGGAAACTTGTAGAACTATACTTGGGATATTTGTAGATATATATTTGTAAAATTTGTGGATCTAGACTTGGGAAATTTGTGGATCTATACTTGGGAAATTTTTGGATCCATACTTGGGAAATCTGTGGATCTATACTGGGGAAATTTGTGGATCTATACTTGGGAAATTTGTGGATCTATTCTTGGGAAATTTGTGGATCTATACTTGGGAAATTTGTGGATCTATATTTAGGAAATCTGTGGATCTATCTTTGGGAAATTACTGGATCTATACTTGGGAAATTTGTGGATCTATACTTGGGAAATTTGTGGATCTATACTTGGGAAATTTTTGGATATATATTAGGAAAACTTGTGGAACTATACTTGGGATATTTGTAGATATATATTTGGGAAATTTGTGGATCTATACTTGGGAAATTTGTGTATCTATACTTGGGAAATTTGTGTATCTATACTTGGGAAATTTGTGGATATATACGTGGTAATTTCTTGACATATATTTGGGAAACTTTTGGAACTATACTTGGGAAATTTGTGGATCTATATTTAGGAAATCTGTGGATCTAGACTTGGGAAATTTGTTGATATACACTTGGGAAATTTGTTGATATATACTTGGAAAATTTGTTGATATATACTTGGGAAATTTGTGGATCTACACTGAGGAAATATGTGGATCTATACTTGGGAAATTTGTGGATCTATATTTGTAAAATTTGTGGATCTAGACTTGGGAAATTTGTGGATATATACTTGGGAAATTTGTGGATCTATACTTGGTAATTTCTTGACATTTATTTGGGAATTTTGTGGATCTATACTTGGCAAATTTGTGGATATATACTTGTAAACTGTAGAGCTATTCTTGGGAAATTTGTGGATCTATACCTGGGAAATTTGTGGATCTATATTTGGGAAGTTTGTGGATCTAGACTTGGGGAATTTGTTGATATATACTTGGGAAATTTGTTGATATATACTTGGGAAATTTGTGGATCTATACTTGGAAATTTGTGGATCTAAACTTGGGAAAAATGTAGATCTATACTTGGGAAATTTTTGGATATATATTAGGGAAACTTGTAGAACTATACTTGGGATATTTGTAGATATATATTTGTAAAATTTGTGGATCTAGACTTGGGAAATTTGTGGATCTATACTTGGGAAATTTTTGGATCCATACTTGGGAAATCTGTGGATCTATACTTGGGAAATTTGTGGATCTATTCTTGGGAAATTTGTGGATCTATACTTGGGAAATTTGTGGATCTATATTTAGGAAATCTGTGGATCTATCTTTGGGAAATTACTGGATCTATACTTGGGAAATTTGTGGATCTATACTTGGGAAATTTGTGGATCTATACTTGGGAAATTTGTGGATCTATACTTGGGAAATTTTTGGATATATATTAGGAAAACTTGTGGAACTATACTTGGGATATTTGTAGATATATATTTGGGAAATTTGTGGATCTATACTTGGGAAATTTGTGTATCTATACTTGGGAAATTTGTGTATCTATACTTGGGAAATTTGTGGATATATACGTGGTAATTTCTTGACATATATTTGGGAAACTTTTGGAACTATACTTGGGAAATTTGTGGATCTATATCTGTAAAATTTGTGGATCTAGACTTGGGAAATTTGTTGATATACACTTGGGAAATTTGTTGATATATACTTGGAAAATTTGTTGATATATACTTGGGAAATTTGTGGATCTACACTGAGGAAATATGTGGATCTATACTTGGGAAATTTGTGGATCTATATTTGTAAAATTTGTGGATCTAGACTTGGGAAATTTGTGGATATATACTTGGGAAATTTGTGGATCTATACTTGGTAATTTCTTGACATTTATTTGGGAATTTTGTGGATCTATACTTGGCAAATTTGTGGATATATACTTGTAAACTGTAGAGCTATTCTTGGGAAATTTGTGGATCTATACCTGGGAAATTTGTGGATCTATATTTGGGAAGTTTGTGGATCTAGACTTGGGGAATTTGTTGATATATACTTGGGAAATTTGTTGATATATACTTGGGAAATTTGTGGATCTATACTTGGAAATTTGTGGATCTAAACTTGGGAAAAATGTAGATCTATACTTGGGAAATTTTTGGATATATATTAGGGAAACTTGTAGAACTATACTTGGGATATTTGTAGATATATATTTGTAAAATTTGTGGATCTAGACTTGGGAAATTTGTGGATCTATACTTGGGAAATTTTTGGATCCATACTTGGGAAATCTGTGGATCTATACTGGGGAAATTTGTGGATCTATACTTGGGAAATTTGTGGATCTATTCTTGGGAAATTTGTGGATCTATACTTGGGAAATTTGTGGATCTATATTTAGGAAATCTGTGGATCTATCTTTGGGAAATTACTGGATCTATACTTGGGAAATTTGTGGATATATACGTGGTAATTTCTTGACATATATTTGGGAAACTTTTGGAACTATACTTGGGAAATTTGTGGATCTATATTTAGGAAATCTGTGGATCTATCTTTGGGAAATTACTGGATCTATACTTGGGAAATTTGTGGATCTATACTTGGGAAATTTGTGGATCTATACTTGGGAAATTTGTGGATCTATACTTGGGAAATTTTTGGATATATATTAGGAAAACTTGTGGAACTATACTTGGGATATTTGTAGATATATATTTGGGAAATTTGTGGATCTATACTTGGGAAATTTGTGTATCTATACTTGGGAAATTTGTGTATCTATACTTGGGAAATTTGTGGATATATACGTGGTAATTTCTTGACATATATTTGGGAAACTTTTGGAACTATACTTGGGAAATTTGTGGATCTATATCTGTAAAATTTGTGGATCTAGACTTGGGAAATTTGTTGATATACACTTGGGAAATTTGTTGATATATACTTGGAAAATTTGTTGATATATACTTGGGAAATTTGTGGATCTACACTGAGGAAATATGTGGATCTATACTTGGGAAATTTGTGGATCTATATTTGTAAAATTTGTGGATCTAGACTTGGGAAATTTGTGGATATATACTTGGGAAATTTGTGGATCTATACTTGGTAATTTCTTGACATTTATTTGGGAATTTTGTGGATCTATACTTGGCAAATTTGTGGATATATACTTGTAAACTGTAGAGCTATTCTTGGGAAATTTGTGGATCTATACCTGGGAAATTTGTGGATCTATATTTGGGAAGTTTGTGGATCTAGACTTGGGGAATTTGTTGATATATACTTGGGAAATTTGTTGATATATACTTGGGAAATTTGTGGATCTATACTTGGAAATTTGTGGATCTAAACTTGGGAAAAATGTAGATCTATACTTGGGAAATTTTTGGATATATATTAGGGAAACTTGTAGAACTATACTTGGGATATTTGTAGATATATATTTGTAAAATTTGTGGATCTAGACTTGGGAAATTTGTGGATCTATACTTGGGAAATTTTTGGATCCATACTTGGGAAATCTGTGGATCTATACTGGGGAAATTTGTGAATCTATACTTGGGAAATTTGTGGATCTATTCTTGGGAAATTTGTGGATCTATACTTGGGAAATTTGTGGATCTATATTTAGGAAATCTGTGGATCTATCTTTGGGAAATTACTGGATCTATACTTGGGAAATTTGTGGATCTATACTTGGGAAATTTGTGGATCTATACTTGGGAAATTTTTGGATATATATTAGGAAAACTTGTGGAACTATACTTGGGATATTTGTAGATATATATTTGGGAAATTTGTGGATCTATATTTGTAAAATTTGTGGAACTATTCTTGGGAAATTTGTGGATCTATACTTGGGAAATATGTGGATCTATAATTGAGAAATTTGTGGATATAAACTTGGGAAAAATGTAGATCTATACTTGGGAAATTTGTGGATCTATACTTGGGAAATTTTTGGATATATATTAGGGAAACTTGTGGAACTATACTTGGGATATTTGTAGATATATATTTGGGAAATTTATGGATCTATATTTGTAAAATTTGTGGATCTATTCTTGGGAAATTTGTGGATCTATACTTGGGAAATTTTTGGATCTATAATTGAGAAATTTGTGGATATAAACTTGGGAAAAATGTAGATCTATACTTGGGAAATTTGTGGATCTAGACTTGGGAAATTTTTTGATATATACTTGGGAAATTTGTTGATATATGCTTGGGAAATTTGTGGATCTATACTTGGGAAATTTGTGGATCTATAATTGAGAAATTTGTGTATCTAATTTTGGGAAAAATGTAGATCTATTCTTGGGAAATTTGTGGATCTATACTTGGGAAATTTTTGGATATATATTAGGGAAACTTGTGGAACTATACTTGGGATATTTGTAGATATATATTTGTAAAATTTGTGGATCTAGACTTGGGAAATTTGTTGATATATACTTGGGAAATTTGTGGATCTATACTTGGGAAATTTGTGGATCTATACTTGGGAAATTTGTGGATCTATACTTGGGAAATTTGTGGATCTATACTTGGGAAATCTGTGGATCTATACTTGGGAAATTACTGGATCTATACTTGGGAAATTACTGGATCTATACTTGGGAATCTTGTGGATCTATACTTGGGATATTTGTGGATCTATACTTGGCAAATTTGTGGATATATACTTGTAAACTGTAGAGCTATTCTTGGGAAATTTGTGGATCTATACCTGGGAAATTTGTGGATCTATATTTGGGAAGTTTGTGGATCTAGACTTGGGGAATTTGTTGATATATACTTGGGAAATTTGTTGATATATACTTGGGAAATTTGTGGATCTATACTTGGGAAATTTGAGGATCTATAATAGAGAAATTTGTGGATCTAAACTTGGGAAAAATGTAGATCTATACTTGGGAAATTTGTGGATCTATACTTGGGAAATTTGTGGATCTATACTTGGGGAATTTTTGGATATATATTAGGGAAACTTGTGGAACTAGGGATATTTGTAGATATATATTTGGGAAATTTGTGGATCTAGACATGGGAAATTTGTTGATATATACTTGGGAAATTTGTGGATCTATACTTGGGAAATCTGTGGATCTATACTTGGGAAATCTGTGGATCTATACTTGGGAAATTTGTGGATCTATACTTGGGAAATTTGTGGATATTTACTTGTAAACTGTAGAGCTATACTTGGAAATTTGTGGATCTATACTTGGGAAGTTTGTGGATCTATACTTGGGAAGTTTGTGGATAAATACTTGGGAAATTTGTGGATCTATACTTGGGAAATTTGTGGATCTATACTTGGAAATTTTTGGATCTATACTGGGGAAATTTGTGGATCTATACTTGGGAAGTTTGTGGATAAATACTTGGGAAATTTGTGGATCTATACTTGGGAAAAATGTAGATCTATACTTGGGAAATTTTTGGATATATATTAGGGAAACTTGTAGAACTATACTTGGGATATTTGTAGATATATATTTGAAAAATGTGTGGATCTAGACTTGGGAAATTTGTTGATATATACTTGGGAAATTTGTTGATATATTTTTGGGAAATTTGTTGATCTATACTTGGGAAATTTTTGGATCTATACTTGGGAAATTTTTGGATCTATACTTGGGAAATCTGTGGATCTATACTTGGGAAATTACTGGATCTATACTTGGGGAACTTGTGGATCTATACTTGGGAAATTTGTGGATCTATACTTGGGAAATTAGGGGATATTTACTTGTAAACTGTAGAGCTATACTTGGGAAATTTGTGGATCTATACTTGGGAAATTTGTGGATCTATACTTGGGAAATCTGTAGATCTATACTTGGGAAATTTGTGGATCTATACTTGGTAATTTCTTGACATTTATTTGGGAATTTTGTGGATCTATACTTGGGAATTTTGTGGATCTTTACTTGGGAATTTTGTGGCTCTATACTTGGGACATTTGTGGATCTATACTTGGGACATTTGTGGATCTATACTTGGGAAATTTGTGGAACTATTCTTGGGAAATTTGTGGATCTATACTGGGAAATTTGAGGATCTATACTTGTGATATTGGTGGACCTATATTTGGGAAATTTGTGGATCTATACTTGGGAAATTTGTGGATATATACTTGGAAAATTTATGGATCTATACTTGGCAAACTTGTTCATCTATACCTGGGAAATCCGTAGATCTATACTTGGGAAATTTGTGGATCTTTTCTTTGAGAATTTTTGGATCTAGACTTGGGAAATTTGTGGATCTATACTTGGGAAATTTGTGGATCTATACTGGGGAGATTTTTGGATCTATACTTTGGAAATTTGTGGATCTATTCTTGGGAAATTTGTGGATCTACACTTGGGAAATATGTGGATCTTTAATAGAGAAATTTGTGAATCTAAACTGGGGAAAAATGTAGATCTATACTTGGTAATTTCTTGACATATATTTGGGAAACTTGTGGAACTATACTTGGGAAATTTGTGGATCTATACTTGGGAAATTTGTGGATCTATACTTGGGAAATTTGTGGATCTATACTTGGGAAATTTGTGTATCTATACTTGGGAAATTTGTGGATCTATATATGTAAAATTTGTGGATCTAGAATTGGGAAATTTGTTGATATACACATGGGAAATTTGTTGATACATACTTGGGAAATTTTTTGATATATACTTGGGAAATTTTTTGATATATACTTGGGAAATTTGTGGATCTATACTTGGGAAATTTGTGTATCTATACTTGGGAAATTTGTGGATATATACGTGGTAATTTCTTGACATATATTTGGGAAACTTTTGGAACTATACTTGGGAAATTTGTGGATCTATATCTGTAAAATTTGTGGATCTAGACTTGGGAAATTTGTTGATATACACTTGGGAAATTTGTTGATATATACTTGGAAAATTTGTTGATATATACTTGGGAAATTTGTGGATCTACACTGAGGAAATATGTGGATCTATACTTGGGAAATTTGTGGATCTATATTTGTAAAATTTGTGGATCTAGACTTGGGAAATTTGTGGATATATACTTGGGAAATTTGTGGATCTATACTTGGGAAATCTGTAGATCTATACTTGGGAAATTTGTGGATCTATACTTGGTAATTTCTTGACATTTATTTGGGAATTTTGTGGATCTATACTTGGCAAATTTGTGGATATATACTTGTAAACTGTAGAGCTATTCTTGGGAAATTTGTGGATCTATACCTGGGAAATTTGTGGATCTATATTTGGGAAGTTTGTGGATCTAGACTTGGGGAATTTGTTGATATATACTTGGGAAATTTGTTGATATATACTTGGGAAATTTGTGGATCTATACTTGGAAATTTGTGGATCTAAACTTGGGAAAAATGTAGATCTATACTTGGGAAATTTTTGGATATATATTAAGGAAACTTGTAGAACTATACTTGGGATATTTGTAGATATATATTTGTAAAATTTGTGGATCTAGACTTGGGAAATTTGTGGATCTATACTTGGGAAATTTTTGGATCCATACTTGGGAAATCTGTGGATCTATACTGGGGAAATTTGTGGATCTATACTTGGGAAATTTGTGGATCTATTCTTGGGAAATTTGTGGATCTATACTTGGGAAATTTGTGGATCTATACTTGGGAAATTTGTGGATCTATATTTAGGAAATCTGTGGATCTATCTTTGGGAAATTTGTGGATCTATACTTGGGAAATTTGTGGATCTATACTTGGGAAATTTTTGGATATATATTAGGAAAACTTGTGGAACTATACTTGGGATATTTGTAGATATATATTTGGGAAATTTGTGGATCTATATTTGTAAAATTTGTGGATCTATTCTTGGGAAATTTGTGGATCTATACTTGGGAAATTTGTGGATCTATAATTGAGAAATTTGTGGATATAAACTTGGGAAAAATGTAGATCTATACTTGGGAAATTTGTGGATCTATACTTGGGAAATTTTTGGATATATATTAGGGAAACTTGTGGAACTATACTTGGGATATTTGTAGATATATATTTGGGAAATTTATGGATCTATATTTGTAAAATTTGTGGATCTATTCTTGGGAAATTTGTAGATCTATACTTGGGAAATTTTTGGATCTATAATTGAGAAATTTGTGGATATAAACTTGGGAAAAATGTAGATCTATACTTGGGAAATTTGTGGACCTAGACTTGGGAAATTTTTTGATATATACTTGGGAAATTTGTTGATATATGCTTGGGAAATTTGTGGATCTATACTTGGGAAATTTGTTGATCTATAATTGAGAAATTTGTGGATCTAATTTTGGGAAAAATGTAGATCTATTGTTGGGAAATTTGTGGATCTATACTTGGGAAATTTTTGGATATATATTAGGGAAACTTGTGGAACTATACTTGGGATATTTGTAGATATATATTTGTAAAATTTGTGGATCTAGACTTGGGAAATTTGTTGATATATACTTGGGAAATTTGTGGATCTATACTTGGAAAATTTGTGGATCTATACTTGGGAAATTTGTGGATCTATACTTGGGAAATTTGTGGATCTATACTTGGGAAATCTGTGGATCTATACTTGGGAAATTACTGGATCTATACTTGGGAATCTTGTGGATCTATACTTGGCAAATTTGTGGATATATACTTGTAAACTGTAGAGCTATTCTTGGGAAATTTGTGGATCTATACCTGGGAAATTTGTGGATCTATATTTGGGAAGTTTGTGGATCTAGACTTGGGGAATTTGTTGATATATACTTGGGAAATTTTTTGATATATACTTGGGAAATTTGTGGATCTATACTTGGGAAGTTTGTGGATCTAATCTTGGGAAATTTGTGGATCTATACTTGGGAAATTTGTGGATCTATACTTGGAAATTTTTGGATCTATACTCGGGAAATTTGTGGATCTATTCTTGGGAAATTTGTGGATCTATACTTGGGAAATTTGTGGATCTATTCTTGGGAAATTTGTGGATCTATACTTGGGAAGTTTGTGGATCTATACTTGGAAAATTTGTAGATCTATACTTGGGAAACTTGTGGATCTATACTTGGGAAATTTGTGGATCTATACTTGGGAAATCTGTGGATCTATACTTGGGAAATTACTGGATCTATACTTGGGAAATTTGTGGATCTATACTTGGGAAATTTGTGGATCTATACTTGGGAAATTTTTGGATATATATTAGGAAAACTTGTGGAACTATACTTGGGATATTTGTAGATATATATTTGGGAAATTTGTGGATCTATTCTTGGGAAATTTGTGGATCTATACTTGGGAAATTTGTGGATATAAACTTGGGAAAAATGTAGATCTATACTTGGGAAACTTGTGGAACTATACTTGGAATATTTGTAGTTATATATTGTGGAAATTTGTAGATCTATATTTGTAAAATTTGTGGATCTAGACTTGGGAAATTTTTTGATATATACTTGGGAAATTTGTTGATATATACTTGGGAAATCTGTAGATCTATACTTGGGAAATTTGTGGATCTATTCTTGGGAAATTTGTGGATCTATACTTGGGAAATTTTTGGATATATATTAGGGAAACTTGTGGAACTATACTTGGGATATTTGTAGATATATATTTGAGAAATTTGTGGATCTATATTTGTAAAATTTGTGGATCTAGACTTGGGAAATTTGTTGATATATACTTGGGAAATTTGTGGATCTATACTTGGGAAATTTGTGGATCTATACTTGGGAAATCTGTGGATCTATACTTGGGAAATTACTGGATCTATACTTGGGAAACTTGTGGATCTATACTTGTGAAATTTGTGGATCTATACTTGGCAAATTTGTGGATATATACTTGTAAACTGTAGAGCTATACTTGGGAAATTTGTGGATCTATACTTGGGAAATTTTGAGAGCTATAATGGGAAATTTGTGGATCTATTCTTGGGAAATTTGTGGATCTATTCTTGGGAAATTTGTGGATCTATTCTTGGGAAATTTTTGGATCTATACTTGGGAAATTTGTGGATCTATACTTGGGAAATTTGTGGATCTATACTTGGGAAGTTTGTGGATCTATACTTGGTAAATTTTTGGATCTATACTGGGGAAATTTGTGGATCTATGCTTGGGAAATTTGTGGATCTATAATTGAGAAATTTGTTTATATAAACTTGGGAAAAATTTAGATCTATACTTGAGAAACTTGTGGAACTATACTTGGGATATTTGTAGATATATATTTGGGAAATTTGTGGATCTATATTTGTAAAATTTGTGGATCTAGACTTGGGAAATTTGTTGATATATACTTGGGAAATTTGTTGATATATACTTGGGAAATTTGTGGATCTATGCTTGGGAAATCTGTGGTTCTATACTTGGGAAACTTGTGGATCTATACTTGTAAACTGTAGATCTATACTTGGGAAATTTGTGGATCTATACCTGGGAAATTTGTGGATCTATACTTGGGAAGTTTGTGGATCTATACTTGGGAAATTTGTGGATCTATACTTGGGAAATTTGTGGATATATATTTGTAAAATTTGTGGATCTAGACTTGGGAAATTTGTTGATATATACTTGGGAAATTTGTTGATATATACTTGGGAAATTTGTGGATCTATACTTGGGAAACTTGTGGATCTATACTTGGGAAACTTGTGGATCTATACTTGGGAAACTTGTGGATCTATACTTGGGAAATTTGTGGATCTATACTTGTAAACTATAGAGCTATATTTGGGAAATTTGTGGATCTATACCTGGGAAATTTGTGGATCTATACTTGGGAAGTTTGTGGATCTATACTTGGGAAATTTGTGGATCTATACTTGGGAAATTTTTGGATCTATACTGGGGAAATTTGTGGATCTATACTGGGGAAATTTGTGGATCTATTCTTGGGAAATTTGTGGATCTATTCTTGTGAAATTTGTGGATCTATACTTGGGAAATTTGTGGATCTATACCTGCGAAATTTGTGGATCTATACTTGGGAAGTTTGTGGATCTATACTTGGGAAATTTGTGGATCTATACTTGGGAAATTTGTGGATCTATACTTGGGAAATTTGTGGATCTATACTTGGTAAATTTTTGGATCTATACTGGGGAAATTTGTGGATCTATACTTGGGAAATTTGTGCATCTATAATTGAGAAATTTGTGGATATAAACTTGGGAAAAATGTAGATCTATGCTTGGGAAACTTGTGGAACTATACTTGGGATATTTGTAGATATATACTTGGGAAATTTGTGGATCTATACTTGGGAAATTTTTGGATCTATACTGGGGAAATTTGTGGATCTATTATTGGGAAATTTGTGAATCTATTCTTGGGAAACTTGTGGATCTATACTTGGGAAAAATGTAGATCTATACTTGGAAAATTTGTGGATGTATACTTGGGAAATTTGTTGATCTATACTTGGGAAATTATTGGATCTATACTTGTAAACTGTAGAGCTATACTTGGGAAATTTGTGGATCTATACTTGGGAAATTTGTGGATCTATACCTGCGAAATTTGTGGATCTATACTTGGGAAGTTTGTGGATCTATACTTGGGAAATTTGTGGATCTATACTTGGGAAATTTGTGGATCTATACTTGGGAAATTTGTGGATCTATAATTGAGAAATTTGTGGATCTAATTTTGGGAAAAATGTAGATCTATTCTTGGGAAATTTGTGGATCTATACTTGGGAAATTTTTGGATATATATTAGGGAAACTTGTGGAACTATACTTGGGATATTTGTAGATATATATTTGTAAAATTTGTGGATCTAGACTTGGGAAATTTGTTGATATATACTTGGGAAATTTGTGGATCTATACTTGGGAAATTTGTGGATCTATACTTGGGAAATTTGTGGATCTATACTTGGGAAATTTGTGGATCTATACTTGGGAAATCTGTGGATCTATACTTGGGAAATTACTGGATCTATACTTGGGAAATTTGTGGATCTATACTTGGCAAATTTGTGGATATATACTTGTAAACTGTAGAGCTATTCTTGGGAAATTTGTGGATCTATACCTGGGAAATTTGTGGATCTATATTTGGGAAGTTTGTGGATCTAGACTTGGGGAATTTGTTGATATATACTTGGGAAATTTGTTGATATATACTTGGGAAATTTGTGGATCTATACTTGGAAATTTGTGGATCTAAACTTGGGAAAAATGTAGATCTATACTTGGGAAATTTTTGGATATATATTAAGGAAACTTGTAGAACTATACTTGGGATATTTGTAGATATATATTTGTAAAATTTGTGGATCTAGACTTGGGAAATTTGTGGATCTATACTTGGGAAATTTTTGGATCCATACTTGGGAAATCTGTGGATCTATACTGGGGAAATTTGTGGATCTATACTTGGGAAATTTGTGGATCTATTCTTGGGAAATTTGTGGATCTATATTTAGGAAATCTGTGGATCTATCTTTGGGAAATTTGTGGATCTATACTTGGGAAATTTGTGGATCTATACTTGGGAAATTTTTGGATATATATTAGGAAAACTTGTGGAACTATACTTGGGATATTTGTAGATATATATTTGGGAAATTTGTGGATCTATATTTGTAAAATTTGTGGATCTATTCTTGGGAAATTTGTGGATCTATACTTGGGAAATTTGTGGATCTATAATTGAGAAATTTGTGGATATAAACTTGGGAAAAATGTAGATCTATACTTGGGAAATTTGTGGATCTATACTTGGGAAATTTTTGGATATATATTAGGGAAACTTGTGGAACTATACTTGGGATATTTGTAGATATATATTTGGGAAATTTATGGATCTATATTTGTAAAATTTGTGGATCTATTCTTGGGAAATTTGTAGATCTATACTTGGGAAATTTTTGGATCTATAATTGAGAAATTTGTGGATATAAACTTGGGAAAAATGTAGATCTATACTTGGGAAATTTGTGGATCTAGACTTGGGAAATTTTTTGATATATACTTGGGAAATTTGTTGATATATGCTTGGGAAATTTGTGGATCTATACTTGGGAAATTTGTTGATCTATAATTGAGAAATTTGTGGATCTAATTTTGGGAAAAATGTAGATCTATTGTTGGGAAATTTGTGGATCTATACTTGGGAAATTTTTGGATATATATTAGGGAAACTTGTGGAACTATACTTGGGATATTTGTAGATATATATTTGTAAAATTTGTGGATCTAGACTTGGGAAATTTGTTGATATATACTTGGGAAATTTGTGGATCTATACTTGGAAAATTTGTGGATCTATACTTGGGAAATTTGTGGATCTATACTTGGGAAATTTGTGGATCTATACTTGGGAAATCTGTGGATCTATACTTGGGAAATTACTGGATCTATACTTGGGAATCTTGTGGATCTATACTTGGCAAATTTGTGGATATATACTTGTAAACTGTAGAGCTATTCTTGGGAAATTTGTGGATCTATACCTGGGAAATTTGTGGATCTATATTTGGGAAGTTTGTGGATCTAGACTTGGGGAATTTGTTGATATATACTTGGGAAATTTGTTGATATATACTTGGGAAATTTGTGGATCTATACTTGGGAAGTTTGTGGATCTAATCTTGGGAAATTTGTGGATCTATACTTGGGAAATTTGTGGATCTATACTTGGAAATTTTTGGATCTATACTCGGGAAATTTGTGGATCTATTCTTGGGAAATTTGTGGATCTATACTTGGGAAATTTGTGGATCTATTCTTGGGAAATTTGTGGATCTATACTTGGGAAGTTTGTGGATCTATACTTGGAATATTTGTAGTTATATATTGTGGAAATTTGTAGATCTATATTTGTAAAATTTGTGGATCTAGACTTGGGAAATTTTTTGATATATACTTGGGAAATTTGTTGATATATACTTGGGAAATCTGTAGATCTATACTTGGGAAATTTGTGGATCTATTCTTGGGAAATTTGTGGATCTATACTTGGGAAATTTTTGGATATATATTAGGGAAACTTGTGGAACTATACTTGGGATATTTGTAGATATATATTTGAGAAATTTGTGGATCTATATTTGTAAAATTTGTGGATCTAGACTTGGGAAATTTGTTGATATATACTTGGGAAATTTGTGGATCTATACTTGGGAAATTTGTGGATCTATACTTGTCAAATCTGTGGATCTATACTTGGGAAATTACTGGATCTATACTTGGGAAACTTGTGGATCTATACTTGTGAAATTTGTGGATCTATACTTGGCAAATTTGTGGATATATACTTGTAAACTGTAGAGCTATACTTGGGAAATTTGTGGATCTACACTTGGGAAATTTTGAGAGCTATAATGGGAAATTTGTGGATCTATTCTTGGGAAATTTGTGGATCTATTCTTGGGAAATTTGTGGATCTATTCTTGGGAAATTTTTGGATCTATACTTGGGAAATTTGTGGATCTATACTTGGGAAATTTGTGGATCTATACTTGGGAAGTTTGTGGATCTATACTTGGGAAATTTGTGGATCTATACTTGGTAAATTTTTGGATCTATACTGGGGAAATTTGTGGATCTATGCTTGGGAAATTTGTGGATCTATAATTGAGAAATTTGTTTATATAAACTTGGGAAAAATTTAGATCTATACTTGAGAAACTTGTGGAACTATACTTGGGATATTTGTAGATATATATTTGGGAAATTTGTGGATCTATATTTGTAAAATTTGTGGATCTAGACTTGGGAAATTTGTTGATATATACTTGGGAAATTTGTTGATATATACTTGGGAAATTTGTGGATCTATGCTTGGGAAATCTGTGGTTCTATACTTGGGAAACTTGTGGATCTATACTTGTAAACTGTAGATCTATACTTGGGAAATTTGTGGATCTATACCTGGGAAATTTGTGGATCTATACTTGGGAAGTTTGTGGATCTATACTTGGGAAATTTGTGGATCTATACTTGGGAAATTTGTGGATATATATTTGTAAAATTTGTGGATCTAGACTTGGGAAATTTGTTGATATATACTTGGGAAATTTGTTGATATATACTTGGGAAATTTGTGGATCTATACTTGGGAAACTTGTGGATCTATACTTGGGAAACTTGTGGATCTATACTTGGGAAACTTGTGGATCTATACTTGGGAAATTTGTGGATCTATACTTGTAAACTATAGAGCTATATTTGGGAAATTTGTGGATCTATACCTGGGAAATTTGTGGATCTATACTTGGGAAGTTTGTGGATCTATACTTGGGAAATTTGTGGATCTATACTTGGGAAATTTTTGGATCTATACTGGGGAAATTTGTGGATCTATACTGGGGAAATTTGTGGATCTATTCTTGGGAAATTTGTGGATCTATTCTTGTGAAATTTGTGGATCTATACTTGGGAAATTTGTGGATCTATACCTGCGAAATTTGTGGATCTATACTTGGGAAGTTTGTGGATCTATACTTGGGAAATTTGTGGATCTATACTTGGGAAATTTGTGGATCTATACTTGGGAAATTTGTGGATCTATACTTGGGAAATTTGTGGATCTATACTTGGTAAATTTTTGGATCTATACTGGGGAAATTTGTGGATCTATACTTGGGAAATTTGTGGATCTATAATTGAGAAATTTGTGGATATAAACTTGGGAAAAATGTAGATCTATGCTTGGGAAACTTGTGGAACTATACTTGGGATATTTGTAGATATATACTTGGGAAATTTGTGGATCTATACTTGGGAAATTTTTGGATCTATACTGGGGAAATTTGTGGATCTATTATTGGGAAATTTGTGAATCTATTCTTGGGAAACTTGTGGATCTATACTTGGGAAAAATGTAGATCTATACTTGGAAAATTTGTGGATGTATACTTGGGAAATTTGTTGATCTATACTTGGGAAATTATTGGATCTATACTTGTAAACTGTAGAGCTATACTTGGGAAATTTGTGGATCTATACTTGGGAAATTTGTGGATCTATACCTGCGAAATTTGTGGATCTATACTTGGGAAGTTTGTGGATCTATACTTGGGAAATTTGTGGATCTATACTTGGGAAATTTGTGGATCTATACTTGGGAAATTTGTGGATCTATAATTGAGAAATTTGTGGATCTAATTTTGGGAAAAATGTAGATATATACTTGGGAAATTTGTGGATCTATACTTGGGAAATTTTTGGATATATATTAGGGAAACTTGTGGAACTATACTTGGGATATTTGTAGATATATATTTGTAAAATTTGTGGATCTAGACTTGGGAAATTTGTTGATATATACTTGGGAAATTTGTGGATCTATACTTGGGAAATTTGTGGATCTATACTTGGGAAATTTGTGGATCTATACTTGGGAAATTTGTGGATCTATACTTGGGAAATCTGTGGATCTATACTTGGGAAATTACTGGATCTATACTTGGGAAATTTGTGGATCTATACTTGGCAAATTTGTGGATATATACTTGTAAACTGTAGAGCTATTCTTGGGAAATTTGTGGATCTATACCTGGGAAATTTGTGGATCTATATTTGGGAAGTTTGTGGATCTAGACTTGGGGAATTTGTTGATATATACTTGGGAAATTTGTGGATCTATACTTGGGAAATTTGTGGATCTATACTTGGGAAATTTGTGGATCTATACTTGGGAAATTTGTGGATCTATACTTGGGAAATCTGTGGATCTATACTTGGGAAATTACTGGATCTATACTTGGGAATCTTGTGGATCTATACTTGGCAAATTTGTGGATATATACTTGTAAACTGTAGAGCTATTCTTGGGAAATTTGTGGATCTATACCTGGGAAATTTGTGGATCTATATTTGGGAAGTTTGTGGATCTAGACTTGGGGAATTTGTTGATATATACTTGGGAAATTTGTTGATATATACTTGGGAAATTTGTGGATCTATACTTGGGAAATTTGAGGATCTATAATAGAGAAATTTGTGGATCTAAACTTGGGAAAAATGTAGATCTATACTTGGGAAATTTGTGGATCTATACTTGGGAAATTTGTGGATCTATACTTGGGGAATTTTTGGATATATATTAGGGAAACTTGTGGAACTAGGGATATTTGTAGATATATATTTGAGAAATTTGTGGATCTAGACATGGGAAATTTGTTGATATATACTTGGGAAATTTGTGGATCTATACTTGGGAAATCTGTGGATCTATACTTGGGAAATCTGTGGATCTATACTTGGGAAATTTGTGGATCTATATTTGGGAAATTTGTGGATATTTACTTGTAAACTGTAGAGCTATACTTGGAAATTTGTGGATCTATACTTGGGAAGTTTGTGGATCTATACTTGGGAAGTTTGTGGGTAAATACTTGGGAAATTTGTGGATCTATACTTGGGAAATTTGTGGATCTATACTTGGAAATTTTTGGATCTATACTGGGGAAATTTGTGGATCTAAACTTGGGAAAAATGTAGATCTATACTTGGGAAATTTTTGGATATATATTAGGGAAACTTGTAGAACTATACTTGGGATATTTGTAGATATATATTTGAAAAATTTGTGGATCTAGACTTGGGAAATTTGTTGATATATACTTGGGAAATTTGTTGATATATTTTTGGGAAATTTGTTGATCTATACTTGGGAAATTTTTGGATCTATACTTGGGAAATTTTTGGATCTATACTTGGGAAATCTGTGGATCTATACTAGGGAAATTACTGGATCTATACTTGGGGAACTTGTGGATCTATACTTGGGAAATTTGTGGATCTATACTTGGGAAATTAGGGGATATTTACTTGTAAACTGTAGAGCTATACTTGGGAAATTTGTGGATCTATACTTGGGAAATTTGTGGATCTATACTTGGGAAGTTTGTGGATCTATTCTTGGGAAATTTGTGGATCTATACTTGGGAAATTTGTGGATCTATACTTGGAAATTTTTGGATCTATACTCGGGAAATTTGTGGATCTATTCTTGGGAAATTTGTGGATCTATACTTGGGAAATTTGTGGATCTATTCTTGGGAAATTTGTGGATCTATACTTGGGAAGTTTGTGGATCTATACTTGGGAAGTTTGTGGATCTATACTTGGAAAATTTGTAGATCTATACTTGGGAAACTTGTGGATCTATACTTGGGAAATTTGTGGATCTATACTTGGGAAATCTGTGGATCTATACTTGGGAAATTACTGGATCTATACTTGGGAAATTTGTGGATCTATACTTGGGAAATTTGTGGATCTATACTTGGGAAATTTTTGGATATATATTAGGAAAACTTGTGGAACTATACTTGGGATATTTGTAGATATATATTTGGGAAATTTGTGGATCTATTCTTGGGAAATTTGTGGATCTATACTTGGGAAATTTGTGGATATAAACTTGGGAAAAATGTAGATCTATACTTGGGAAACTTGTGGAACTATACTTGGAATATTTGTAGTTATATATTGTGGAAATTTGTAGATCTATATTTGTAAAATTTGTGGATCTAGACTTGGGAAATTTTTTGATATATACTTGGGAAATTTGTTGATATATACTTGGGAAATCTGTAGATCTATACTTGGGAAATTTGTGGATCTATTCTTGGGAAATTTGTGGATCTATACTTGGGAAATTTTTGGATATATATTAGGGAAACTTGTGGAACTATACTTGGGATATTTGTAGATATATATTTGAGAAATTTGTGGATCTATATTTGTAAAATTTGTGGATCTAGACTTGGGAAATTTGTTGATATATACTTGGGAAATTTGTGGATCTATACTTGGGAAATTTGTGGATCTATACTTGGGAAATCTGTGGATCTATACTTGGGAAATTACTGGATCTATACTTGGGAAACTTGTGGATCTATACTTGTGAAATTTGTGGATCTATACTTGGCAAATTTGTGGATATATACTTGTAAACTGTAGAGCTATACTTGGGAAATTTGTGGATCTATACTTGGGAAATTTTGAGAGCTATAATGGGAAATTTGTGGATCTATTCTTGGGAAATTTGTGGATCTATTCTTGGGAAATTTGTGGATCTATTCTTGGGAAATTTTTGGATCTATACTTGGGAAATTTGTGGATCTATACTTGGGAAATTTGTGGATCTATACTTGGGAAGTTTGTGGATCTATACTTGGGAAATTTGTGGATCTATACTTGGTAAATTTTTGGATCTATACTGGGGAAATTTGTGGATCTATGCTTGGGAAATTTGTGGATCTATAATTGAGAAATTTGTTTATATAAACTTGGGAAAAATTTAGATCTATACTTGAGAAACTTGTGGAACTATACTTGGGATATTTGTAGATATATATTTGGGAAATTTGTGGATCTATATTTGTAAAATTTGTGGATCTAGACTTGGGAAATTTGTTGATATATACTTGGGAAATTTGTTGATATATACTTGGGAAATTTGTGGATCTATGCTTGGGAAATCTGTGGTTCTATACTTGGGAAACTTGTGGATCTATACTTGTAAACTGTAGATCTATACTTGGGAAATTTGTGGATCTATACCTGGGAAATTTGTGGATCTATACTTGGGAAGTTTGTGGATCTATACTTGGGAAATTTGTGGATCTATACTTGGGAAATTTGTGGATATATATTTGTAAAATTTGTGGATCTAGACTTGGGAAATTTGTTGATATATACTTGGGAAATTTGTTGATATATACTTGGGAAATTTGTGGATCTATACTTGGGAAACTTGTGGATCTATACTTGGGAAACTTGTGGATCTATACTTGGGAAACTTGGGGATCTATACTTGGGAAATTTGTGGATCTATACTTGTAAACTATAGAGCTATATTTGGGAAATTTGTGGATCTATACCTGGGAAATTTGTGGATCTATACTTGGGAAGTTTGTGGATCTATACTTGGGAAATTTGTGGATCTATACTTGGGAAATTTTTGGATCTATACTGGGGAAATTTGTGGATCTATACTGGGGAAATTTGTGGATCTATTCTTGGGAAATTTGTGGATCTATTCTTGTGAAATTTGTGGATCTATACTTGGGAAATTTGTGGATCTATACCTGCGAAATTTGTGGATCTATACTTGGGAAGTTTGTGGATCTATACTTGGGAAATTTGTGGATCTATACTTGGGAAATTTGTGGATCTATACTTGGGAAATTTGTGGATCTATACTTGGTAAATTTTTGGATCTATACTGGGGAAATTTGTGGATCTATACTTGGGAAATTTGTGGATCTATAATTGAGAAATTTGTGGATATAAACTTGGGAAAAATGTAGATCTATGCTTGGGAAACGTGTGGAACTATACTTGGGATATTTGTAGATATATACTTGGGAAATTTGTGGATCTATACTTGGGAAATTTTTGGATCTATACTGGGGAAATTTGTGGATCTATTATTGGGAAATTTGTGAATCTATTCTTGGGAAACTTGTGGATCTATACTTGGGAAAAATGTAGATCTATACTTGGAAAATTTGTGGATGTATACTTGGGAAATTTGTTGATCTATACTTGGGAAATTATTGGATCTATACTTGTAAACTGTAGAGCTATACTTGGGAAATTTGTGGATCTATACTTGGGAAATTTGTGGATCTATACCTGCGAAATTTGTGGATCTATACTTGGGAAGTTTGTGGATCTATACTTGGGAAATTTGTGGATCTATACTTGGGAAATTTGTGGATCTATACTTGGGAAATTTGTGGATCTATAATTGAGAAATTTGTGGATCTAATTTTGGGAAAAATGTAGATCTATTCTTGGGAAATTTGTGGATCTATACTTGGGAAATTTTTGGATATATATTAGGGAAACTTGTGGAACTATACTTGGGATATTTGTAGATATATATTTGTAAAATTTGTGGATCTAGACTTGGGAAATTTGTTGATATATACTTGGGAAATTTGTGGATCTATACTTGGGAAATTTGTGGATCTATACTTGGGAAATTTGTGGATCTATACTTGGGAAATTTGTGGATCTATACTTGGGAAATCTGTGGATCTATACTTGGGAAATTACTGGATCTATACTTGGGAAATTTGTGGATCTATACTTGGCAAATTTGTGGATATATACTTGTAAACTGTAGAGCTATTCTTGGGAAATTTGTGAATCTATACCTGGGAAATTTGTGGATCTATATTTGGGAAGTTTGTGGATCTAGACTTGGGGAATTTGTTGATATATACTTGGGAAATTTGTTGATATATACTTGGGAAATTTGTGGATCTATACTTGGGAAATTTGAGGATCTATAATAGAGAAATTTGTGGATCTAAACTTGGGAAAAATGTAGATCTATACTTGGGAAATTTGTGGATCTATACTTGGGAAATTTGTGGATCTATACTTGGGGAATTTTTGGATATATATTAGGGAAACTTGTGGAACTAGGGATATTTGTAGATATATATTTGGGAAATTTGTGGATCTAGACATGGGAAATTTGTTGATATATACTTGGGAAATTTGTGGATCTATACTTGGGAAATCTGTGGATCTATACTTGGGAAATTTGTGGATCTATACTTTGGAAATTTGTGGATATTTACTTGTAAACTGTAGAGCTATACTGGGAAGTTTGTGGATCTATACTTGGGAAGTTTGTGGATAAATACTTGGGAAATTTGTGGATCTATACTTGGGAAATTTGTGGATCTATACTTGGAAATTTTTGGATCTATACTGGGGAAATTTGTGGATCTAAACTTGGGAAAAATGTAGATCTATACTTGGGAAATTTTTGAATATATATTAGGGAAACTTGTAGAACTATACTTGGGATATTTGTAGATATATATTTGAAAAATTTGTGGATCTAGACTTGGGAAATTTGTTGATATATACTTGGGAAATTTGTTGATATATTTTTGGGAAATTTGTTGATCTATACTTGGGAAATTTTTGGATCTATACTCGGGAAATTTGTGGATCTATTCTTGGGAAATTTGTGGATCTATACTTGGGAAATTTGTGGATCTATTCTTGGGAAATTTGTGGATCTATACTTGGGAAGTTTGTGGATCTATACTTGGGAAGTTTGTGGATCTATACTTGGAAAATTTGTAGATCTATACTTGGAAACTTGTGGATCTATACTTGGGAAATTTGTGGATCTATACTTGGGAAATCTGTGGATCTATACTTGGGAAATTACTGGATCTATACTTGGGAAATTTGTGGATCTATACTTGGGAAATTTGTGGATCTATACTTGGGAAATTTTTGGATATATATTAGGAAAACTTGTGGAACTATACTTGGGATATTTGTAGATATATATTTGGGAAATTTGTGGATCTATTCTTGGGAAATTTGTGGATCTATACTTGGGAAATTTGTGGATATAAACTTGGGAAAAATGTAGATCTATACTTGGGAAACTTGTGGAACTATACTTGGGATATTTGTAGTTATATATTGTGGAAATTTGTAGATCTATATTTGTAAAATTTGTGGATCTAGACTTGGGAAATTTTTTGATATATACTTGGGAAATTTTTTGATATATACTTGGGAAATTTGTTGATATATACTTGGGAAATCTGTAGATCTATACTTGGGAAATTTGTGGATCTATTCTTGGGAAATTTGTGGATCTATACTTGTAAACTGTAGAGCTATACTTGGGAAATTTGTGGATCTATACTTGGGAAATTTGTGGATCTATACCTGCGAAATTTGTGGATCTATACTTGGGAAGTTTGTGGATCTATACTTGGGAAATTTGTGGATCTATACTTGGGAAATTTGTGGATCTATACTTGGGAAATTTGTGGATCTATAATTGAGAAATTTGTGGATCTAATTTTGGGAAAAATGTAGATCTATTCTTGGGAAATTTGTGGATCTATACTTGGGAAATTTTTGGATATATATTACGGAAACTTGTGGAACTATACTTGGGATATTTGTAGATATATATTTGTAAAATTTGTGGATCTAGACTTGGGAAATTTGTTGATATATACTTGGGAAATTTGTGGATCTATACTTGGGAAATTTGTGGATCTATACTTGGGAAATTTGTGGATCTATACTTGGGAAATTTGTGGATCTATACTTGGGAAATCTGTGGATCTATACTTGGGAAATTACTGGATCTATACTTGGGAAATTTGTGTATCTATACTTGGCAAATTTGTGGATATATACTTGTAAACTGTAGAGCTATTCTTGGGAAATTTGTGGATCTATACCTGGGAAATTTGTGGATCTATATTTGGGAAGTTTGTGGATCTAGACTTGGGGAATTTGTTGATATATACTTGGGAAATTTGTTGATATATACTTGGGAAATTTGTGGATCTATACTTGGGAAATTTGAGGATCTATAATAGAGAAATTTGTGGATCTAAACTTGGGAAAAATGTAGATCTATACTTGGGAAATTTGTGGATCTATACTTGGGAAATTTGTGGATCTATACTTGGGGAATTTTTGGATATATATTAGGGAAACTTGTGGAACTAGGGATATTTGTAGATATATATTTGGGAAATTTGTGGATCTAGACATGGGAAATTTGTTGATATATACTTGGGAAATTTGTGGATCTATACTTGGGAAATCTGTGGATCTATACTTGGGAAATTTGTGGATCTATACTTTGGAAATTTGTGGATATTTACTTGTAAACTGTAGAGCTATACTGGGAAGTTTGTGGATCTATACTTGGGAAGTTTGTGGATAAATACTTGGGAAATTTGTGGATCTATACTTGGGAAATTTGTGGATCTATACTTGGAAATTTTTGGATCTATACTGGGGAAATTTGTGGATCTAAACTTGGGAAAAATGTAGATCTATACTTGGGAAATTTTTGAATATATATTAGGGAAACTTGTAGAACTATACTTGGGATATTTGTAGATATATATTTGAAAAATTTGTGGATCTAGACTTGGGAAATTTGTTGATATATACTTGGGAAATTTGTTGATATATTTTTGGGAAATTTGTTGATCTATACTTGGGAAATTTTTGGATCTATACTCGGGAAATTTGTGGATCTATTCTTGGGAAATTTGTGGATCTATACTTGGGAAATTTGTGGATCTATTCTTGGGAAATTTGTGGATCTATACTTGGGAAGTTTGTGGATCTATACTTGGGAAGTTTGTGGATCTATACTTGGAAAATTTGTAGATCTATACTTGGAAACTTGTGGATCTATACTTGGGAAATTTGTGGATCTATACTTGGGAAATCTGTGGATCTATACTTGGGAAATTACTGGATCTATACTTGGGAAATTTGTGGATCTATACTTGGGAAATTTGTGGATCTATACTTGGGAAATTTTTGGATATATATTAGGAAAACTTGTGGAACTATACTTGGGATATTTGTAGATATATATTTGGGAAATTTGTGGATCTATACTTGGGAATCTTGTGGATCTATACTTGGCAAATTTGTGGATATATACTTGTAAACTGTAGAGCTATTCTTGGGAAATTTGTGGATCTATACCTGGGAAATTTGTGGATCTATATTTGGGAAGTTTGTGGATCTAGACTTGGGGAATTTGTTGATATATACTTGGGAAATTTGTTGATATATACTTGGGAAATTTGTGGATCTATACTTGGGAAATTTGAGGATCTATAATAGAGAAATTTGTGGATCTAAACTTGGGAAAAATGTAGATCTATACTTGGGAAATTTGTGGATCTATACTTGGGAAATTTGTGGATCTATACTTGGGGAATTTTTGGATATATATTAGGGAAACTTGTGGAACTAGGGATATTTGTAGATATATATTTGAGAAATTTGTGGATCTAGACATGGGAAATTTGTTGATATATACTTGGGAAATTTGTGGATCTATACTTGGGAAATCTGTGGATCTATACTTGGGAAATCTGTGGATCTATACTTGGGAAATTTGTGGATCTATATTTGGGAAATTTGTGGATATTTACTTGTAAACTGTAGAGCTATACTTGGAAATTTGTGGATCTATACTTGGGAAGTTTGTGGATCTATACTTGGGAAGTTTGTGGGTAAATACTTGGGAAATTTGTGGATCTATACTTGGGAAATTTGTGGATCTATACTTGGAAATTTTTGGATCTATACTGGGGAAATTTGTGGATCTAAACTTGGGAAAAATGTAGATCTATACTTGGGAAATTTTTGGATATATATTAGGGAAACTTGTAGAACTATACTTGGGATATTTGTAGATATATATTTGAAAAATTTGTGGATCTAGACTTGGGAAATTTGTTGATATATACTTGGGAAATTTGTTGATATATTTTTGGGAAATTTGTTGATCTATACTTGGGAAATTTTTGGATCTATACTTGGGAAATCTGTGGATCTATACTTGGGAAATTACTGGATCTATACTTGGGGAACTTGTGGATCTATACTTGGGAAATTTGTGGATCTATACTTGGGAAATCTGTGGATCTATACTTGGGAAATTACTGGATCTATACTTGGGAAATTTGTGGATCTATACTTGGGAAATTTGTGGATCTATACTTGGGAAATTTTTGGATATATATTAGGAAAACTTGTGGAACTATACTTGGGATATTTGTAGATATATATTTGGGAAATTTGTGGATCTATACTTGGGAATCTTGTGGATCTATACTTGGCAAATTTGTGGATATATACTTGTAAACTGTAGAGCTATTCTTGGGAAATTTGTGGATCTATACCTGGGAAATTTGTGGATCTATATTTGGGAAGTTTGTGAATCTAGACTTGGGGAATTTGTTGATATATACTTGGGAAATTTGTTGATATATACTTGGGAAATTTGTGGATCTATACTTGGGAAATTTGAGGATCTATAATAGAGAAATTTGTGGATCTAAACTTGGGAAAAATGTAGATCTATACTTGGGAAATTTGTGGATCTATACTTGGGAAATTTGTGGATCTATACTTGGGGAATTTTTGGATATATATTAGGGAAACTTGTGGAACTAGGGATATTTGTAGATATATATTTGAGAAATTTGTGGATCTAGACATGGGAAATTTGTTGATATATACTTGGGAAATTTGTGGATCTATACTTGGGAAATCTGTGGATCTATACTTGGGAAATCTGTGGATCTATACTTGGGAAATTTGTGGATCTATATTTGGGAAATTTGTGGATATTTACTTGTAAACTGTAGAGCTATACTTGGAAATTTGTGGATCTATACTTGGGAAGTTTGTGGATCTATACTTGGGAAGTTTGTGGGTAAATACTTGGGAAATTTGTGGATCTATACTTGGGAAATTTGTGGATCTATACTTGGAAATTTTTGGATCTATACTGGGGAAATTTGTGGATCTAAACTTGGGAAAAATGTAGATCTATACTTGGGAAATTTTTGGATATATATTAGGGAAACTTGTAGAACTATACTTGGGATATTTGTAGATATATATTTGAAAAATTTGTGGATCTAGACTTGGGAAATTTGTTGATATATACTTGGGAAATTTGTTGATATATTTTTGGGAAATTTGTTGATCTATACTTGGGAAATTTTTGGATCTATACTTGGGAAATTTTTGGATCTATACTTGGGAAATCTGTGGATCTATACTTGGGAAATTACTGGATCTATACTTGGGGAACTTGTGGATCTATACTTGGGAAATTTGTGGATCTATACTTGGGAAATTAGGGGATATTTACTTGTAAACTGTAGAGCTATACTTGGGAAATTTGTGGATCTATACTTGGGAAATTTGTGGATCTATACTTGGGAAGTTTGTGGATCTATTCTTGGGAAATTTGTGGATCTATACTTGGGAAATTTGTGGATCTATACTTGGAAATTTTTGGATCTATACTCGGGAAATTTGTGGATCTATTCTTGGGAAATTTGTGGATCTATACTTGGGAAATTTGTGGATCTATTCTTGGGAAATTTGTGGATCTATACTTGGGAAGTTTGTGGATCTATACTTGGAAAATTTGTAGATCTATACTTGGGAAACTTGTGGATCTATACTTGGGAAATTTGTGGATCTATACTTGGGAAATCTGTGGATCTATACTTGGGAAATTACTGGATCTATACTTGGGAAATTTGTGGATCTATACTTGGGAAATTTGTGGATCTATACTTGGGAAATTTTTGGATATATATTAGGAAAACTTGTGGAACTATACTTGGGATATTTGTAGATATATATTTGGGAAATTTGTGGATCTATTCTTGGGAAATTTGTGGATCTATACTTGGGAAATTTGTGGATATAAACTTGGGAAAAATGTAGATCTATACTTGGAAAACTTGTGGAACTATACTTGGAATATTTGTAGTTATATATTGTGGAAATTTGTAGATCTATATTTGTAAAATTTGTGGATCTAGACTTGGGAAATTTTTTGATATATACTTGGGAAATTTGTTGATATATACTTGGGAAATCTGTAGATCTATACTTGGGAAATTTGTGGATCTATTCTTGGGAAATTTGTGGATCTATACTTGGGAAATTTTTGGATATATATTAGGGAAACTTGTGGAACTATACTTGGGATATTTGTAGATATATATTTGAGAAATTTGTGGATCTATATTTGTAAAATTTGTGGATCTAGACTTGGGAAATTTGTTGATATATACTTGGGAAATTTGTGGATCTATACTTGGGAAATTTGTGGATCTATACTTGGGAAATCTGTGGATCTATACTTGGGAAATTACTGGATCTATACTTGGGAAACTTGTGGATCTATACTTGTGAAATTTGTGGATCTATACTTGGCAAATTTGTGGATATATACTTGTAAACTGTAGAGCTATACTTGGGAAATTTGTGGATCTATACTTGGGAAATTTTGAGAGCTATAATGGGAAATTTGTGGATCTATTCTTGGGAAATTTGTGGATCTATTCTTGGGAAATTTGTGGATCTATTCTTGGGAAATTTTTGGATCTATACTTGGGAAATTTGTGGATCTATACTTGGGAAATTTGTGGATCTATACTTGGGAAATTTGTGGATCTATACTTGGGAAATTTGTGGATCTATACTTGGTAAATTTTTGGATCTATACTGGGGAAATTTTTGGATCTATACTGGGGAAATTTGTGGATCTATGCTTGGGAAATTTGTGGATCTATAATTGAGAAATTTGTTTATATAAACTTGGGAAAAATTTAGATCTATACTTGAGAAACTTGTGGAACTATACTTGGGATATTTGTAGATATACATTTGGGAAATTTGTGGATCTATATTTGTAAAATTTGTGGATCTAGACTTGGGAAATTTGTTGATATATACTTGGGAAATTTGTTGATATATACTTGGGAAATTTGTGGATCTATGCTTGGGAAATCTGTGGTTCTATACTTGGGAAACTTGTGGATCTATACTTGTAAACTGTAGATCTATACTTGGGAAATTTGTGGATCTATACCTGGGAAATTTGTGGATCTATACTTGGGAAGTTTGTGGATCTATACTTGGGAAATTTGTGGATCTATACTTGGGAAATTTGTGGATATATATTTGTAAAATTTGTGGATCTAGACTTGGGAAATTTGTTGATATATACTTGGGAAATTTGTTGATATATACTTGGGAAATTTGTGGATCTATACTTGGGAAACTTGTGGATCTATACTTGGGAAACTTGTGGATCTATACTTGGGAAACTTGGGGATCTATACTTGGGAAATTTGTGGATCTATACTTGTAAACTATAGAGCTATATTTGGGAAATTTGTGGATCTATACCTGGGAAATTTGTGGATCTATACTTGGGAAGTTTGTGGATCTATACTTGGGAAATTTGTGGATCTATACTTGGGAAATTTTTGGATCTATACTGGGGAAATTTGTGGATCTATACTGGGGAAATTTGTGGATCTATTCTTGGGAAATTTGTGGATCTATTCTTGTGAAATTTGTGGATCTATACTTGGGAAATTTGTGGATCTATACCTGCGAAATTTGTGGATCTATACTTGGGAAGTTTGTGGATCTATACTTGGGAAATTTGTGGATCTATACTTGGGAAATTTGTGGATCTATACTTGGGAAATTTGTGGATCTATACTTGGTAAATTTTTGGATCTATACTTGGGAAATTTGTGGATCTATACTTGGGAAATTTGTGGATCTATAATTGAGAAATTTGTGGATATAAACTTGGGAAAAATGTAGATCTATGCTTGGGAAATTTGTGGATCTATACTTGGGAAATTTTTGGATCTATACTGGGGAAATTTGTGGATCTATTATTGGGAAATTTGTGAATCTATTCTTGGGAAACTTGTGGATCTATACTTGGGAAAAATGTAGATCTATACTTGGAAAATTTGTGGATGTATACTTGGGAAATTTGTTGATCTATACTTGGGAAATTATTGGATCTATACTTGTAAACTGTAGAGCTATACTTGGGAAATTTGTGGATCTATACTTGGGAAATTTGTGGATCTATACCTGCGAAATTTGTGGATCTATACTTGGGAAGTTTGTGGATCTATACTTGGGAAATTTGTGGATCTATACTTGGGAAATTTGTGGATCTATACTTGGGAAATTTGTGGATCTATAATTGAGAAATTTGTGGATCTAATTTTGGGAAAAATGTAGATCTATTCTTGGGAAATTTGTGGATCTATACTTGGGAAATTTTTGGATATATATTAGGGAAACTTGTGGAACTATACTTGGGATATTTGTAGATATATATTTGTAAAATTTGTGGATCTAGACTTGGGAAATTTGTTGATATATACTTGGGAAATTTGTGGATCTATACTTGGGAAATTTGTGGATCTATACTTGGGAAATTTGTGGATCTATACTTGGGAAATTTGTGGATCTATACTTGGGAAATCTGTGGATCTATACTTGGGAAATTACTGGATCTATACTTGGGAAATTTGTGGATCTATACTTGGCAAATTTGTGGATATATACTTGTAAACTGTAGAGCTATTCTTGGGAAATTTGTGGATCTATACCTGGGAAATTTGTGGATCTATATTTGGGAAGTTTGTGGATCTAGACTTGGGGAATTTGTTGATATATACTTGGGAAATTTGTGGATCTATACTTGGGAAATTTGTGGATCTATACTTGGGAAATTTGTGGATCTATACTTGGGAAATCTGTGGATCTATACTTGGGAAATTACTGGATCTATACTTGGGAATCTTGTGGATCTATACTTGGCAAATTTGTGGATATATACTTGTAAACTGTAGAGCTATTCTTGGGAAATTTGTGGATCTATACCTGGGAAATTTGTGGATCTATATTTGGGAAGTTTGTGGATCTAGACTTGGGGAATTTGTTGATATATACTTGGGAAATTTGTTGATATATACTTGGGAAATTTGTGGATCTATACTTGGGAAATTTGAGGATCTATAATAGAGAAATTTGTGGATCTAAACTTGGGAAAAATGTAGATCTATACTTGGGAAATTTGTGGATCTATACTTGGGAAATTTGTGGATCTATACTTGGGGAATTTTTGGATATATATTAGGGAAACTTGTGGAACTAGGGATATTTGTAGATATATATTTGAGAAATTTGTGGATCTAGACATGGGAAATTTGTTGATATATACTTGGGAAATTTGTGGATCTATACTTGGGAAATCTGTGGATCTATACTTGGGAAATCTGTGGATCTATACTTGGGAAATTTGTGGATCTATATTTGGGAAATTTGTGGATATTTACTTGTAAACTGTAGAGCTATACTTGGAAATTTGTGGATCTATACTTGGGAAGTTTGTGGATCTATACTTGGGAAGTTTGTGGGTAAATACTTGGGAAATTTGTGGATCTATACTTGGGAAATTTGTGGATCTATACTTGGAAATTTTTGGATCTATACTGGGGAAATTTGTGGATCTAAACTTGGGAAAAATGTAGATCTATACTTGGGAAATTTTTGGATATATATTAGGGAAACTTGTAGAACTATACTTGGGATATTTGTAGATATATATTTGAAAAATTTGTGGATCTAGACTTGGGAAATTTGTTGATATATACTTGGGAAATTTGTTGATATATTTTTGGGAAATTTGTTGATCTATACTTGGGAAATTTTTGGATCTATACTTGGGAAATTTTTGGATCTATACTTGGGAAATCTGTGGATCTATACTTGGGAAATTACTGGATCTATACTTGGGGAACTTGTGGATCTATACTTGGGAAATTTGTGGATCTATACTTGGGAAATTAGGGGATATTTACTTGTAAACTGTAGAGCTATACTTGGGAAATTTGTGGATCTATACTTGGGAAATTTGTGGATCTATACTAGGGAAGTTTGTGGATCTATTCTTGGGAAATTTGTGGATCTATACTTGGGAAATTTGTGGATCTATACTTGGAAATATTTGGATCTATACTCGGGAAATTTGTGGATCTATTCTTGGGAAATTTGTGGATCTATACTTGGGAAATTTGTGGATCTATTCTTGGGAAATTTGTGGATCTATACTTGGGAAGTTTGTGGATCTATACTTGGGAAGTTTGTGGATCTATACTTGGAAAATTTGTAGATCTATACTTGGGAAACTTGTGGATCTATACTTGGGAAATTTGTGGATCTATACTTGGGAAATCTGTGGATCTATACTTGGGAAATTACTGGATCTATACTTGGGAAATTTGTGGATCTATACTTGGGAAATTTGTGGATCTATACTTGGGAAATTTTTGGATATATATTAGGAAAACTTGTGGAACTATACTTGGGATATTTGTAGATATATATTTGGGAAATTTGTGGATCTATTCTTGGGAAATTTGTGGATCTATACTTGGGAAATTTGTGGATATAAACTTGGGAAAAATGTAGATCTATACTTGGGAAACTTGTGGAACTATACTTGGAATATTTGTAGTTATATATTGTGGAAATTTGTAGATCTATATTTGTAAAATTTGTGGATCTAGACTTGGGAAGTTTGTGGATCTATACTTGGGAAATTTGTGGATCTATACTTGGTAAATTTTTGGATCTATACTGGGGAAATTTGTGGATCTATGCTTGGGAAATTTGTGGATCTATAATTGAGAAATTTGTTTATATAAACTTGGGAAAAATTTAGATCTATACTTGAGAAACTTGTGGAACTATACTTGGGATATTTGTAGATATATATTTGGGAAATTTGTGGATCTATATTTGTAAAATTTGTGGATCTAGACTTGGGAAATTTGTTGATATATACTTGGGAAATTTGTTGATATATACTTGGGAAATTTGTGGATCTATGCTTGGGAAATCTGTGGTTCTATACTTGGGAAACTCGTGGATCTATACTTGTAAACTGTAGATCTATACTTGGGAAATTTGTGGATCTATACCTGGGAAATTTGTGGATCTATACTTGGGAAGTTTGTGGATCTATACTTGGGAAATTTGTGGATCTATACTTGGGAAATTTGTGGATCTATACTTGGGAAATTTGTGGATATATATTTGTAAAATTTGTGGATCTAGACTTGGGAAATTTGTTGATATATACTTGGGAAATTTGTTGATATATACTTGGGAAATTTGTGGATCTATACTTGGGAAACTTGTGGATCTATACTTGGGAAACTTGTGGATCTATACTTGGGAAACTTGGGGATCTATACTTGGGAAATTTGTGGATCTATACTTGTAAACTATAGAGCTATATTTGGGAAATTTGTGGATCTATACCTGGGAAATTTGTGGATCTATACTTGGGAAGTTTGTGGATCTATACTTGGGAAATTTGTGGATCTATACTTGGGAAATTTTTGGATCTATACTGGGGAAATTTGTGGATCTATACTGGGGAAATTTGTGGATCTATTCTTGGGAAATTTGTGGATCTATTCTTGTGAAATTTGTGGATCTATACTTGGGAAATTTGTGGATCTATACCTGCGAAATTTGTGGATCTATACTTGGGAAGTTTGTGGATCTATACTTGGGAAATTTGTGGATCTATACTTGGGAAATTTGTGGATCTATACTTGGGAAATTTGTGGATCTATACTTGGTAAATTTTTGGATCTATACTGGGGAAATTTGTGGATCTATACTTGGGAAATTTGTGGATCTATAATTGAGAAATTTGTGGATATAAACTTGGGAAAAATGTAGATCTATGCTTGGGAAACTTGTGGAACTATACTTGGGATATTTGTAGATATATACTTGGGAAATTTGTGGATCTATACTTGGGAAATTTTTGGATCTATACTGGGGAAATTTGTGGATCTATTATTGGGAAATTTGTGAATCTATTCTTGGGAAACTTGTGGATCTATACTTGGGAAAAATGTAGATCTATACTTGGAAAATTTGTGGATGTATACTTGGGAAATTTGTTGATCTATACTTGGGAAATTATTGGATCTATACTTGTAAACTGTAGAGCTATACTTGGGAAATTTGTGGATCTATACTTGGGAAATTTGTGGATCTATACTTGGGAAATCTGTGGATCTATACTTGGGAAATCTGTGGATCTATACTTGGGAAATTTGTGGATCTATATTTGGGAAATTTGTGGATATTTACTTGTAAACTGTAGAGCTATACTTGGAAATTTGTGGATCTATACTTGGGAAGTTTGTGGATCTATACTTGGGAAGTTTGTGGGTAAATACTTGGGAAATTTGTGGATCTATACTTGGGAAATTTGTGGATCTATACTTGGAAATTTTTGGATCTATACTGGGGAAATTTGTGGATCTAAACTTGGGAAAAATGTAGATCTATACTTGGGAAATTTTTGGATATATATTAGGGAAACTTGTAGAACTATACTTGGGATATTTGTAGATATATATTTGAAAAATTTGTGGATCTAGACTTGGGAAATTTGTTGATATATACTTGGGAAATTTGTTGATATATTTTTGGGAAATTTGTTGATCTATACTTGGGAAATTTTTGGATCTATACTTGGGAAATTTTTGGATCTATACTTGGGAAATCTGTGGATCTATACTTGGGAAATTACTGGATCTATACTTGGGGAACTTGTGGATCTATACTTGGGAAATTTGTGGATCTATACTTGGGAAATTAGGGGATATTTACTTGTAAACTGTAGAGCTATACTTGGGAAATTTGTGGATCTATACTTGGGAAATTTGTGGATCTATACTTGGGAAGTATGTGGATCTATTCTTGGGAAATTTGTGGATCTATACTTGGGAAATTTGTGGATCTATACTTGGAAATTTTTGGATCTATACTCGGGAAATTTGTGGATCTATTCTTGGGAAATTTGTGGATCTATACTTGGGAAATTTGTGGATCTATTCTTGGGAAATTTGTGGATCTATACTTGGGAAGTTTGTGGATCTATACTTGGGAAGTTTGTGGATCTATACTTGGAAAATTTGTAGATCTATACTTGGGAAACTTGTGGATCTATACTTGGGAAATTTGTGGATCTATACTTGGGAAATCTGTGGATCTATACTTGGGAAATTACTGGATCTATACTTGGGAAATTTGTGGATCTATACTTGGGAAATTTGTGGATCTATACTTGGGAAATTTTTGGATATATATTAGGAAAACTTGTGGAACTATACTTGGGATATTTGTAGATATATATTTGGGAAATTTGTGGATCTATTCTTGGGAAATTTGTGGATCTATACTTGGGAAATTTGTGGATATAAACTTGGGAAAAATGTAGATCTATACTTGGGAAACTTGTGGAACTATACTTGGAATATTTGTAGTTATATATTGTGGAAATTTGTAGATCTATATTTGTAAAATTTGTGGATCTAGACTTGGGAAATTTTTTGATATATACTTGGGAAATTTGTTGATATATACTTGGGAAATCTGTAGATCTATACTTGGGAAATTTGTGGATCTATTCTTGGGAAATTTGTGGATCTATACTTGGGAAATTTTTGGATATATATTAGGGAAACTTGTGGAACTATACTTGGGATATTTGTAGATATATATTTGAGAAATTTGTGGATCTATATTTGTAAAATTTGTGGATCTAGACTTGGGAAATTTGTTGATATATACTTGGGAAATTTGTGGATCTATACTTGGGAAATTTGTGGATCTATACTTGGGAAATCTGTGGATCTATACTTGGGAAATTATTGGATCTATACTTGGGAAACTTGTGGATCTATACTTGTGAAATTTGTGGATCTATACTTGGCAAATTTGTGGATATATACTCGTAAACTGTAGAGCTATACTTGGGAAATTTGTGGATCTATACTTGGGAAATTTTGAGAGCTATAATGGGAAATTTGTGGATCTATTCTTGGGAAATTTGTGGATCTATTCTTGGGAAATTTGTGGATCTATTCTTGGGAAATTTTTGGATCTATACTTGGGAAATTTGTGGATCTATACTTGGGAAATTTGTGGATCTATACTTGGGAAGTTTGTGGATCTATACTTGGGAAATTTGTGGATCTATACTTGGTAAATTTTTGGATCTATACTGGGGAAATTTGTGGATCTATGCTTGGGAAATTTGTGGATCTATAATTGAGAAATTTGTTTATATAAACTTGGGAAAAATTTAGATCTATACTTGAGAAACTTGTGGAACTATACTTGGGATATTTGTAGATATATATTTGGGAAATTTGTGGATCTATATTTGTAAAATTTGTGGATCTAGACTTGGGAAATTTGTTGATATATACTTGGGAAATTTGTTGATATATACTTGGGAAATTTGTGGATCTATGCTTGGGAAATCTGTGGTTCTATACTTGGGAAACTCGTGGATCTATACTTGTAAACTGTAGATCTATACTTGGGAAATTTGTGGATCTATACCTGGGAAATTTGTGGATCTATACTTGGGAAGTTTGTGGATCTATACTTGGGAAATTTGTGGATCTATACTTGGGAAATTTGTGGATATATATTTGTAAAATTTGTGGATCTAGACTTGGGAAATTTGTTGATATATACTTGGGAAATTTGTTGATATATACTTGGGAAATTTGTGGATCTATACTTGGGAAACTTGTGGATCTATACTTGGGAAACTTGTGGATCTATACTTGGGAAACTTGGGGATCTATACTTGGGAAATTTGTGGATCTATACTTGTAAACTATAGAGCTATATTTGGGAAATTTGTGGATCTATACCTGGGAAATTTGTGGATCTATACTTGGGAAGTTTGTGGATCTATACTTGGGAAGTTTGTGGATCTATACTTGGGAAATTTTTGGATCTATACTGGGGAAATTTGTGGATCTATACTGGGGAAATTTGTGGATCTATTCTTGGGAAATTTGTGGATCTATTCTTGTGAAATTTGTGGATCTATACTTGGGAAATTTGTGGATCTATACCTGCGAAATTTGTGGATCTATACTTGGGAAGTTTGTGGATCTATACTTGGGAAATTTGTGGATCTATACTTGGGAAATTTGTGGATCTATACTTGGGAAATTTGTGGATCTATACTTGGTAAATTTTTGGATCTATACTGGGGAAATTTGTGGATCTATACTTGGGAAATTTGTGGATCTATAATTGAGAAATTTGTGGATATAAACTTGGGAAAAATGTAGATCTATGCTTGGGAAACTTGTGGAACTATACTTGGGATATTTGTAGATATATACTTGGGAAATTTGTGGATCTATACTTGGGAAATTTTTGGATCTATACTGGGGAAATTTGTGGATCTATTATTGGGAAATTTGTGAATCTATTCTTGGGAAACTTGTGGATCTATACTTGGGAAAAATGTAGATCTATACTTGGAAAATTTGTGGATGTATACTTGGGAAATTTGTTGATCTATACTTGGGAAATTATTGGATCTATACTTGTAAACTGTAGAGCTATACTTGGGAAATTTGTGGATCTATACTTGGGAAATTTGTGGATCTATACCTGCGAAATTTGTGGATCTATACTTGGGAAGTTTGTGGATCTATACTTGGGAAATTTGTGGATCTATACTTGGGAAATTTGTGGATCTATACTTGGGAAATTTGTGGATCTATAATTGAGAAATTTGTGGATCTAATTTTGGGAAAAATGTAGATCTATTCTTGGGAAATTTGTGGATCTATACTTGGGAAATTTTTGGATATATATTAGGGAAACTTGTGGAACTATACTTGGGATATTTGTAGATATATATTTGTAAAATTTGTGGATCTAGACTTGGGAAATTTGTTGATATATACTTGGGAAATTTGTGGATCTATACTTGGGAAATTTGTGGATCTATACTTGGGAAATTTGTGGATCTATACTTGGGAAATTTGTGGATCTATACTTGGGAAATCTGTGGATCTATACTTGGGAAATTACTGGATCTATACTTGGGAAATTTGTGGATCTATACTTGGCAAATTTGTGGATATATACTTGTAAACTGTAGAGCTATTCTTGGGAAATTTGTGGATCTATACCTGGGAAATTTGTGGATCTATATTTGGGAAGTTTGTGGATCTAGACTTGGGGAATTTGTTGATATATACTTGGGAAATTTGTTGATATATACTTGGGAAATTTGTGGATCTATACTTGGGAAATTTGAGGATCTATAATAGAGAAATTTGTGGATCTAAACTTGGGAAAAATGTAGATCTATACTTGGGAAATTTGTGGATCTATACTTGGGAAATTTGTGGATCTATACTTGGGGAATTTTTGGATATATATTAGGGAAACTTGTGGAACTAGGGATATTTGTAGATATATATTTGGGAAATTTGTGGATCTAGACATGGGAAATTTGTTGATATATACTTGGGAAATTTGTGGATCTATACTTGGGAAATCTGTGGATCTATACTTGGGAAATTTGTGGATCTATACTTTGGAAATTTGTGGATATTTACTTGTAAACTGTAGAGCTATACTGGGAAGTTTGTGGATCTATACTTGGGAAGTTTGTGGATAAATACTTGGGAAATTTGTGGATCTATACTTGGGAAATTTGTGGATCTATACTTGGAAATTTTTGGATCTATACTGGGGAAATTTGTGGATCTAAACTTGGGAAAAATGTAGATCTATACTTGGGAAATTTTTGAATATATATTAGGGAAACTTGTAGAACTATACTTGGGATATTTGTAGATATATATTTGAAAAATTTGTGGATCTAGACTTGGGAAATTTGTTGATATATACTTGGGAAATTTGTTGATATATTTTTGGGAAATTTGTTGATCTATACTTGGGAAATTTTTGGATCTATACTCGGGAAATTTGTGGATCTATTCTTGGGAAATTTGTGGATCTATACTTGGGAAATTTGTGGATCTATTCTTGGGAAATTTGTGGATCTATACTTGGGAAGTTTGTGGATCTATACTTGGGAAGTTTGTGGATCTATACTTGGAAAATTTGTAGATCTATACTTGGAAACTTGTGGATCTATACTTGGGAAATTTGTGGATCTATACTTGGGAAATCTGTGGATCTATACTTGGGAAATTACTGGATCTATACTTGGGAAATTTGTGGATCTATACTTGGGAAATTTGTGGATCTATACTTGGGAAATTTTTGGATATATATTAGGAAAACTTGTGGAACTATACTTGGGATATTTGTAGATATATATTTGGGAAATTTGTGGATCTATTCTTGGGAAATTTGTGGATCTATACTTGGGAAATTTGTGGATATAAACTTGGGAAAAATGTAGATCTATACTTGGGAAACTTGTGGAACTATACTTGGGATATTTGTAGTTATATATTGTGGAAATTTGTAGATCTATATTTGTAAAATTTGTGGATCTAGACTTGGGAAATTTTTTGATATATACTTGGGAAATTTTTTGATATATACTTGGGAAATTTGTTGATATATACTTGGGAAATCTGTAGATCTATACTTGGGAAATTTGTGGATCTATTCTTGGGAAATTTGTGGATCTATACTTGTAAACTGTAGAGCTATACTTGGGAAATTTGTGGATCTATACTTGGGAAATTTGTGGATCTATACCTGCGAAATTTGTGGATCTATACTTGGGAAGTTTGTGGATCTATACTTGGGAAATTTGTGGATCTATACTTGGGAAATTTGTGGATCTATACTTGGGAAATTTGTGGATCTATAATTGAGAAATTTGTGGATCTAATTTTGGGAAAAATGTAGATCTATTCTTGGGAAATTTGTGGATCTATACTTGGGAAATTTTTGGATATATATTAGGGAAACTTGTGGAACTATACTTGGGATATTTGTAGATATATATTTGTAAAATTTGTGGATCTAGACTTGGGAAATTTGTTGATATATACTTGGGAAATTTGTGGATCTATACTTGGGAAATTTGTGGATCTATACTTGGGAAATTTGTGGATCTATACTTGGGAAATTTGTGGATCTATACTTGGGAAATCTGTGGATCTATACTTGGGAAATTACTGGATCTATACTTGGGAAATTTGTGGATCTATACTTGGCAAATTTGTGGATATATACTTGTAAACTGTAGAGCTATTCTTGGGAAATTTGTGGATCTATACCTGGGAAATTTGTGGATCTATATTTGGGAAGTTTGTGGATCTAGACTTGGGGAATTTGTTGATATATACTTGGGAAATTTGTTGATCTATACTTGGGAAATTTGTGGATCTATACTTGGGAAATTTGAGGATCTATAATAGAGAAATTTGTGGATCTAAACTTGGGAAAAATGTAGATCTATACTTGGGAAATTTGTGGATCTATACTTGGGAAATTTGTGGATCTATACTTGGGGAATTTTTGGATATATATTAGGGAAACTTGTGGAACTAGGGATATTTGTAGATATATATTTGGGAAATTTGTGGATCTAGACATGGGAAATTTGTTGATATATACTTGGGAAATTTGTGGATCTATACTTGGGAAATCTGTGGATCTATACTTGGGAAATTTGTGGATCTATACTTTGGAAATTTGTGGATATTTACTTGTAAACTGTAGAGCTATACTGGGAAGTTTGTGGATCTATACTTGGGAAGTTTGTGGATAAATACTTGGGAAATTTGTGGATCTATACTTGGGAAATTTGTGGATCTATACTTGGAAATTTTTGGATCTATACTGGGGAAATTTGTGGATCTAAACTTGGGAAAAATGTAGATCTATACTTGGGAAATTTTTGAATATATATTAGGGAAACTTGTAGAACTATACTTGGGATATTTGTAGATATATATTTGAAAAATTTGTGGATCTAGACTTGGGAAATTTGTTGATATATACTTGGGAAATTTGTTGATATATTTTTGGGAAATTTGTTGATCTATACTTGGGAAATTTTTGGATCTATACTCGGGAAATTTGTGGATCTATTCTTGGGAAATTTGTGGATCTATACTTGGGAAATTTGTGGATCTATTCTTGGGAAATTTGTGGATCTATACTTGGGAAGTTTGTGGATCTATACTTGGGAAGTTTGTGGATCTATACTTGGAAAATTTGTAGATCTATACTTGGAAACTTGTGGATCTATACTTGGGAAATTTGTGGATCTATACTTGGGAAATCTGTGGATCTATACTTGGGAAATTACTGGATCTATACTTGGGAAATTTGTGGATCTATACTTGGGAAATTTGTGGATCTATACTTGGGAAATTTTTGGATATATATTAGGAAAACTTGTGGAACTATACTTGGGATATTTGTAGATATATATTTGGGAAATTTGTGGATCTATTCTTGGGAAATTTGTGGATCTATACTTGGGAAATTTGTGGATATAAACTTGGGAAAAATGTAGATCTATACTTGGGAAACTTGTGGAACTATACTTGGGATATTTGTAGTTATATATTGTGGAAATTTGTAGATCTATATTTGTAAAATTTGTGGATCTAGACTTGGGAAATTTTTTGATATATACTTGGGAAATTTTTTGATATATACTTGGGAAATTTGTTGATATATACTTGGGAAATCTGTAGATCTATACTTGGGAAATTTGTGGATCTATTCTTGGGAAATTTGTGGATCTATACTTGTAAACTGTAGAGCTATACTTGGGAAATTTGTGGATCTATACTTGGGAAATTTGTGGATCTATACCTGCGAAATTTGTGGATCTATACTTGGGAAGTTTGTGGATCTATACTTGGGAAATTTGTGGATCTATACTTGGGAAATTTGTGGATCTATACTTGGGAAATTTGTGGATCTATAATTGAGAAATTTGTGGATCTAATTTTGGGAAAAATGTAGATCTATTCTTGGGAAATTTGTGGATCTATACTTGGGAAATTTTTGGATATATATTAGGGAAACTTGTGGAACTATACTTGGGATATTTGTAGATATATATTTGTAAAATTTGTGGATCTAGACTTGGGAAATTTGTTGATATATACTTGGGAAATTTGTGGATCTATACTTGGGAAATTTGTGGATCTATACTTGGGAAATTTGTGGATCTATACTTGGGAAATTTGTGGATCTATACTTGGGAAATCTGTGGATCTATACTTGGGAAATTACTGGATCTATACTTGGGAAATTTGTGGATCTATACTTGGCAAATTTGTGGATATATACTTGTAAACTGTAGAGCTATTCTTGGGAAATTTGTGGATCTATACCTGGGAAATTTGTGGATCTATATTTGGGAAGTTTGTGGATCTAGACTTGGGGAATTTGTTGATATATACTTGGGAAATTTGTTGATCTATACTTGGGAAATTTGTGGATCTATACTTGGGAAATTTGAGGATCTATAATAGAGAAATTTGTGGATCTAAACTTGGGAAAAATGTAGATCTATACTTGGGAAATTTGTGGATCTATACTTGGGAAATTTGTGGATCTATACTTGGGGAATTTTTGGATATATATTAGGGAAACTTGTGGAACTAGGGATATTTGTAGATATATATTTGGGAAATTTGTGGATCTAGACATGGGAAATTTGTTGATATATACTTGGGAAATTTGTGGATCTATACTTGGGAAATCTGTGGATCTATACTTGGGAAATTTGTGGATCTATACTTTGGAAATTTGTGGATATTTACTTGTAAACTGTAGAGCTATACTGGGAAGTTTGTGGATCTATACTTGGGAAGTTTGTGGATAAATACTTGGGAAATTTGTGGATCTATACTTGGGAAATTTGTGGATCTATACTTGGAAATTTTTGGATCTATACTGGGGAAATTTGTGGATCTAAACTTGGGAAAAATGTAGATCTATACTTGGGAAATTTTTGAATATATATTAGGGAAACTTGTAGAACTATACTTGGGATATTTGTAGATATATATTTGAAAAATTTGTGGATCTAGACTTGGGAAATTTGTTGATATATACTTGGGAAATTTGTTGATATATTTTTGGGAAATTTGTTGATCTATACTTGGGAAATTTTTGGATCTATACTCGGGAAATTTGTGGATCTATTCTTGGGAAATTTGTGGATCTATACTTGGGAAATTTGTGGATCTATTCTTGGGAAATTTGTGGATCTATACTTGGGAAGTTTGTGGATCTATACTTGGGAAGTTTGTGGATCTATACTTGGAAAATTTGTAGATCTATACTTGGAAACTTGTGGATCTATACTTGGGAAATTTGTGGATCTATACTTGGGAAATCTGTGGATCTATACTTGGGAAATTACTGGATCTATACTTGGGAAATTTGTGGATCTATACTTGGGAAATTTGTGGATCTATACTTGGGAAATTTTTGGATATATATTAGGAAAACTTGTGGAACTATACTTGGGATATTTGTAGATATATATTTGGGAAATTTGTGGATCTATTCTTGGGAAATTTGTGGATCTATACTTGGGAAATTTGTGGATATAAACTTGGGAAAAATGTAGATCTATACTTGGGAAACTTGTGGAACTATACTTGGGATATTTGTAGTTATATATTGTGGAAATTTGTAGATCTATATTTGTAAAATTTGTGGATCTAGACTTGGGAAATTTTTTGATATATACTTGGGAAATTTTTTGATATATACTTGGGAAATTTGTTGATATATACTTGGGAAATCTGTAGATCTATACTTGGGAAATTTGTGGATCTATTCTTGGGAAATTTGTGGATCTATACTTGGGAAATTTTTAGATATATATAAGGGAAACTTGTGGAACTATACTTGGGATATTTGTAGATATATATTTGAGAAATTTGTGGATCTATATTTGTAAAATTTGTGGATCTAGACTTGGGAAATTTGTTGATATATACTTGGGAAATTTGTGGATCTATACTTGGGAAATTTGTGGATCTATACTTGGGAAATTTGTGGATCTATACTTGGGAAATTTGTGGATCTATACTTGGGAAATCTGTGGATCTATACTTGGGAAATTACTGGATCTATACTTGGGAAACTTGTGGATCTATACTTGTGAAATTTGTGGATCTATACTTGGCAAATTTGTGGATATATACTTGTAAACTGTAGAGCTATACTTGGGAAATTTGTGGATCTATACTTGGGAAATTTGTGGATCTATACCTGGGAAATTTGTGGATCTATACTTGGGAAGTTTGTGGATCTATACTTGGGAAATTTGTGGATCTATACCTGGGAAATTTGTGGATCTATACTTGGGAAGTTTGTGGATCTATACTTGGGAAATTTGTGGATCTATACTTGGAAAATTTTTGGATCTATACTGGGGAAATTTGTGGATCTATGCTTGGGAAATTTGTGGATCTATAATTGAGAAATTTGTTTATATAAACTTGGGAAAAATTTAGATCTATACTTGAGAAACTTGTGGAACTATACTTGGGATATTTGTAGATATATATTTGGGAAATTTGTGGATCTATATTTGTAAAATTTGTGGATCTAGACTTGGGAAATTTGTTGATATATACTTGGGAAATTTGTTGATATATACTTGGGGAATTTGTGGATCTATGCTTGGGAAATCTGTGGTTCTATACTTGGGAAACTTGTGGATCTATACTTGTAAACTGTAGATCTATACTTGGGAAATTTGTGGATCTATACTTGGGAAGTTTGTGGATCTATACTTGGGAAATTTGTGGATCTATACTTGGGAAATTTGTGGATATATATTTGTAAAATTTGTGGATCTAGACTTGGGAAATTTGTTGATATATACTTGGGAAATTTGTGGATCTATACTTGGGAAACTTGTGGATCTATACTTGGGAAACTTGTGGATCTATACTTGGGAAACTTGTGGATCTATACTTGGGAAATTTGTGGATCTATACTTGTAAACTATAGAGCTATATTTGGGAAATTTGTGGATCTATACCTGGGAAATTTGTGGATCTATACTTGGGAAGTTTGTGGATCTCTACTTGGGAAATTTGTGGATCTATACTTGGGAAATTTTTGGATCTATACTGGGGAAATTTGTGGATCTATACTGGGGAAATTTGTGGATCTATACTGGGGAAATTTGTGGATCTATTCTTGGGAAATTTGTGGATCTATTCTTGTGAAATTTGTGGATCTATACTTGGGAAATTTGTGGATCTATACCTGCGAAATTTGTGGATCTATACTTGGGAAATTTGTGGATCTATACTTGGGAAATTTGTGGATCTATACTTGGTAAATTTTTGGATCTATACTGGGGAAATTTGTGGATCTATACTTGGGAAATTTGTGGATCTATAATTGAGAAATTTGTGGATATAAACTTGGGAAAAATGTAGATCTATGCTTGGGAAACTTGTGGAACTATACTTGGGATATTTGTAGATATATACTTGGGAAATTTGTGGATCTATACTTGGGAAATTTTTGGATCTATACTGGGGAAATTTGTGGATCTATTATTGGGAAATTTGTGAATCTATTCTTGGGAAACTTGTGGATCTATACTTGGGAAAAATGTAGATCTATACTTGGAAAATTTGTGGATGTATACTTGGGAAATTTGTTGATCTATACTTGGGAAATTATTGGATCTATACTTGTAAATTGTAGAGCTATACTTGGGAAATTTGTGGATCTATTCTTGTGAAATTTGTGGATCTATACTTGGGAAATTTGTGGATCTATACCTGCGAAATTTGTGGATCTATACTTGGGAAGATTGTGGATCTATACTTGGGAAATTTGTGGATCTATACTTGGGAAATTTGTGGATCTATACTTGGTAAATTTTTGGATCTATACTGGGGAAATTTGTGGATCTATACTTGGGAAATTTGTGGATCTAAAATTGAGAAATTTGTTGATATAAACTTGGGAAAAATGTAGATCTATGCTTGGGAAACTTGTGGAACTATACTTGGGATATTTGTAGATATATATTTGGGAAATTTGTGGATCTATATTTGTAAACTTTGTGGATCTAGACTTGGGAAATTTTTGGATCTATACTGGGGAATTTTTGGATCTATACTTGGGAAATTTGTGGATCTATAATTGAGAAATTTGTGGATATAAACTTGGGAAAAATGTAGATCTATGCTTGGGAAACTTGTGGAACTATACTTGGGATATTTGTAGATATATACTTGGGAAATTTGTGGATCTATACTTGGGAAATTTTTGGATCTATACTGGGGAAATTTGTGGATCTATTATTGGGAAATTTGTGAATCTATTCTTGGGAAACTTGTGGATCTATACTTGGGAAAAATATAGATCTATACTAGGAAAATTTGTGGATATATACCTGCGAAATTTGTGGATCTATACTTGGGAAGTTTGTGGATCTATACTTGGGAAATTTTTGGATCTATACTGGGGAAATTTGTGGATCTATTCTTGGGAAATTTGTGGATCTATTCTTGGGAAATTTGAGGATCTATACTTGGGAAATTTGTGGATCTATACCTGCGAAATTTGTGGATCTATACTTGGGAAGTTTGTAGATCTATACTTGGGAAATTTTTGGATCTATACAGGGGAAATTTGTGGATCTATTCTTGGGAAATTTGTGGATCTATTCTTGGGAAATTTGTGGATCTACACCTGGGAAATTTGTGGATCTATACTTGGGAAATTTGTGGATCCATACTTGGGAAATTTGTGGATCCATACTTGGGAAATATTTGGATCTATACTGGGGAAATTTGTGGATCTATACTTGCGAATTTGTGGATATAAACTTGGGAAAAATGTAGATCTATACTTGGGAAATTTGTGGATCTATACTTGGGAAATTTTTGGATCTATACTGGGGAAATTTGTGGATCTATACTTGCGAATTTGGGGATCTATACTTGAGAAATTTGTGGATATAAACTTGGGAAAAATGTAGATCTATACTTGGAAAACTTGTGGATGTATACTTGGGAAATGTGTGTATATATACTGGGTAATTTCTTGACATATATTTGGGAAACTTGTGGAACTATACTTGTAAAATTTGTGGATCTAGACTTAGGAAATTTGTTGATATATACTTGGGAAATTTGTTGATATATACTTGGGAAATTTGTGGATCTATGCTAGGGAAATCTGTGGATCTATGCTTGGGAAACTTGTGGATCTATACTTGGGAAATTTGTGGATCTACACCTGGGAAATTTGTGGATCTATACTTGGGAAATTTTTGGATCTATACTGGGGAAATTTGTGGATCTATTCTTGGGAAATTTGTGGATCTATTCTTGGGAAATTTGAGGATCTATACTTGGGAAATTTGTGGATCTATACCTGCGAAATTTGTGGATCTATACTTGGGAAGTTTGTAGATCTATACTTGGGAAATTTTTGGATCTATACAGGGGAAATTGGTGGATCTATTCTTGGGAAATTTGTGGATCTATTCTTGGGAAATTTGTGGATCTACACCTGGGAAATTTGTGGATCTATACTTGGGAAATTTGTGGATCCATACTTGGGAAATTTGTGGATCCATACTTGGGAAATATTTGGATCTATACTGGGGAAATTTGTGGATCTATACTTGCGAATTTGTGGATATAAACTTGGGAAAAATGTAGATCTATACTTGGGAAATTTGTGGATCTATACTTGGGAAATTTTTGGATCTATACTGGGGAAATTTGTGGATCTATACTTGCGAATTTGGGGATCTATACTTGAGAAATTTGTGGATATAAACTTGGGAAAAATGTAGATCTATACTTGGAAAACTTGTGGATGTATACTTGGGAAATGTGTGTATATATACTGGGTAATTTCTTGACATATATTTGGGAAACTTGTGGAACTATACTTGTAAAATTTGTGGATCTAGACTTAGGAAATTTGTTGATATATACTTGGGAAATTTGTTGATATATACTTGGGAAATTTGTGGATCTATGCTAGGGAAATCTGTGGATCTATGCTTGGGAAACTTGTGGATCTATACTTGGGAAATTTGTGGATCTACACCTGGGAAATTTGTGGATCTATACTTGGGAAATTTTTGGATCTATACTGGGGAAATTTGTGGATCTATTCTTGGGAAATTTGTGGATCTATTCTTGGGAAATTTGTGGATCTATTCTTGTGAAATTTGTGGATCTATACTTGGGAAATTTGTGGATCTATACCTGCGAAATTTGTGGATCTATACTTGGGAAATTTGTGGATCTATACTAGGGAAATTTGTGGATCTATACTTGGTAAATTTTTGGATCTATACTGGGGAAATTTGTGGATCTATACTTGGGAAATTTGTGGATCTATAATTGAGAAATTTGTGGATATAAACTTGGGAAAAATGTAGATCTATGCTTGGGAAACTTGTGGAACTATACTTGGGATATTTGTAGATATATACTTGGGAAATTTGTGGATCTATACTTGGGAAATTTTTGGATCTATACTGGGGAAATTTGTGGATCTATTATTGGGAAATTTGTGAATCTATTCTTGGGAAACTTGTGGATCTATACTTGGGAAAAATGTAGATCTATACTTGGAAAATTTGTGGATGTATACTTGGGAAATTTGTTGATCTATACTTGGGAAATTATTGGATCTATACTTGTAAATTGTAGAGCTATACTTGGGAAATTTGTGGATCTATTCTTGTGAAATTTGTGGATCTATACTTGGGAAATTTGTGGATCTATACCTGCGAAATTTGTGGATCTATACTTGGGAAGATTGTGGATCTATACTTGGGAAATTTGTGGATCTATACTTGGGAAATTTGTGGATCTATACTTGGTAAATTTTTGGATCTATACTGGGGAAATTTGTGGATCTATACTTGGGAAATTTGTGGATCTAAAATTGAGAAATTTGTTGATATAAACTTGGGAAAAATGTAGATCTATGCTTGGGAAACTTGTGGAACTATACTTGGGATATTTGTAGATATATATTTGGGAAATTTGTGGATCTATATTTGTAAACTTTGTGGATCTAGACTTGGGAAATTTTTGGATCTATACTGGGGAATTTTTGGATCTATACTTGGGAAATTTGTGGATCTATAATTGAGAAATTTGTGGATATAAACTTGGGAAAAATGTAGATCTATGCTTGGGAAACTTGTGGAACTATACTTGGGATATTTGTAGATATATACTTGGGAAATTTGTGGATCTATACTTGGGAAACTTGTGGATCTATACTTGGGAAAAATATAGATCTATACTAGGAAAATTTGTGGATATATACCTGCGAAATTTGTGGATCTATACTTGGGAAGTTTGTGGATCTATACTTGGGAAATTTTTGGATCTATACTGGGGAAATTTGTGGATCTATTCTTGGGAAATTTGTGGATCTATTCTTGGGAAATTTGAGGATCTATACTTGGGAAATTTGTGGATCTATACCTGCGAAATTTGTGGATCTATACTTGGGAAGTTTGTAGATCTATACTTGGGAAATTTTTGGATCTATACAGGGGAAATTTGTGGATCTATTCTTGGGAAATTTGTGGATCTATTCTTGGGAAATTTGTGGATCTACACCTGGGAAATTTGTGGATCTATACTTGGGAAATTTGTGGATCCATACTTGGGAAATTTGTGGATCCATACTTGGGAAATATTTGGATCTATACTGGGGAAATTTGTGGATCTATACTTGCGAATTTGTGGATATAAACTTGGGAAAAATGTAGATCTATACTTGGGAAATTTGTGGATCTATACTTGGGAAATTTTTGGATCTATACTGGGGAAATTTGTGGATCTATACTTGCGAATTTGGGGATCTATACTTGAGAAATTTGTGGATATAAACTTGGGAAAAATGTAGATCTATACTTGGAAAACTTGTGGATGTATACTTGGGAAATGTGTGTATATATACTGGGTAATTTCTTGACATATATTTGGGAAACTTGTGGAACTATACTTGTAAAATTTGTGGATCTAGACTTAGGAAATTTGTTGATATATACTTGGGAAATTTGTTGATATATACTTGGGAAATTTGTGGATCTATGCTAGGGAAATCTGTGGATCTATGCTTGGGAAACTTGTGGATCTATACTTGGGAAATTTGTGGATCTACACCTGGGAAATTTGTGGATCTATACTTGGGAAATTTTTGGATCTATACTGGGGAAATTTGTGGATCTATTCTTGGGAAATTTGTGGATCTATTCTTGGGAAATTTGAGGATCTATACTTGTAAACTGTAGAGCTATACTTGGGAAACTTGTGGATCTATACTTGGGAAGTTTGTGGATCTATACTTGGGAAGTTTGTGGATCTATACTTGGGAAATTTTTGGATCTATACTGGGGAAATTTGTGGATCTATTCTTGGGAAATTTGTGGATCTATACTAGGGAAAAATGTAGTTCTATCCTTTGAAAATTTGTGGATGTATACTTGGGAAATTTGTTGATCTATACTTGGGAAATTTGTTGATCTATACTTGGGAAATTTGTGGATCTATACTTGTAAACTGTAGAGCTATACTTGGGAAATTTGTGGATCTATACCTGGGAAATTTGTGGATCTATTCTTGGGAAATTTGTGGATCTATACTGAGGAAATTTGTGGATCTATTCTTGGGAAATTTGTGCATCTATTCTTGGGAAATTTGTGGATCTACACCTGGGAAATTTGTGGATCTATACTTGGGAAGTTTGTGGATCTATACTTGGGAAATTTGTGGATCCATACTTGGGAAATTTTTGGATCTATACTGGGGAAATTTGTGGATCTATACTTGCGAATTTGTGGATCTATTCTTGGGAAATTTGTGGATCTACACTTGGAAATTTGTGGATCTATACCTGGGAAATTTGTGGATCTATACTTGGGAAGTTTGTGGATCTATACTTGGGAAATTTGTGGATTTATACCTGGGAAATTTGTGGATCTATACTTCGGAAGTTTGTGGATCTATACTGGGGAAATTTGTGGATCTATACTTGCGAATTTGGGGATCTATACTTGAGAAATTAGTGGATATAAACTTGGGAAAAATGTAGATCTATACTTGGAAAATTTGTGGATGTATACTTGGGAAATTTGTTGATCTATACTTGGGAAATTTGTGTATATATACTGGGTAATTTCTTGACATATATTTGGGAAACTTGTGGAACTATACTTCTAAAATTTGTGGATCTAGACTTGGGAAATTTGTTGATATATACTTGGGAAATTTGTTGATATATACTTGGGAAATTTGTGGATCTATGCTTGGGAAATCTGTGGATCTATACTTGGGAAATTTGTGGATCTATACTTGGGAAATTTGTGGATCTATACTTGGGAAGTTTGTGGATCTATACTTGGGAAATTTTTGGATCTATACTGGGGAAATTTGTGGATCTATTCTTGGGAAATTTGTGGATCTATTCTTGGGAAATTTGTGGATCTATACTTGGGAAGTTTGTGGATCTATACTTGGGAAATTTGTGGATCCATACTTGGGAAATTTTTGGATCTATACTGGGGAAATTTGTGGATCTATACTTGCGAATTTGTGGATGTATACTTGGGAAATTTGTTGATCTATACTTGGGAAATTTGTGTATATATAATGGGTAATTTCTTGACATATATTTGGGAAACTTGTGGAACTATACTTGGGAAATTTGTAGATATATATTTGGGAAATTTGTGGATCTATATTTGTAAAATTTGTGGATCTAGACTTGGGAAATTTGTTGATATATACTTGGGAAATTTCTGGATCTATACTTGGGAAACTTGTGGATCTATACTTGGGAAATTTGTGGATATATACTTGTAAACTGTAGAGCTATACTTGGGAAATTTGTGGATCTATACTTGGGAAATTTGTGAATCTATACTTGGGAAATTTGTGGATCTATACTTGGGAAATTTGTGGATCTATACTTGGGAAATTTGTGGATATAAACTTGGGAAATTTGTGGATCTATACTTGGTAAATTTTTGGATCTATACTGGGGAAATTTGTGGATCTATACATGGGAAATTTGTGGATCTATAATTGAGAAATTTGTGGATATAAACTTGGGAAAAATGTAGATCTATGCTTGGGAAATTTGTGGATCTATACTTGGGAAATTTTTGGATCTATACTGGGGAAATTTGTGGATCTATTATTGGGAAATTTGTGAATCTATTCTTGGGAAACTTGTGGATCTATACTTGGGAAAAATATAGATCTATACTAGGAAAATTTGTGGATGTATACTTGGGAAATTTGTTTATCTATACTTGGGAAATTATTGGATCTATACTTGTAAACTGTAGAGCTATACTTGGGAAATTTGTGGATATATACCTGCGAAATTTGTGGATCTATACTTGGGAAGTTTGTGGATCTATACTTGGGAAATTTTTGGATCTATACTGGGGAAATTTGTGGATCTATTCTTGGGAAATTTGTGGATCTATTCTTGGGAAATTTGAGGATCTATACTTGGGAAATTTGTGGATCTATACCTGCGAAATTTGTGGATCTATACTTGGGAAGTTTGTAGATCTATACTTGGGAAATTTTTGGATCTATACAGGGGAAATTTGTGGATCTATTCTTGGGAAATTTGTGGATCTATTCTTGGGAAATTTGTGGATCTACACCTGGGAAATTTGTGGATCTATACTTGGGAAGTTTGTGGATCTATACTTGGGAAATTTGTGGATCCATACTTGGGAAATATTTGGATCTATACTGGGGAAATTTGTGGATCTATACTTGCGAATTTGTGGATATAAACTTGGGAAAAATGTAGATCTATACTTGGGAAATTTGTGGATCTATACTTGGGAAATTTTTGGATCTATACTGGGGAAATTTGTGGATCTATACTTGCGAATTTGGGGATCTATACTTGAAAAATTTGTGGATATAAACTTGGGAAAAATGTAGATCTATACTTGGAAAACTTGTGGATGTATACTTGGGAAATGTGTGTATATATACTGGGTAATTTCTTGACATATATTTGGGAAACTTGTGGAACTATACTTGTAAAATTTGTGGATCTAGACTTAGGAAATTTGTTGATATATACTTGGGAAATTTGTTGATATATACTTGGGAAATTTGTAGATCTATACTTGAGAAATTTGTAGATCTATACTTGAGAAATTTGTGGATCTATACTTGAGAAATTTGTGGATCTATACTTGGGAAATTTGTGGATCTATTCTTGGGAAATTTGTGGATCTATTCTTGGGAAACTTGTGGATCTATACTTGGGAAAAATGTAGATCTATACTTGAAAAATTTGTGGATGTATACTTGGGAAATTTGTTGATCTATACTTGTAAACTGTAGAGCTATACTTGGGAAATTTGTGGATCTATACTTGGGAAGTTTGTGGATCTATACTTGGGAAATTTGTGGATCTATTCTTGGGAAATTTGTGGATCTATACTTGGGAAATTTGTGGATCTATACCTGCGAAATTTGTGGATCTATACTTGGGAAGTTTGTGGATCTATACTGGGGAAATTTGTGGATCTATTCTTGGGAAATTTGTGGATCTATACTTGGGAAGTTTGTGGATCTATACTTGGGAAATTTGTGGATCTACACTTGCGAATTTGTGGATATAAACTTGGGAAAAATGTAGATCTATACTTGGGAAGTTTGTGGATCTATACTTGGGAAATTTGTGTATCTATACTTGGGAATTTTTTGGATCTATACTGGGGAAATTTGTGGATCTATTCTTGGGAAATTTTTGGATCTATTCTTGGGAAATTTGTGGATCTACACTTGGAAATTTGTGGATCTATACCTGGGAAATTTGTGGATCTATACTTGGGAAATTTTTGGATCTATACTGGGGAAATTTTTGATCTATACTTGCGAATTTGGGGATCTATACTTGAGAAATTTGTGGATATAAACTTGGGAAAAATGTAGATCTATACTTGGAAAATTTGTGGATGTATACTTGGGAAATTTGTTGATCTATACTTGGGAAATTTGTGTATATATACTGGGTAATTTCTTGACATATATTTGGGAAACTTGTGGAACTATACTTGGGAAATTTGTTGATATATACTTGGGAAATTTGTGGATCTATGCTTGGGAAATCTGTGAATCTATGCTTGGGAAATTTGTGGATCTATACTTGGGAAATTTGTGGATCTACACCTGGGAAATTTGTGGATCTATACTTGGGAAGTTTGTGGATCTATACTTGGGTAATTTTTGGATCTATACTGGGGAAATTTGTGGATCTATTCTTGGGAAATTTGTGGATCTATACTTGGGAAATTTGTGGATCCATACTTGGGAAATTTTTGGATCTATACTGGGGAAATTTGTGGATCTATATTTACGAATTTTTGGATCTATACTTGCGAATTTGTGGATATAAACTTGGGAAAAATGTAGATCTATACTTGGAAAATTTGTGGATGTATACTTGGGAAATTTGTTGATCTATACTTGGGAAAGAACAACCCAAACTGCCCATAGGAATTTGGGTAACGTAATGTTAAGATTTTTTGTTTCGCCACTGGTAAAATTTTATTGTGATAGTAAACTAGGGTTGCGTCCTCACCTTTCTACCACAAAAATAATCATTTAACCATTATAGTCTGCGAATACAAATCAATTGACGTTTAGCTCGATAATGTTAAAGATAGGCCACATCGTTGGATTCGACAATGGAGTAGACTGTCTTCCCCCACCTGAAATCAGTTGAAATTTTGAATATTTGTAGACACACGATAGATAAAGATTCTTGGAAAATATCTTTTTGTAACTGCCATGGGATTTTTCTCAGCAACGATTTAAATTAACCAGAATTTTGACATAATTTGAGGTGCGAAAGCCCAAAATGCCTGTAAAAGTGTTCAACCTGCCGAACAACAAAGTTTTGCAGCAAAGCAAATTCAAGGAGCGAGGCACAGACTATACAGCTAACTCGTATAGTCTTTGTGTTCTGAAAAAACAAAGAGAAATAACACCGCAAAAGTATACTGTAGTGGTTTTTATTAAGAAACACATTATTAATAATTCGACGAAAAATAACAATTTTATTGGCATTATATTTCAAACAATGTGGAAAAAGACCTAATTCGTGTTCGCGTAGGGAGTCAGTTCTTAATAAAAACCACTACAGTATACTTTTGTGGTGTTATTTCTCTTTGTTTTTTCAGAACACAAAGACTATACAAGTTAGCTGTATAGTCTGTGCCTCGCTCCTTGAATTTGCTTTGCTGCAAAACTTTGTTGTTCGGCAGGTTGAACACTTTTACAGGCATTTTGGGCTTCCGCACCTCAAACTAGGTCAAAATTCTGGGTAATTTAAATCGTTGCTGAGAAAAATCCCATGGCAGTTACAAAAAGATATTTTCCCAGAATCTTTATCTATCGTGTGTCTACTAATATTCAAAATTTCAACTGATTTCAGGTGGGGGAAGACAGTCTACTCCATTGTCGAATCCAACGATGTGGCCTATCTTTAACATTATCGAGCTAAACGTCAATTGATTTGTATTCGCAGACTATTACGGTTAAATGATTATTTTTGTGGTAGAAAGGTGAGGACGCAACCCTAGTTTACTATCACAATAAAATTTTACCAGTGGCGAAACAAAAAATTTTAACATTACGTTACCCAAATTCCTATGGGCAGTTTGGGTTGTTCTTTATGTATATATACTGGGTAATTTCTTGACATATATTTGGGAAACTATACTTGGGAAATTTGTAGATATATATTTGGAAAATTTGTGGATCTATATTTGTAAAATTTGTGGATCTAGACTTGGGAAATTTGTGGATCTATACTTGGGAAATTTGTAGACCTATACTTTGGAAATCTGTTGATCTATACTTGGGAAATTACTGGATCTATACTTGGGAACCTTGTGGATCTATACTTGGGAAATTTGTGGATATATACTTGTAAACTGTAGAGCTATACTTGGGAAATTTGTGGATCTATACTTGGGAAATTTGTGGATCTATACTTGGGAAATTTGTGGATACAAACTTGGTAATTTCTTGACATATATTTGGGAAATTTGTGGAACTATACTTGGGAAATTTGTGGATCTATATTTGGAAAATTTGTGGATCTATACTTGGGAAATGTGTGGATCTATACTTGGGAGATCCGTGGATCTATACTTGGGAAACTTGTGGATCTATACTTGGGAAACTTGTGGATCTATACTTGGGAAACTTGTGGACCTATACTTGGGAATTTAAATTTTAGTTGTTTTTTACTTTCCATTGATATGGGAAGACGCGAAAGTGTTATAAAAATGTAGATTTTTTGAAAGAAATGTGCCAAGAATATGGACTTATCTTAGGCCCTAAAATTTTAATGTTTAACCTTCTGCTCACTAAGCGGACAGTATTTACCCAACTCAACTCTTAAAGGTTGTAGATTTCATCTTGGCCAGTCATAGTGGCTAAAAATTCGAACTATACAGCCACTTCGTCACAAGTGGGTTAAAAAATGGTCAAATTAATGTACTTGAATATATCGAAGTGCTAGGACCCAGGTTTAATGGTTTTAAATTGTATTCCATGACCAAATGAATTAAAATTATTTTATTTTAAAATGTGCCGTTTTTGGTTGTCGGAAAGTGTGCCGTTTTGAGCTATCGTTTTTTTAGGTGTGGCGAAGGAAAATGTTCCGTTTTGGGCAACCTCCCTATAGCCATGCCGCCACTTCCATAGATGGGCGTGCTTCACGGAGCTTAGTACAGTGGAAGGCTTGCGAAGCACTTCACGCGAAGTGCTTCGCCAGCCTTCCACTGTACTATACTCCGTGAAGCACGCCCATCAATGGCCACTTCAAAGGGCGTGACTTATGTAATTTAATCATATATTGCAGAAAGAAATCACAAGTTGGGAAACCAAAATATAACCTCCCCGACCCCGACGTTAAGGTAACCTAACCTAACCTAACCTTACCTAAAATAAATGATGAAAAGAAGTGTAGAGTATTGGAAGGGTAGAAGAAACAGTGTGCATTTTAATCACACTTCTCTATTTCCCATCTAGGTTACGGAGTATAAGTATTTTACCTTAACCTCAAGGATTCAGAGAATGCAAAAGTGTCCTGCGTTACTCATAATTATATGCGGCAGGTCGTAGACTTCTTAATATACACACCAAATGAAATGTTTATTTTCTATACAAGTTCTTGTAATATAAATTAACACTTGAGTATAGGCTGTACTGTGTGATTATCTCTGATAATCCACTGATTTGATAAAGACGAAGAATTTAGTCTGGGATGGCAAGAAAGACAAGGAATGAAAACGACGAAGATGTGGCAGAAAGTTCCATTTGGACAAACCAAGAAATATTGTAGACTGAATGTTCCATTTACAACCCATTGTCGGTAGATGATTGATAATTACTTCCGGTACAATTTTCGTCTGAAATTCTTGTTTTGACGTGCTAATAGAGGACCATTACTGATATTTTCATCATACAAGTGATCCCAGTCATTGGAAGAATCCAAGGATGGAGATGGTCGAGAGGTTATTTTCCAAACCGGCTGACAAGACGTTAGCTTCCACTCCTATGATAAAAAAATATTTTAAAAGACTGAAAGTAGACTAATTTCCATAGCTTTAGTATTTGAATAGCTGCTTTTATGTATGAAGAACTGCCGAGCTTTTACTGACTGTAGGTATCTGATATATCGAATTCGAAAACACTAACTGCTTGCACGTTTCAATTCTTCGTAGCCGGGCCGTCTCTTTCTGGTGATAAATGAAAGCCGTGTCGCTGCTCTGTTGACTTCAAATGGTGATAACATTCTGCGCTGGTTGATTATCTCCCTTAAATCATTATAGCTCTCTTTTATCTGGTCTGGCCTCGTCTCCTCTTGTCTGGTCTCCTGGTCTCGAAGTTCCCTGTACACGGCTGATTTCGATTATGAAAATAATCGGAAATGTTTTTTTGTTTTATAGTGGAGAAAACTGAAGCCTATTTTTTTCCAACATCAGATGTAATTTTTTCTTCAAAATTGTTGTTTTTTAAACACGGGAAACCTACTGTACTTTTGTTCAAGGAGAGTTTTCACCACTATCATTTTCTTAAGAGGTTTAACATTTTGTATCAATCCGCCTCAGCTTTAAATCTTATATCATTTCATTGCCCGTGTAAACGTACCTTTATTTAGATTCTTCGATCCACCCCAAGTTTGCAGCAAGCCTTAGCCTATACTGCCCGTTATACCTTTGCTTTTTGGACTAAATGATATATGGAAAACAGCTTAGCGCGTGTTGCCAACTCAAGATGGTATTAAACGGTCAAATTTCACTAAATTTTTGGACAATTTCTTAAATTTCTTCTAAACTATCTCGAATTTTAAATTGATTTTTCAACAGAATTATTAATTAGATTAAGTTAAACCATTTTGATATTTTTAATTATAAAATAAATTAATATTGCGTTTCATTTGCCTAAACGATATCACACCATAAGGCTCATTTGCATTCACTCCAAAAAGGTGGTATATAAACCGTTCGAAGGCCTTTATTAATCGAGTGATGTGGCCATGAAGTTGGGAGGAAAACCCCTCCCTTCAAAGTCTATATTTATCGTCACCCTAGGCACTTGGTAGGCAACGCTAATTTACCCATTGGTGGGGCGATGTTTGGAGAGTGGAAGATTGATGTGGACCATATTAGTGAGGGACGCCTCGCTGAGATCGGACACTAGAGGTTGGACCTTGGTGTGGGGATGGTCGGAGGTGATTATAACAGTGGGAGACGTCCCATTGCGTATAATCGCTTTCAACTGTCCAGCATCGAGGTTTGACCGTAAAGTGGATGGTGGAATGCGATAATATACAATTGGAGACGTAATATTGTATATAATTGCACGACCCTTGAAACTCAATGCGGCAGCATTTAACGGTAATTCCCGTTGAACGGAATTGAACGATAAGCTGGCATGATTACGTCTCTAGACTTTTGGCTCCACGAGCTAGGTCACGTGATTTCCGTTTACGCAGGATATCCGCTTAAGCCGGAAGTGACACACACACAGACACACACAGACAGATACGATCAATGTAATACCTCCCCCTGAACTAAAGTACAGTCGGGGAGGTAACAAACGTAAGCTTATTAAGAATAACGTACGTTGGTATTGAAATGATATTTGCTTGGATAATAACTATTAAAAAAATATTTTAAAATAATAATTTTTAAAAGTTAACAACTTTTTTAGTTTATTTTAACACGTACTATACTACGAACGTTGATATATAAAAATATATAGCGTAAAAATGTACATTTTAGAGTTGCCAGTAAGCATGGTAGAAATAAAAAGTTAGTAAACAAAGCCAGGGCGTAGGAACGTTTTTCATCCGCAAATGTGATAATGTTTTTGCATCTTTTCCTACATATAAATTTATTTTCAAATGCATACCTTTTTCAGATGGGAGGGGGGGGGGGGGGCAAATATCATAAATTTATTTTTACACTAAAAGGTATTTTTACTTTTCAAATACATACGTCCTAGTCCTACCCAAAGGTATTGTACCACACAAAGTATTGAAGAATACTATTCAAATAAATCACTAGAGTAGAGACAGCTACTCCATGGTTCAAAATAAACAGTTTATTAAATAAACATTTTCAGGAGGGCTTTCGGACGTATATTTGTTATTTTTGTAAATTTTGTTAGAGTAGAAAAGGATTGAAATGGGAGTCACTACTCTAGCAGGTCCGAAAGCTCTCATATTCATTTAATAGACTGTTTCTTTTAATTATGGAGAAGCTGACTATTAAATTATTTTGTTATTATTATACGTTATCCAACATGGTCAAAAAATTTTGTGTAAAGACCCATACATTGTATTTACCTTCATATTTGGATTTTATGTCCGCAATATAGTCCGTCAATTGTCTTTTTTAGACGTTACTTAAGTTAAAACGTTAACGTAGAGAATTCACGCAACAGCCCAACGGCCAGTCTAGTCCAGTCAGGGCTGAGGTTCTTAACTTTTAATTTTAGTTTTGGCCATTATGTTTTTGAAGTGTACACAGAAAAAACAACGTTGAGAATCTAAACATTTTTCTAAACGGAAATCTGAAACGCGTTTTTAAATACGTTTAAAACTATAGACCCGTTTGATGGTTGTATATTTATATATTAAACGTATCTAGCGTAAAAACGTTTAGCTTCTAGACGCATCTAGACTAAAAACGTTTCGATTCTAGACGCATCTAGACTAAAAACGTTTAGATTCTAGACGCATCTAGACTAAAAACGTTTAGATTCTAGACGCATCTAGACTAAAAACGTTTAGATTCTAGACGCATCTAGACTAAAAACGTTTAGATTCTAGACGCATCTAGACTAAAAACGATTAGATTCTAGACGCATCTAGACTAAAAACGTTTAGATTCTAGACGCATCTAGACTAAAAACGATTAGATTCTAGACGCATCTAGACTAAAAACGTTTAGATTCTAGACGCAGCTAGCCTTAAAACGTTTAGATTCTAGACGCAGCTAGCCTAAAAACGTTTAGATTCTAGACGCATCTAGCCTAAAAACGTTTCTACTCTAGACGCATCTAGCCTAAAAACGTTTTGATTCTAGACGCATCTAGCCTTAAAACGTTTCGATTTTGGACGTATCTGGCTGAAAATGTTGGCTTAGGCTTGAAAATATCAAGGTTATAAAAAATAGGGGTTTGCCAATGTGCAGCGTAAGATGACGTCTGATAGCGAGCGTAATCAGACATCATCTTAGGCCCAAACTAATTTTAAATAACCTTGGAAAATACTAGTTAAAATTTAAACACTATACAGCCATAGTAAAAAATTACAAATCAGTTTTATTTAATAAAAATCCTATTTAGTTAAGTTTTTCATTTAGTTCCTTCTCTTCAACAAATTGAAGGTACTTTGTGGTTTTGACAAAATAAGCTTTCGGCCCATTGTCTTGCAAAATATATTCTTGAAGAAATCCGAGTATTTGCAATAGTACACCTGGATAGCTCAAATCGTAAATAATTAAGAAGTTTTAATCTTTAAATTAAGAAACGTTAGCAACCTAATATTAAAAAACATTAATTTCCAAATAACTTACCAGTAAAATAGAATATCCACCGTCCAATTTCCAAATAAATAATGAATCACGCAAAGACTAAGTTACAAGTCTTACAACAACCGAGAGAAAACGCGAGGCGCGCCACCGGCCAGGTATTTTGTTAAATATCCGAGATTTTAACACCAAAGACTATAATAACGAGCACTATATGAAGTATAGGCAACTCAGTATATCACTGTGCGCGAAAAACCCCACCCACTCAATATTAAACCTATTTCCCCTACCGTATTATTTTTCGGAACAACCGATAGTTGAAAATTCCTAAGATGACTTTTTATACTTAATATATGGTTAGTGTGTTCGAATTCTCCTCCTGGGTGAAACCCATAAATAGCGATTTTTTACTAACCTTGGGCGAAACCAACAGTGAAAAGCTCAAGGCTATAATCCCCCCTTCCCTCTCGCGGACGCCACGTGCCGCGAGCCCGCGACGCTGACAATACCTACCCCTTACTGGGGAATAAGGACTAGGGGGTCAGAGGGTGGTTGACTAAAATCGCAGGTGGCCCACTGAAATAAAATATACAGGATGAGTGTTCAGTAACTATGAAATCATTCCACCTCACAGCTATCACCATACTCTAATCAAAACCTACAAGTAAAAATTGAACACGTGCTGATAAACAATTTGAGATGGACTTTATGAAAATATTTCCCCTTTGGGGAAATGGGCTAAGCCTTTTGTCCTACTTCTTGGAATGTTTATACAGTTCGTTTCGCTATATATAAAAGATTTAGCAACGTGGTTTTTGGAAATGAGAAAAGAAGGAGTTAGAAAAAATTCACCTCTTAACTTCCAAGAACAGTTTGCAAAATGGGGAAAGCTGAGGCGCATTAATAAGCAATGTTTAATCCCTGTAGTGAAGAAAGAAGTCGTTGAAATCTGTTTATATCAGAGATAAGCCCTCGTATGCATTTTCATTTCAACCATAAACAAGGCACACGATAAAAATTAATTTTGGTTAAAACTCGAAGGGGAAATAAATCAACCTTTTTTGGTTTTTGTATTTTTCGTTAAGTATCTTATATAATTAGTGTTAATTGTGTTCAAATAAATGTTAGTAAATAATTATATAGTAAAAAAATGCCAAGTACGGCGGAGGAATACGTATTCGAAATCCATTAAAGAAAAGCATTGGCTATAAACCAAAAACAAAGGCGATTATGCAGATTCTATTTATTAAACTTCTTAAATGAACCAATATAATTAGGGGAGGGTCTCACAATGAACCCTCACCATAAAACTCAGTTATGACGATTATTTTTAATGCCACTATTATAAATCCAAACGGTATAGTGTTTAGAAACGAAAAGTTTCTAAACGCTTGCGTTTAGATCGTTTCAATATTTGAACGCCAGCGTTTAAATAAGTGTTGAGCATACGTTAGGTTTGTTAAACGTTTGTATATTAAACATGTATAGATGGAATTTTTGTAGGAGAGTGACGTTTCGTTTCTGGCGTTAAGGATTTAAGCGCTATAGCGTTTATAAAATAAGCATTATTTACATTTTAAACATGTTTAGTTTTTTAAAATTCGTTTAATTCCTAAACGTTGTTTTTTCTGTGTACTTTTTGTTTTATTTTAAGCGATTAAAGCGAAGAGTGGGAATGTCTGTGAATTATATTTTGACAACTTTAAAGTCTAACCTTAGTAATTTTTCTGCGGTCTTAGCCGATGAGTAGCCAACTCTCTATACTACGGTGCTCTTTAATAACAGTAAAATTTTTAAAAAATACCACATTGTAGGGCTTCCAGAGACCTTTAATTCGATTTGGTGAAAATTTGGCCAAGATATCGCCCAAAAACGAAAAAACACATATGTGTTTTTGAGGTGATCTGAAAATTTCACATGACCACCATTAGTCATGCTCATTATGGAACTATTTTTTTTTTTGTTTCGATTCGTTCAAAGTCAATTTTCACTATCTTATCCGGCTAGGCCCTTTGTTTAATTATTTTTCAGGGAAAACGTGTATTGAATTGTTTTTCTTTAGTATAATGTGAGTTAATTTTTTTCAACAGATCGTTAAAAATACTCGCCGGTTTATAAGAATGGGTATCTTATAGGGACTATTTGCCTTTTTTTAAAGCCCCTTTATACTTACTTTGTTTTCTAGCTTAGCTGGCGACGTTGACCGTAACAAATTGAGCAGTCAAATGAGGATTTTAAAGGAGGAAAATTTCAGAAAAGATAGGCCTTTTAAATTATTAGTAGTTATTTTTCTTCGAGTAAAATCTTATAATTTTATTTTATGATTCCCTTGAATGAGATCACTTGTTAACGCTAAAACCTAAATACATAGGGATTGGTTTTGGAAATTCGGAACCTAAATTTGGGACCAAATTACGGCGAATTTTTATTCTGAATAAACTCCTCATGTCAGCACGCAAAATGCAATATGAACGAATTGCCTCGACTAAAGTTGAGGTGTTATAATAAAACATTATTTATTTAAGAAGTTTTAACTGAATTTAAAGGTCGGTATTGGATTTTTCGTCAATTACAAATTTAAGAATATTAATTATCGAAATACATATAGTTAAAGAACATATCCATGATTAGCGTATACCCCCTTTAAAGCCACAAATCTCACAACCTTGGTTTGTTTACATATCGAGGACATAAATAAAGAGCTTTTTCATAGTACTCATTCTAGAGCAGATATGGCCTCTGAAACAACGCCGTTGAATAATCCCTGGTTTCGGGATAGCGTGTGATCTTTTACGAATAATAATTCAAAGTAAGAATAAAAAAGTGTGTCTGAAATATACTTAAATCTAAGTCGAAAGTTAGAATACCCAACCTTTTCTCTCGAACGAAAAGATTTATTTTGGTTGAATGAGATCACTTGTTAGCGCTAAAACCTAAATACATAGGGATTGGTTTTGGAAATTCGGAACCTAAATTTGGGACCAAATTACGGCGAATTTTTATTCTGAATAAACTCCTCATTTCAGCACGCAAAATGCAAAATGAACGAATTGCCTCGACTAAAGTCGAGGTGTTATAATAAAACATTATTTATTTAAGTAGTTTTAACTGAATTTAAAGGTCGGTATTCGAGCTTTCATCAATTACAAATTTAAGAATATTAATTATCGAAATACATATAGTTAAAGAACATATCCATGATTAGCGTATACCCCCTTTAAAGCCACAAATCTCACAACCTTGGTTTGTTTACATTTCGAGGACATAAATAAAGAGCTTTTTCATAGTACTCATTCTAGAGCAGATATGGCCTCTGAAACAACGCCGTTGAGTAATCCCTGGTTTCGGGATAGCGTGTGATCTTTTACGAATAATAATTCAAAGTAAGAATAAAAAAGTATGTCTGAAATATACTTAAATCTAAGTCGAAAGTTAGAATACCCAACCTTTTCTATCGAACGAAAAGGTTTATTTTGGTTGACACGTAATCCCTGAAAAATAATTAAGCCAAATTTAATGTTAAGGGTCAATGGGAGAAAATCGCCTGTTATGTTTTTTCTTAAATATTTGCGAGTGAATAAAATCAGTTGTTTTGAAATTAGACTCTAAATTCTGTCAGATTGCGATTATAATTAAATTTTACATTTTAAAAGAAAATTTAACATATCTGTCCCTTCAGCCATCCGAAATTATAACAGATCTTTTTGGGTCTCTGTTCACAAAGACATTTGATATAATATCTGTCGCTTTAGCCTTCCTAAATCATAACGTGTTTTTCTGGGTCTTTTGATATAATATCTGTTCCTTCAGTCTTACATTTTATTGTAAACTTCAGTATCAGCAGACTTGCCCTTTAAAAAAGTCCATTTATACCCAACGATGGTCGACCAAAGCCGTAAACGTAGAGAAATTAAAAATTCAAAACCGTGAAGGGTTAGAAATTAATTATTAACGGTTAAAGAAATAAGAAAGCCAGAGTCTAAGAAATTAGGAAGTTATACTTATAGATATTAATAGAATAATAATTACACAAAAAAGACATAAATTCGGCCTATGGAAAGTTTAAATTATGTAGTTATTTTATAGGTAGACAGCAGAGAGCCAAGGGGGAAAGAACGCCTGACGTCATGGAACTCCCTTACTGGGGGAGCGTTTGTAATGGCTACTTCTGTAATTCCCTCGCTAAGGGGATGACACCGAGGTGATAGATAGAAACCTCTGACGTATCAATGTCTCCTTTGCTGACTCCCTATAGTAGAATCCACCCTTGGACCGGTTATATTTTACGCCACCCCTATATATGTAAAAAATTCCATTTTTAAGGGCGAATCTACTATTAAAAATTTCCATAGGCCGAATTTGTACGTATTTTTTGCCCTTTAAACCCAATTAAAATTAATTTTTTATCATTTTTGATGTTAATACCTCCGGCAGCCGCAGCGAAATCTTTAAATTTTTACCATTGTCATTTAAACCCAATTAAAATTAATTTTTTCATCATTTTTTATGTTAATAGCTGCGGCAGCCGCGCTTTATTCAGTCAAATTTCTACATTTTTACCATTGCCCTTTAAACTAATTAAAATTATTTTTTTCATAATTTTTGATGTAAATAGCTGCGGCAGCACCACTTAATTCAGTCAAATCTCTACATTTTTACCATTGGCCTTTAAATCCAATTAAAATTAATTTTTTCATCATATTTGATGTTAATAGCTGCGGCAGGCTCACTTGATTCAGTCAGATTTCTAAATTTTTCCCATTGCCCTTTAAACCCAATTAAAATTAATTATTCATCATTTTTTATGTTAATAGCTGCGGCAGTCGCTCTTGATTCAGTCAAATCTCTACACTTTTACCAGTGCCCTAAAAAACCCAATTAAAATTAATTTTTTCATCATTTTTCATGTTAATAGCTGCGGCAGCCGCAGTTGATTCAGCCAAATTTCTACATTTTTACCATTGGCCTTTAAACCCAATTAAAATTAATTTTTTCATCATTTTTGATGTTAATAGCTACAGCAGCCGCACTTGATTCAGTCAGATATCTACATTTTTACCATTATCCTTTAATCCCAATTAAAATTAATTTTTTCATAATTTTTGATATTAATAGCTGCGGCAGCCGCAAATCTAGACACTGAAATCTTAACATTTTTCACATTGCCCTTAAAGCGCATTTAAAATAAATTTTTTCATCATTTTTGATGTTAATAGCTGCGGCAGCCGCACTTGATTCAGTCAAATTTCTACATTTTTACCATTGCCCTTTAAACCCAATTGGGTTTAAAGGCCAATGGTAAAATTGTAGAAATTTGACTGAATTAAGTGCGGCTGCCGCAGCTATTAACATGAAAAATGACGAAAAACTTAATTTTAATTGGGTTGAAAGGCCAATGGTAAAAATGTAGAAATTTGACTGAATCAAGTGCGGCTACTGTAGCTATTAACATAAAAAATGATGTAAAAATTAATTTTAATTGCGTTTAAAGACTAATGGTAAAATTGTAGAAATTTGACTGAATTAAGTGCAGCTGCTGTAGCTATTAACATAAAAAATGATGAAAAATTTAATTTTAATTGGGTATAAAGGCCAATTGTAAAAATGTAGAAATTTGTCTGAATCAAGTGCGGCTGCCGCAGCTATTAACATCAAAAATGATGAAAAAATTAATTTTAAATTGGCTTAAAGGGCAATGGGAAAAATGTTAAGATTTCTGTGTCTAGATTTGCGGCTGCCGTAGCTATTAACATCAAAAATGAAGAAAAAAATATTTTTAATTGTGATTAAAGGCCAATGGTAAAAATGTAGATATCTGACTGAATCAAGTGCGGCTGATGTAGCTATTAACATCAAAAATGACGAAAAACTTAATTTTAATTGGGTTTAAAGGCCAATGGTAAAAATGTAGAAATTTGACTGAATCAAGTGCGGATTACGCAGCTATTAACATAAAAAATAATGAAAAAATTAATTTTAATTGGGTTTAAAGGCCAATGGTAAAAATGTGGAGATCTGACTGAATCAAGTGCGGCTGCTGTAGCTATTAAGATTTCGGTGTCAAGATTTGCGGTTGCCGCAGCTATTAACATCAAAAATGATGAAAAAATTTATTTTAATTGGGATGAAACGCCAATGGTAAAAATGTAAATATCTGACTGAATCAAGTGCGGCTGCTGTAGCTATTAACATCAAAAATGATGAAAAAATTAATTTTAATTGGATTTAATTCCAATGGTAAAAATGTATAAATTTGACTGAATCAAGTGCGGCTGCCGAAGCTATTAATATAAAAAATTATGAAAAAAATTAATTTTAACTGGGTTTAGAGGGCACTGGTAAAAATGTAGAGATTTGACTGAATCAAGTGCAACTGCCACAGCTATTAACATCAAAAATGATGAAAAAATTAATTTTAATCGGGTTTAAAGGCCAATGGTAAAAATGTAGAAATTTGACTGAATCAAGTGCGGCTTCCGCAGCTATTAACATCAAAAATAATGAAAAATTAATTTTAATTGGGTTTAAAGGCCAATGGTAAAAATGTGGAGATCTGACTGAATCAAGTGCGGCTGCTGTAGCTATTAACATCAAAAATGATGAAAAAATTTATCTTAATTGGGTTTAAAGGCCAATGGTAAAATTGTAGAAATTTGACTGAATCAAGTGCTGCTGCTGTAGCTATTAACATCAAAAATGATGAAAAAATTAATTTTAATTGGGTTTAAAGGCCAATGGTAAAAATGTAGAAATTTTACTGAATCAAGTGCGGCTGCCGCAGCTATTAACATCCAAAATGACGAAAAAATTAATTTTAATTGGGCTTAAAGGGCAATGGGAAAATGTTAAGATTTCGGTGTCTAGATTTGCGGTTGCCGCAGCTATTAACATCAAAAATGATGAAAAAATTTATTTTAATTGGGTTTAAAGGCCAATGGTAAAAATGTAGAAACTTGACTGAATCAAGGGCGGCTGCTGTAGCTATTAATATAAAAAATGATGAAAAAATTAGTTTTAATTGGGTTTAAAGGCCAATATTAAAAATTTAGTAATTTGACTGAATCAAGTGCGGCTGCCGTAGCTATTAACTACAAAAATGATGAAAAAATCAATTTTAATTGGGTTTAAAGGCCAATGGTAAAAATGTAGAAATTTGACTGAATCAAGTGCTGCGTCCGCAGCTATTAACATCAAAAATGATGAAAAAATTAATTTTAATTGGGTATAAAGGCCAATGGTAAAAATGTAGAAATTTGTCTGAATCAAGTGCGGCTGCCGCAGCTATTAACATCAAAAATGATGAAAAAATAAATTTTAATTGGGTTTAATTTAAAGGCCAATGGTAAAAATGTGGAGATCTAACTGAATCAAGTGCGGCTGCTGTAGCTATTAACATCAAAAATGATGAAAAAATTTATCTTAATTGGGTTTAAAGGCCAATGGTAAAATTGTAGAAATTTGACTGAATTAAGTGCGGCTGCTGTAGCTATTAACATAAAAAATGATGAAAAAATTAATTTTAGTTGGGTTTAAAGGCCAATATTAAAAATGTAGAAATTTGACTGAATCAAGGGCGGCTGCTGTAGCTATTAATATAAAAAATGATGAAAAAATTAGTTTTAATTGGGTTTAAAGGCCAATATTAAAAATGTAGAAATTTGACTGAATCAAGTGCGGCTGCCGTAGCTATTAACTACAAAAATGATGAAAAAATAAATTTTAATTGGGTTTAAAGGCCAATGGTAAAAATGTAGAAATTTGACTGAATCAAGTGCGGCGTCCGCAGCTATTAACATCAAAAATGACGAAAAAATTAATTTTAAATTGGCTTAAAGGGCAATGGGAAAAATGATCAGATTTCTTTGTCTAGATTTGCGGCTGCCGTAGCTATTAACATCAAAAATGAAGAAAAAATTATTTTTAATTGTGATTAAAGGCCAATGGTAAAAATGTGGATATCTAACTGAATCAAGTGCGGCTGATGTAGCTATTAACATCAAAAATGATGAAAAAATTTATCTTAATTGGGTTTAAAGGCCAATGGTAAAAATGTAGAAATTTGACTGAATCAAGTGCGGCGTCCGCAGCTATTAACATCAAAAATGATAAAAAAATTAATTTTAATTGGGTTTAAAGGCCAATGGTAAAAATGTAGAAATTTGACTGAATCAAGTGCGGCTGTCGCAGCTATTAACATCAAAAATGATGAAAAAATTAATTTTAAATTGGCTTAAAGGGCAATGGGAAAAATGTTAAGATTTCTGTGTCTAGATTTGCGGCTGCCGTAGCTATTAACATCAAAAATGAAGAAAAAATTATTTTTAATTGTGATTAAAGGCCATTGGTAATATTGTAGAAATTTGACTGAATCAAGTGCGTCTGCTGTTGCTATTAACATTAAAAATGATAAAAAAATATTTTTAATCTAGATTAAAGGCCAATGGTAAAACTGTAGATATCTGACTGAATCAAGTGCGGCTGCTGTAGCTATTAACATCAAAAATGATGAAAAAATTAATTTTAATTGGGTTTAATTCCAATGGTAAAAATGTATAAATTTGACTGAATCAAGTGCGGCTGCCGAAGCTAATAATATAAAAAATTATGAAAAAAATTAATTTTAACTGGTTTTAGAGGGCACTGGTAAAAATTTGATTGAATCAAGTGCAAATGCCACAGCTATTAACATCAAAAATGATGAAAAAATTAATTTTAATCGGGTTTAAATGCCAATGGTAAAAATGTAGAAATGTGACTTAATCAAGTGCGGCTGCCGCAGCTATTAACATCAAAAATGATGAAAAAATAAATTTTAATTGGGTTTAAAGGCCAATGGTAAAAATATAGAAATTTAACTGAATCAAGTGCGGCTGCCGCAGCTATTAACATCAAAAATGATGAAAAAATTAATTTGAATTGGGTTTAAAAGCCAATGATAAAATTGTAGAAATTTGACTTAATCAAGTGCGGCTGCCGAAGCTATTAACATCAAAAATTATGAAAAAATTAATTTTAATTGGGTTTAAAGGCCAATGGTAAAATTGTAGAAATTTGACTGAATCCAGTGCGGCTGCCGCAGCTATTATAATCAAAAATGATGAAAAAATTAATTTTAATTGGGATGAAAGGCCAATGGTAAAAATGTAGATATCTGACAGAATCAAGTGCGGCTGCTTTAGCTATTAATTTCAAAAATTGATGAAAAAATTTATTTTAATTGGGTTTAAAGGCCAATGGTAAAAATGTAGAAATTTGACTGAATCAAGTGCGGCTGCAGCAGCTACTAATATCAAAAATGATGAAAAATTTATTTTAATTGGGCTTAAAGGGCAATGGGGAAAATGTTAAGATTTCAGTGTCTAGTTTTGCGGTTGCCGCAGCTATTAACATCAAAAATGATCAAAAAACTAATTTTAATTGGATTTAAAGGGCAATGGGAAAAATGTAGAGATTTGACTGAATCAAGTGCGGATGCCGCAGCTATTAACATCAAAAATGATAAAAAAAATAATTTTAACTGGGTTTAAAGGGCAGTGGTAAAAATGTAGAGATTTGACTGAATCAAGTGCGGCTGCCGCAGCTATTAACATCAAAAATGATGAAAAAATTAATTTTAATTTTGATGAAAGGCCAATGGTAAAAATGTAGATATCTGACTGAATCAAGTGCGGCTGCTGTAGCTATTAATTTCAAAAATTGATGAAAAACTAATTTTAATTGGGTTTAAAGGCCAATAGTAAAAATGTAGAATTTTGACAGAATCAAGTGCGGCTGCCGCAGCTATTAACATCAAAAATGATGAAAAAATTTATTTTAATTGGGCTTAAAGGGAAATAGGAGAAATGTTAAGATTTCACTGTCTAGATTTGCGGTTGCCGCAGCTATTAACATCAAAAATGGTGAAAAAAAATATTTTAATTGGGATGAAAGGCCAATGGTAAAATTGTACAAATTTGACTGACACATGAGCGGCTGCTGCAGCTATTAACATCAAAAACGATGAAAAAATTTATTTCAGTTGGGTTTAAAGGCCAATGGTAAAATTGTAGAAATTTGACTGAATCAAGTGAAGGCTGCTGCAGCTTTTAACATCAAAAATGATGAAAAAATTAATTTCAATTGGGTTTAAAAGCCAATGGGAAAAATGTGATGATTTCAGTGTCTAGATATGCGGTTGCCGCAGCTATTAACATCAAAAATGATGAAAAAAAATAATTTTAATTGGGTTGAAAGGCCAATGTAAAAATGTAGATATCTGCCTGAATCAAGTGCGGCTGCTGTAGCTATTAACATCAAAAATGGTGAAAATATTAATTTTAATTGGGTTTAAAGACCAATGGTAAAAATGTATAAATTTGACTGAATCAAGTGCGGCTGCCGCAGCTTTTAATATCAAAAATGATGAAAAAATAATTATAATTGGGTTTAAAAGGCAATGTGTAAAATGTTAAATTTCAGTGTCTAGATTTGCGGGTGCCGCAAGATGAAAAAATTAATTTTAATTGGGTTGAAAGGCCAATGGTAAAAATGTAAATATCTGACGGAATCAAGTGCGGCTGCCGCAGCTATTAACATGAAAAATGATGAAAAAATTAATTTTAATTGGTTTTAAAGGCCAATGGTAAAAATGTGGAGATCTGACTGAATCAAGTACGGCTGCTGTAGCTATTAACATCAAAAATGATGAAAAAAATAATTTTAATTGGGTTTAAAGTACAATGGTAAAAATGTAAAAATTTTACTGAATCAAGTGCGGCTGCCGCAGCTATTAACATCCAAAATGACGAAAAACTTAATTTTAATTGGGTTTAAAGGCCAATGGTAAAAATGTAGAAATTTGACTGAATCAAGTGCGGCTGCCGCAGCTATTAACATCCAAAATGACGAAAAACTTAATTTTAATTGGGTATAGAGGCCAATGGTAAAAATGTAGAAATTTGACTGAATCAAGTGCGGCTGCTGTAGCTATTAACATAAAAAATGATGAAAAAATTAGTTTTAATTGGGTTTAAAGGCCAATATTAAAAATGTAGAAATTTGACTGAATCAAGTGCGGCTGCCGCAGCTATTAACATCCAAAATGACGAAAAACTTAATTTTAATTGGGTTTAAAGGCCAATGGTAAAAATGTAGAAATTTGACTGAATCAAGTGCGGCTGCCGCAGCTATTAACATCAAAAATGATGAAAAAATTAATTTTAATTGGGATGAAATGCCAATGGTAAAAATGTAGATATCTGACTGAATCAAGTGCGGCTGCTGTAACTATAAACATCAAAAATGATGAAAAAATTAATTTTAAATTGGCTTAAAGGGCAATGGGAAAAATGTTCAGATTGCTGAGTCTAGATTTGCGGCTGCCGTAGCTATTAACATCAAAAATGAAGAAAAAAATTATTTTTAATTGGGTTTAAAAGCCAATGGTAAAAATGTAGAAATTTGACTGAATCAAGTGCGGCTGCCGCAGCTGTTAACTTCAAAAATGATAAAAAAAAATTTTTAATTGGATTTAAAGGCCATTGGTAAAAATGTAGAAATTTGACTGAATCAAGTGCGGCTGATGTAGCTATTACCATCAAAAATGACGAACAACTTAATTTTAATTGGGTTTAAAGGCCAATGGAAAAAAAGTAGAAATTTGATTGAATCAAGTGCGGCTGCCGCAGCTATTTACATCAAAAATGATGAAAATTTTTTATTTTAATTGGGTTTAATTCCAATGGTAAAAATGTATAAATTTGACTGAATCAAGTGCGGCTGCCGCAGCTACTAACATAAAAAATGATGAAAAAATTAATTTTAATTGGGCTTAAAGGGAAATAGGAGAAATGTTAAGATTTCAGTGTCTAGATTTGCGGTTGCCACAGCTATTAACATCAAAAATGATGAAAAATTTTTTAATTGGGATGAAAGGCCAATGGTAAAAATGTAGAAATTTGACTGAATCAAGTGCGACTGCATCAGCTAATAACATCAAAAATGAAGAAAAAATTAATTTTAATTGGGCTTAAAGGGCAATGGGAAAAACGTTAAGATTTCAGTGTCTAGATTTGCGGTTGCCGCAGCTATTAACATCAAAAATGATGAAAAAATTAATTTTAATTGGGATGAAACGCCAATGGTAAAAATGTAGATATCTGACTGTATCAAGTGCGGCTGCTGTAGCTATTAACATTAAAAATGATGAAAAAATTATTTTTAATCTAGATTAAAGTCCAATGGTAAAAATGTAGATATCTGACTGAATCAAGTGCGGCTGATGTAGCTATTAACATCAAAAATGACGAAAAACTTAATTTTAATTGGGTTTAAAGGCCAATGGTAAAATTGTAGAAATTATACTGAATTAAGTGCGGCTGCTGTAGCTATTAACATAAAAAATGATGAAAAAATTAATTTTAATTGGGTTTAAAGGCCAATATTAAAAATGTAGAAATTTGACTGAATCAAGTGCGGCTGCCGCAGCTATTAACATCAAAAATGATGTAAAAATTAATTTTAATTGGGTTTAAAGGCCAATAGTAAAAATGTGGAGATCTGACTGAATCAAAAGCGGCTGCTGTAGCTATTAACATCAAAAATAATGAAAAAATTAATTTTAATTGGGTTTAAAGGCCAATGGTAAAATTGTAGAAATTATACTGAATTAAGTGCGGCTGCTGTAGCTATTAACATAAAAAATGATGAAAAAATTAATTTTAATTGGGTTTAAAGGCCAATATTAAAAATGAAGAAATTTGACTGAATCAAGTGCGGCTGCCGCAGCTATTAACATCAAAAATGACGAAAAACTTAATTTTAATTGGGTTTAAAGGCCAATGGTAAAAATGTAGAAATTTCACTGAATCAAGTGCGGCGTCCGCAGCTATTAACATCAAAAATGATAAAAAAATTAATTTTAATTGGGTTTAAAGACCAATGGTAAAAATGTAGAAATTTGACTGAATCAAATGCGGCTGCCGCAGCTATTAACATCAAAAAAGATGAAAAAATTAATTTTAAATTGGCTTAAAGGGCAATGGGAAAAATTATAAGATTTCAGTGTCTAGATTTGCGGCTGCCGTAGCTATTAAAATCAAAAATGAAGAAAAAATTATTTTTAATTGGGTTTAAAGGCCAATATTAAAAATGTAGAAATTTGACTGAATCAAGGGCGGCTGCTGTAGCTATTAATATAAAAAATGATGAAAAAATTAGTTTTAATGGGTTTAAAGGCCAATATTAAAAATGTAGAAATTTGACTGAATCAAGTGCGGCTGCCGTAGCTATTAACTACAAAAATGATGAAAAAATAAATTTTAATTGGGTTTAAAGGCCAATGGTAAAAATGTAGAAATTTGACTGAATCAAGTCCGGCGTCCGCAGCTATTAACATCAAAAATGACGAAAAAATTAATTTTAAATTGGCTTAAAGGGCAATGGGAAAAATGATCAGATTTCTTTGTCTAGATTTGCGGCTGCCGTAGCTATTAACATCAAAAATGAAGAAAAAATTATTTTTAATTGTGATTAAAGGCCAATGGTAAAAATGTGGAGATCTAACTGAATCAAGTGCGGCTGATGTAGCTATTAACATCAAAAATGAAGAAAAAAATTATCTTAATTGGGTTTAAAGGCCAATGGTAAAAATGTAGAAATTTGACTGAATCAAGTGCGGCGTCCGCAGCTATTAACATCAAAAATGATAAAAAAATTAAATTTAATTGGGTTTAAAGGCCAATATTAAAAATGTAGAAATTTGACTGAATCAAGTGCGGCTGCCGCAGCTATTAACATCCAAAATGACGAAAAAATTAATTTTAATTGGGTTTAAAGGCCAATGGTAAAAATGTAGAAATTTGACTGAATCAAGTGGGGCTGCCGCAGCTATTAACATCAAAAATGATGAAAAAATTAATTTTAAATTGGCTTAAAGGGCAATGGGAAAAATGTTAAGATTTCTGTGTCTAGATTTGCGGCGTCCGCAGCTATTAACATCAAAAATGACGAAAAAATTAATTTTAAATTGGCTTAAAGGGCAATGGGAAAAATGATCAGATTTCTTTGTCTAGATTTGCGGCTGCCGTAGCTATTAACATCAAAAATGAAGAAAAAATTATTTTTAATTGTGATTAAAGGCCAATGGTAAAAATGTGGATATCTAACTGAATCAAGTGCGGCTGATGTAGCTATTAACATCAAAAATGATGAAAAAATTTATCTTAATTGGGTTTAAAGGCCAATGGTAAAAATGTAGAAATTTGACTGAATCAAGTGCGGCGTCCGCAGCTATTAACATCAAAAATGATAAAAAAATTAATTTTAATTGGGTTTAAAGGCCAATGGTAAAAATGTAGAAATTTGACTGAATCAAGTGCGGCTGTCGCAGCTATTAACATCAAAAATGATGAAAAAATTAATTTTAAATTGGCTTAAAGGGCAATGGGAAAAATGTTAAGATTTCTGTGTCTAGATTTGCGGCTGCCGTAGCTATTAACATCAAAAATGAAGAAAAAATTATTTTTAATTGTGATTAAAGGCCATTGGTAATATTGTAGAAATTTGACTGAATCAAGTGCGTCTGCTGTTGCTATTAACATTAAAAATGATAAAAAAATATTTTTAATCTAGATTAAAGGCCAATGGTAAAACTGTAGATATCTGACTGAATCAAGTGCGGCTGATGTAGCTATTAACATCAAAAATGACGAAAAACTTAATTTTAATTGGGTATAAAGGCCAATGGTAAAAATGTAGAAATTCGTCTGAATCAAGTGCGGCTGCCGCAGCTATTAACATCAAAAATGATGAAAAGATTAATTTTAATTGGGTTTAAAGGCCAATGGTAAAATTGTGGAGATCTGACAGAATCAAGTGCGGCTGCTGTAGCTATTAACATAAAAAATGATGAAAAAATCTATCTTAATTGGGCTTAAAGGCCAATGGTAAAATTGTAGAAATTTGACTGAATCAAGTGCGGCTGCTGTAGCTATTAACATCAAAAATGATGAAAAAATTAATTTTAATTGGGTTTAAAGGCCAATGGTAAAAATGTAGAAACTTGACTGAATCAAGGGCGGCTGCTGTAGCTATTAATATAAAAAATGATGAAAAAATTAGTTTTAATTGGGTTTAAAGGCCAATATTAAAAATTTAGTAATTTGACTGAATCAAGTGCGGCTGCCGTAGCTATTAACTACAAAAATGATGAAAAAATCAATTTTAATTGGGTTTAAAGGCCAATGGTAAAAATGTAGAAATTTGACTGAATCAAGTGCTGCGTCCGCAGCTATTAACATCAAAAATGATGAAAAAATTAATTTTAATTGGGTTTAAAGGCCAATGGTAAAAATGTAGAAATTTTACTGAATCAAGTGCGGCTGCCGATGCTATAAACTTCAAAAATGATGAAAAAATTAATTTTAATTGCATTTAAAGACCAATGGTAAAAATGTAGAAATTTGACTGAATCATGTGCGGCTGCCGCAGCTATTAACATCCAAAATGACGAAAAACTTAATTTTAATTGGGTTTAAAGGCCAATGGTAAAAATGTAGAAACTTGACACAATCAAGGGCGGCTGCTGTAGCTATTAACATAAAAAATGATGAAAAAATTAGTTTTAATTGGGTTTAAAGGAAAATATTAAAAATGTAGAAATTTGACTGAATCAAGTGCGGCTGCCGTAGCTATTAACTACAAAAATGATGAAAAAATAAATTTTAATTGGGTTTAAAGGCCAATGGTAAAAATGTAGAAATTTGAGTGAATCAAGTGCGGCGTCCGCAGCTATTAACATCAAAAATGATGAAAAAATTAATTTTAATTGGGTTTAAAGGCCAATGGTAAAAACGTAGATATCTGACTGAATGAAGTGCGGCTGCTGTAGCTATTAACATCAAAAATGATGAAAAAATTAATTTTAATTGGGTTTAATTCCAATGGTAAAAATGTATAAATTTGACTGAATCAAGTGCGGCTGCCGAAGCTATTAATATAAAAAATTATGAAAAAACCATTTTAACTGGGTTTGGAGGGCACTGGTAAAAATGTAGAGATTTGACTGAATCAAATGCAACTGCCACAGCTATTAACATCAAAAATGATGAAAAAAATAATTTTAATTGGGTTTAAAGGCCAATGGTAAAAAGGTAGATATTTGACTGAATCAAGTGCGGCTGCTGCAGCTATTAACATCAAAAATGATGAAAAAATTAATTTTAATTGGGTTTAAAGGCCAATGGTATAATTGTAGAAATTTGACTGAATCAAGTGCGGCTGCTGTAGCTATTAACATCAAAAATGATGAAAAAAATTATTTTAATTAGGTTTAAAATCCACTGGTAAAAATGTAGAAATTTGACTGAATCAAGTGCTGCTGCCGAAGCTATTAAAATCAAAAATGATAAAAAAATTAATTTTAATTGGGCTTACAGGGCAAAGGAAAAATGTTAAGATTTCAGTGTCTAGATTTGCTTCTGCCGCAGCTATTAACATAAAAAATGATGAAAAAATTAATTTTATTTGGGTTTAAATAGCAATGGTAAAAATGTAGAAATTTGACTGAATCAAGTGTGGCTGATGCAGCTATTAACATAAAAAATTATGAAAAAAATAATTTTAATTGGGTTTAAAGGGAAATGGGAAAAATGTAAAGAATTGACAGAATCAAGTGCGGCTGCCGCAGGTATTAACGTCAAAAATGATGAAAAAATTTATTTTAATTGGCTTTAAATTGCACTGGTAAAAATGTAGAGATTTGACTGAATCAAGTGCGGCTGCCGCAGCTATTTACATCAAAAATAATGAAAAATTAATTTTTATTGGGTTTAAAGGGCAATGGGAAAATGGAAAGATTTCGCTGCGGCTGCCGGAGGTATTAACATCGAAAATGATGAAAAAGTTTAATTCAATTGGATTTAAAGGGAAATGGGAAAATTGTAAAGATTTCAGTGTCTCGATTTGTGGCTGCCGGAGGTATTTACATCAAAAATGATGAAAAAATTATTTTAATTGGGTTTAAAGAGCAATGGGATAATTGTAAAGATTTCAGTGTCTTTATTTGCGGCTGCCGGAAGTATTAACATAAAAAATGATGAAAAAATTAATTTGAATTGGCTTTAAAGGGCAATGGGAAAAATAAAAAGATTTCGCTGCGGCTGCCGGAGATATTAACATAAAAAATTATGAAAAAAATTCATTTTAATTGGGTTGAAAGGCAATAGGAAAAACGTAAAGATTTCAGTGTCTCGATTTGCTACTGCCTGAGCTATTAACATAAAAAATGATGAAAAAATTAATTTTAATTGGGTATAAAGGGCAATAGGGAAAACAAAGATTTCGCAACGGCTGTCGGAGGTATTAACTGTGACCGCCGGAGATATTAGCATCAAAAATGACGAAATATTAATTTCAATTGGATTTAAAAGGCAATGGGGAAAATGTAAGGATTTCAGTGTCTCGATTTGCGGCGGACGGAGCTATTTACATCAAAAATAGTGAGAAAATTAATTTTAATTGGGTTATAAGGGCAATGGGAAAATTGTAAAGATTTCGGTGTCTCGATTTGCGGCTGCCGGAGGAATTAACATCAAAAAGATAAAAAAAATTAATATCAATTGGATTTAAAGGGCAATGGGAAAATTGTAAAGATTTCAGTGTCTCGATTTGCGGCTGCCGAAGGTATTAACATTAAAAATTATGAAAAATTAATTTTTAATGGGTTTAAAGGGCAATGGGAAAATGGAAAGATTTCGCTGCGGCTGCCGAAGGTATTAACATCAAAAATGATGAAAAAATTAATTTCAATTGGATTTAAAGGACAATGGGAAAATTGTAAAGATTTCAGTGTCTCCATCTGCGGCTGCCGGAGGTATTAACATCAAAAATGATGAAAAATTTAATTTCTATTGGATTTAAAGGGCAATGGGAAAATTGTAAAGATTTCAGTGTCTCGATTTGCGGCTGCCGGAGTTATTAACATTAAAAATTATGAAAAATTAATTTTTATTGGGTTTAAAGGGCAATGGGAAAATGGAAAGATTTCGCTGCGGCTGCTGGAAGTATTAACATCGAAAATGATGAAAAAGTTTAATTCAAGTGGATTTAAAGGGAAATGGGAAAATTGTAAAGATTTCAGTGTCTCGATTTGTGGCTGCCGGAGGTATTTACATCAAAAATGATGAAAAAATTATTTTAATTGGGTTTAAAGAGCAATGGGATTATTGTAAAGATTTCAGTGTCTTTATTTGCGGCTGCCGGAGGTATTAACATCAAAAATGATGAAAAAATTAATTTCAATTGGGTTTAAAGGGCAATGGGAAAAATGTAAAGATGTCAGTGTCTCGATTTGCGGCTGCCGGAGGTATTAACATCAAAAATGGTGAAAAAATTAATTTCAGTTGGATTTAAAAGGGAATGGGAAAATTGTAAAGATTTCAGTGTCTCGATTTGCGGCTGCCCCAGGTATTAACATCAAAAATTATGAAAAAATTAATTTCAATTAGATTTAAAGGGCAATGGGAAAATTGAAAAGATTTCAATGTCTTGATTTGCGGCTGTCGGAGGTATTAACATCAAAAATGATGAAAAAATTTATTTTAATTGGGATTATAGGGCAATGGAAAAATGTTAAGATTTCAGTGTCTCGATTTGCGGCCACCGGAGGTATTAACATCAAAAATGATGAAAAAATTACTTTTAGTTGGGTTTAAATGGCAATGAGAAAAATATCAGTGTCTCGATTTGCGGCTGCCGGAGGTATTATCATCAAAAATAATGAAAAAATTTATTTTAATTGGGTTTAAAGGGCTATGGGAAAAATGTAAAGATGTCAGTGGCTCGATTTGCGGCAGCCGGAGGTATTAACATCAAAAATGGTGAGAAAATTAATTTTAATTGGGTTTAAAGGGCAATGGGAAAATTGTAAAGATTTCGGTGTCTCGATTTGCGGCTGCCGGAGGTATTAACATCAGAAATGATGAAAAAATTTATTTTAATTGGGCTTAAAGGGCAATGGGAAAAAATTAAAATTTCAGTGTCTCGATTTCCGGCTGCCGGAGTTATTAACATCAAAAATGGTGATAAAATTAATTTTATTTGGGTTTAAAGGGCAATGGGGAAAACAAAAAGATTTCGCTGCGGCTGTCGGAGGTATTAACATAAAAAATGATGAAAAAATTAATTTTAATTGGGTTAATAGGGCAATGGGAAAAATGTAAATATTTCGCAGCGGCTGCCGGAGGTATTAACATCAAAAATAATGAAAAAATTATTTTAATTGGGTTTAAAGTGCAATGGGGAAAATGCAAAGATTTTGCTGAGGCTGCCGGAGGTATTAACATCAGAAATGATGAAAAAATTAATTTTAATCGGGTTTAAAGGGCAAAGGGAAAAATGTAAAGATTTTAGTGGCTCGATTTGCGGCTGCCAGAGGTAGTTACATCAAAAATGATGAAAAAATTATTTTAATTGGGTTTAAAGAGCAATGGGATTATTGTAAAGATTTCAGTGTCTTTATTTGCGGCTGCCGGAGGTATTAACATCAAAAATGATGAAAAAATTAATTTCAATTGGGTTTAAAGGGCAATGGGAAAAATGTAAAGATGTCAGTGTCTCGATTTGCGGCTGCCGGAGGTATTAACATCAAAAATGGTGAAAAAATTAATTTCAGTTGGATTTAAAAGGGAATGGGAAAATTGTAAAGATTTCAGTGTCTCGATTTGCGGCTGCCCCAGGTATTAACATCAAAAATTATGAAAAAATTAATTTCAATTAGATTTAAAGGGCAATGGGAAAATTGAAAAGATTTCAATGTCTTGATTTGCGGCTGTCGGAGGTATTAACATCAAAAATGATGAAAAAATTTATTTTAATTGGGATTATAGGGCAATGGAAAAATGTTAAGATTTCAGTGTCTCGATTTGCGGCCACCGGAGGTATTAACATCAAAAATGATGAAAAAATTACTTTTAGTTGGGTTTAAATGGCAATGAGAAAAATATCAGTGTCTCGATTTGCGGCTGCCGGAGGTATTATCATCAAAAATAATGAAAAAATTTATTTTAATTGGGTTTAAAGGGCTATGGGAAAAATGTAAAGATGTCAGTGGCTCGATTTGCGGCAGCCGGAGGTATTAACATCAAAAATGGTGAGAAAATTAATTTTAATTGGGTTTAAAGGGCAATGGGAAAATTGTAAAGATTTCGGTGTCTCGATTTGCGGCTGCCGGAGGTATTAACATCAGAAATGATGAAAAAATTTATTTTAATTGGGCTTAAAGGGCAATGGGAAAAAATTAAAATTTCAGTGTCTCGATTTCCGGCTGCCGGAGTTATTAACATCAAAAATGGTGATAAAATTAATTTTATTTGGGTTTAAAGGGCAATGGGGAAAACAAAAAGATTTCGCTGCGGCTGTCGGAGGTATTAACATAAAAAATGATGAAAAAATTAATTTTAATTGGGTTAATAGGGCAATGGGAAAAATGTAAATATTTCGCAGCGGCTGCCGGAGGTATTAACATCAAAAATAATGAAAAAATTATTTTAATTGGGTTTAAAGTGCAATGGGGAAAATGCAAAGATTTTGCTGAGGCTGCCGGAGGTATTAACATCAGAAATGATGAAAAAATTAATTTTAATCGGGTTTAAAGGGCAAAGGGAAAAATGTAAAGATTTTAGTGGCTCGATTTGCGGCTGCCAGAGGTAGTTACATCAAAAATGATGAAAAAATTAATTTTAATTAGGTTTGAAGGGCAATGGGAAAATTGTTAAGATTTCAGTGTCTCGATTTGCGGCTGCCGGAGCTATTAACATTGAAAATGATGTAAAATTTATTTTAATTGGATTTAAAGGGCAATGGGAAAAATCTAAATTTCAGTGTCTCGATTTGCGGCTGTCGGAGTTATTAACATAAAAAATGATGAAAAAATGAATTTTAATTGGATTTAAAAGCCAATGGTAAAAATGTAGAGATTTTACTGAATCAAGTGCGGCTGTTGTAGCTATTAATTTTAATTGGGTTTAAAGGGCAATGGTGAAAATTTAAAGATTTCGCTGCGGCTGCCGGAGGTATTAACATCAAAAATGATGAATAAATTAATTTTAATTGGGTTTAACGGGCAAAAAGACATACAAATTTGGCCTATGGAAAGTTTTAATAGTACATTCACCCTTAAAAATGAAAATTTTTACCTATATAGGGGTGGCGTAAAATATAACCGGTCCAAGGGTGGATTCTACTATAGGGAGTCAGAAAGGGAGACATTGATACGTCATAGGTTTGTATCTCTCACCTCGGTGTCATCCCCTTAGTGAGGGAGTTACAGAAGTAGCCATTACAAACGCTCCCCCTGTAAGGGAGTTTCATGACGTCAGGCTTTCTTTGCGCCTTGGCTCTTTGCATTCTCCCTATAGAATGGCTACATAATTTAAACTTTCCCTAGGGCGAGTTTATACGTCTTTTTTTTGTATAATTTTTGTAACGCGAAATTAGGCTAACTTACTAGATTAAATTATAAGGTTCAGTTTAAAGTTAATTTAAATATAAAATACAAAATTTCTAAATAAAATGTAGGCATATATATTATATTATTTTCTTTCCCATGGCTTGAATACTCTTGGCATACCGACGCTGGTTCGTCACTGTCAAGGGTATTCATACCATTTCCCTCCTTCCACACCTGCATATACTTTTTGGGGATTATGAGCTAGTGCGCGCAAGTTCTGGGCCCCATCTCTTTCAGTAAAGAAAACACTCTCTTGCGAAGCTCAGCTGTATGGCGCCTAGCGAGAACGCTCGTTATAGGTAACACTAAAAGAACTTGCCCCGTTTTGTAAATACCCGAATATAGATTGAGGTTCGTTCGCCATTTTAAACTGGTTTTTATTTTTCTTATATATTTCTGTTTTTATAAATGTGTACTTTATTGTTAAGTGTATATGGATACGGGGGAAACCCGTTTCCAGTGGTTCTACTTACGGACCCCTTTTGACAAGTTTCAAAAGGGGGGATAACCCTGAACCTTTTTGTTCTTAAGACCACCAGGGTGGTCGAACACGCGGTGGAGTGACGTAATTGATCCTTTTAGGATTTACCGAAAAACGATTGGAGGCCCCGAAAAACGATTGGAGGCCCCATAAAAATATGGGCACGACATGTGCTAATGACCGTTGGAAAATTGGAGATTTTTCTAAAAGAAAAAGGACTCTGGTAGAGGATTCAAAAGAGGCGAGGAGGAAAAAATAGGACCTCTCGCGATAGATAAGTTAGACCGGAGGAAATCCCGAGGTGCGGGGCATGGTTTTTAAAACTATCGAAAAGGGAGTCGCTAACCGCGGAAAAAGTTAACCACAAGGATGTTAGGCGAAAGATGGTGCGCGCCTGGTCCGCGGAATGTTAAAAATTAAATAATGAGTATTCCGGATTACTCCGCGAAATTAAAAAGCGTGATTAAGACGCTTGGTCATTTGCTCGGTACGAGTGTGGTGTCAAATTCGATACATCCTGACTCAACAACTCCAATGTTGATGTGACGTCACAAGTTCAACGAGATTGATAAGTAGAACGTTTTATTAAGGTTACCAAACTCTAGAGTTTAGCTCAAGCTAATTCTGTTGATCTTTTGTTTTTATATTGTTTTATTTTGTCTTATTGTGTCTGTTGTTGTAAAGTTATAAGTGTATTGCCATTAGTTATGTTTGAAACTCTGCAGAGATGAATTTCAGGTTATTATTTTTATTATTATGTCTGTGGTATTGCATTTGAACGAATCTTAATTATCCAGTTCCTTTTATTAAACTTATTTTACCTTTAAATGATTGAAGTTATCATTTCTAACTTCACCCTAGGAATAGAGCGGTGTTTCTCGCTAGCCCCAATAGTGAAAGCTATGTGAGAGAACCCGGGATAATAAGGTAAACTTTTATAGTGATAGAATATCTAGGTTTGAGCAGGTTAACTTAATAAGGTTTAGTCTCAAGGGGGTTGATAATATCGCTATATTTTTATTCATATTAATATCTATAAGTATAAGTTCCTAATTTCTTAGACTCTGGCTTTCTTATTTCTTTAACCGTTAATTTTGAATTTCTAACCCTTCAAGGTTTTACGGCTTTGGTGGATAATCGTTGGGTATAAATGCACATTTTTAGAAGTGAGAAGCAAACCTACTTTTTTGTATAATATACAACTAAATATTTTACGATTTTTAATGAAAAGTCTCACGATATGGAAGATTGCGATGTTTATATTATTAATATAACCAGAAATTAATAATTATAACAAGAAGTGTACTACTTCATTGAATTTTCAACTTTCACCATGTTTTCCATCTAATTTCTTGAGCAGACGAAAGCACTTTTTGCATTGACCAATGAGAGAGAGGAAATGTTGAAAATAGTTCTTTAAGATCACGTGGGGCGAACGTCATAGTCGCGCGTCACAGTCTCACTGATGGGATAGTAAACAAGTAAAATGGCGCCCGCGCGTCGCCCGAGACTGAAGGTTTTACGATTACCGGATATAAATAATCGAATTTTAGTCGCAAATTGCATTTTAACCTTTCTCAGTTTCACATTATAAGTTTTAAATTCAATTTAATACCACGTATTTGCTAGTCCAAAGTCTTTAAGCTCGAATTGGTCTAAGCCTTGGTTAGTTCAGTTGGTGGAAACTTGGATATTAAACTATCGCTCTAGACTCCGACGCCGCAGCCGAAACATGGTCATGCCGCTGCCGGGGTTTTTTTTTTTTTTTTTTTTTTCACGGCATCTGAGTCTATATCGCTCGCAACTTGATCCATTAACGGTTACTTAAATAAACCGAGCTCAATTTTAAAATGCGGCTCACCTTCTGTCTCTGCCAAAACAACGGTGTGATCTTTATTTAAAACCTTCAGTAACAAAACAAATTCAGCGTGACAACTGTGATTTGATGTTTAACGCATCGACTCAAACAAATGCGGTAATTATTAAAAATATAATTGACACTAATGATTCATCTACGGATTTTATTTTTGCAAAAATAATATACTTAATTAATGAAATTTATCGAAAATATTATGCCTATGCCTAGTTTTGATTTGATATCCTCCATAATCTCCATAAAAAAAGTTTTAGAGGAACTTGTTTTTTGGCGCAGTTCCACTCTTTCTCTATGTACCAAGTGAAGCGGCCGTCCAAATCACGTGGGCTTCAAAACCGCCTTACATTAATATTCGCCTCCGCGCCTAGGGGGGGAGCACAATGGAAATTTGATGGAGCGGGAAAATTCAAAGCATTACACTTCTTGTTATAATTATTAATTTCTGATATAACTGAATACTATTAAAGTGCAAGTCTGCTGCTATTGAAGTTAACAATAAAATATAAGACTGGAGTAACAGATATTATATCAAAAATGTCTTTGCGAACAAAGACCCAGAAGGACACGTTATGATTTTGGATGGCTGAAGGGACAGATATGTTAGATTTTCTTTTAAAACGTAAAATTTTATTTTAATTGCAATCTGACAGGATTTAGAGCCTAATTTCAAAACAACTGATTTTATTCACTCGCAAAAATTTAAGAAAAACGTAACAGGCGATTTTCTCCCATTGACCCTTAACATTAATTATTTTTCAGGGATTACTTGTCAATTAAAATAAAACTTTTCGTTCGATAGAAAAGGTTGGGTATTTTAACTTTCGACTTAGTCGTAAATTTATTCACCGAGATTTAATTATATTTTAGACACATTTTTTTCTTCTTACTTTGAATTACAATTCGTAAAAGACCACACGTTATCCCGAAACCAGGGATTACTCAACGTCGTTGTTTCAAAGGCCATATCATCTCTGGAATGAGTACTATTAAAAAGCTCTTTATTTATGTCCTCGATATGTAAACAAACCAAGGTTGTGAGATATGTCGCTTTAAAGGGGCTATACGCTAATCATGGATACTTTCTTTAAGTATATGTATATCGATAATTAATATTCTTAAATTTGTAGTTGACGAATACTCGAATACTGACCTTTAAATTCCGTTAAAACAACTTAAATAAATAATGTTTTATTGTAAATTCGTTCATTTTGCATTATGCTTAAGGAGTTTATATAGATTAAAAATTTGCCGTATTTTAGTCTCAATTTAGGTTGCGAATTTCCAAAACCAATCCTTATGTATTTAAGTTTTAGCGCTAACAAGTGACCACTTTCAAAGGAATCATAAAATAAAATTATAAAGTTTTCCTCGAAGAAAAATAGCTTAATGGCCTACCTTTTCTGAAATTTGGCCCTTTTAAATCATCATTTGACTGCTCAATTTGTTACGGTCAACGTCGTCTGCTAAGCTAGAAAACAAGGTGAGTATAAAGGGGCTTTAAAAAACGCAAATAATCCCTATAAGATACCCATTCTTATAAACCGGCGAATATTTTTAACGATCTGTTGAAGTATGAGTCATGACAACTCGGGGTTTAAGTAAACAAAAAGTGTACTCGCATTATAATAAAGAAAAACAATTCAATACAGGTTTTCCCTGAAAATTAATTAAGCCAAATTTAATGTTAAGGGTCAATGGGAGAAAATCGCCTGTCATGTTTTTTCTTAAAAATTTGCGAGTGAATAAAATCAGTTGTTTTGAAATTAGGCTATAAATCCTGTCAGATTGCGATAATTATTAAATTTTAAGTTTTAAAAGAAAATTTAACATATCTGTCCCTTCAGCCACCCGAAATCATAACACGTCTTTCTGGGTCTTTGTTCACAAAGACATCTTTGATATAATATATATAGACATGATCATTGTTCTGTAATTGTTTTGTGTAAAGGGCTATGTTACACATTAGTGAATAGTCCAAATTTCAATCGTTTTAAATTCTGATTTTGTTTGGTTTTAATACTGAATTTTGGACTAGAATAATTATTAAAAGTGTTCATATCCGATTTATTTTGCCTTATTCCTCTTGTTAATTTTTGTTTTATATACATGTACTGGTATATATGTTTGGAATTTTTGGCTTCGTCCATATGAGCAGAGATAATTTTCAAATTAAATGTTTTCGGTATGGTTGGGTTAGGTTACGTCGTAGATGGGAAGGTACTATTTTGGTTTCCCAACTTGTTTTTTTCGTAATAATATTTAATTTTCGACTTGCAGTAAAAAATATTAGAAATGGAGGTACTATTATTATCTCTTAATGCTAAAATTTCAAATTTTGTGAACCAACTTATCAAACGGAAAATTTGTATGCAATCATTGTGATTTCACCGTGTGGCAAATTTAAATTCTGTTAAATGATAAAATTTTATTTTAAGTGTCATATACAGAATTTCCAATTTTAGTACGTTTGATCGCGAGTCATTTGATGGACCAGCGAATTTTCCTAATGTTTACTTCAAAGAAGTCATATTTTTCATTTGAATAATCGATAAAAAGCACTTAACTTTCATGGAAAACATTCAATTCTTCCTAGGACTAGCTAACTTGTTTATATTCTCGTTCAGTTGTTTAAATATTTGGGTCTTCGATCGACTTTTTCATATTCAAGCAAACCGAGCTCTTGAAGAAACTGAACATTGTATATTCGTTTCACGGCAAAGCATATATATATATATATATATATATATATATATATATATATATATATATATATATATATATATGGTCGTGGCGGAACGGTTGCGTGACCAGCCAGATCTCCGGACCTAAACCCTTGTTATTTCTTTCTTTTGGGGCCACCTTAAGGACTTTTGTTTATGTTAGTGAAGTGCGTGACGTGGAAGATCTACGTCAAAGGATTATTGATGCCTGCGAAACCATACGCAACGCACGAGTTAGACAATCATTTATTAGACGGGCTCAAGTGTGTATCAACGCTGACGGAATGCATTTCGAACAATTTTTGTAAATACTTCTGATTCCGATTATTTAACAATTGATAAATATGGTAATTAATAATGGTGTCTTGTAAAATTCCCTTTTCAACACCCGAAACCACAGTTTGAGTTCAAGTTCTTCTGACCAAAGTTAATGATTGCCCACTCCTAAACATGTTGAAACGCTTTTTTTAGTTAATAAACACCTTGTTTCACTTATCTCTCGATAATTAGCTTATGCACAATTAAATAGAAAAACAATAATGGTCAAAGGCACAATCTTACCTACACCTTTCGGTCGTTTTTCGTATTTTTGAGGACTATTTTCAAGGGCTCATAACTACGCAACGCAGCGCGTGAGACTAAAGGTTCATAAACCTTTTTCACTCAGTCTGACCCCACGAAGAACCCCCCTTCATTTTTTCCAGACCTTTCTGAAACACCCTGTATATATGTACATGTATATATATGTATATATATATATATATATTTATATTTATCTCTATATATATATTTATCTCTATATATATATATTTATCTCTATATACATATATTTATCTCTATATACATATATTTATCTCTATATACATATATTTATCTCTATATACATATATTTATCTCTATATACATATATTTATCTCTATATACATATATTTATCTCTATATACATATATTTATCTCTATATACATATATTTATCTCTATATACATATATTTATCTCTATATACATATATTTATCTCTATATACATATATTTATCTCTATATACATATATTTATCTCTATATACATATATTTATCTCTATATACATATATTTATCTCTATATACATATATTTATCTCTATATACATATATTTATCTCTATATACATATATTTATCTCTATATACATATATTTATCTCTATATACATATATTTATCTCTATATACATATATTTATCTCTATATACATATATTTATCTCTATATACATATATTTATCTCTATATACATATATTTATCTCTATATACATATATTTATCTCTATATACATATATTTATCTCTATATACATATATTTATCTCTATATACATATATTTATCTCTATATATATATATATATATATATATATATATATATATATTCTTTAATAACTTATTCCATTATTATTGTATATAGTTATATATTTATATGTATATATGTATATATATGTATATATGTGTATATATGTATATATGTATATATACGTATATATGTATATATACGTATATATGTATATATACGTATATATATACGTATATACATATATATACATATATATATATATACATATATACAAATATATATATACATATATATATATATACATATATACAAATATATATATACATATAAATATATACAATATTAATGGAATAAGTTAAAGTATACAAACAATTCGTATATTTATATATCTATTACTATATCTATATATATATATATATAACCGTTTTTCAACGATCTTGCTGGAAACGCGACTCAATCGGTGACAGCCTCACTTTTAACAAAAGTAATCTATATTGATCTTTTTTGTGGAGCAGCAAAACTAGAATAGTATTAAGTAAATAATACAAGAAATATAATACTATCTCCGTTTATGTATAATATCAGGCATTATTATCACGTATAATGGTTTGTGAGAGGATATCATCCTGATTAATAAAGCGTTTCGTAATAATATGTACTGAAAATAATAATTTCGAACAGTATAAGTTATAGAAGGAATAAAGAAACGATGTTTCTTTAAATAGATTTAGAGAGTAAAAAGTACTAGGTTTATTTAAAAAGTTACAACTTTAATTACGCAATTACATTCGCGTTAACGACGACTAGTTTCCGGGTCTTACTTGTGTTGGCGCGTCATCGGATCCGACACTAACGTAATCCAAATAAGAAAAATTGAAGAGAGTTGATTCGAAATGTTAAAATTCAGTGGGAAAAATTAGTCGATGCAAACTTCCTTTTCATTTTACACGCGTGGCTTTAAATTGATCTCAAAGTGCGCGAATTTCAAATTCATTCTATTATTTATTTGTATTTAATATTTTGGAGTATATAACGCAAAGTGTCAGATTTTCTTGAAAAAAAAGAGCGTACCTGATTTCTGGTTTTAAAATTTCGCCAATGAGTTCGAGATTGCTACTTTGATTTCATGATTTCACCTAATTTGCAATTTCACCCAAAATCTTGGGATTTCTTTGATTTCGCTATTTCAAATCAAAGATTTTGGGATTTCTTACGAGATCTAGACTTAGATTCCAAGATTTCTTCAGAGATTTCGACTAATATTTCGTGATTTCTGCAAAGATTTTGCGATTTCACGAGAAGCGTACGGGATTTCGTGTTAATGTCGGATCTTCATTATAACTTTATAGTGATGTTTTATAAGCGTTAAAAGTTTAATAAGTTTAGTAAATGAAAACATCCTTTATTTGAACGGCTGTAGTCGCTATCAAAGGTAATATTTTAAACCTAAACAAAGTAAGAGGTATTTCTGTAATTTTAATATATTTTGTAAATGAGTATATCAACGCATAAAGTCTAAGCCTTTTAATTTTATTTTGTAGCTATTATTTCTATTTTAAAGAACTTTTAAATTTTAAAAAAATATCTTGGTAATTGAAACCATGTATTTAAAAAATAATTTTTGTACTTAAATAGAGATCAATTTTAATATTTAAACGGTGCACACGATTCACGAATAAGTTTATGAAGATTGTCGATATTTCAGAACTACATATCCTCGCTTTCACAAAAGATGAATTTCAGCCTGGATTCAAAAATTTCACATGTGCAAATCAATTCGGTATTTAGATGAATTAAATTTATACCTAGCGGTAACGTGTTATAATATTGTTTACCATACCGCTTTTTTATAAGATCAATTACGAAATTATGGAAATTTACAAGGAACGAGCGGATATAGTTTCGTCACTTTTGAAAAGTTGCAACAAAACGTAAGTCCCTAATCACATAGCTTTAAAAGTAACCGTCATTCATTGTTAGTAATATCATATCTGTGAAATTCAAGCTGGAATGTTTTGGTGAGGAGCATTTTAGGTTTGTAGAATTCAGAATTTAAATATAAAAGCCTATTTTATAAACATATTTTAGGTACGTTTAGGTTAGCCCATCCCTCAACACTAGTTTATCCCCTAGGCTAACCGTCCCTCTTGCAATATTTTAGGTAAGGTTAGGTCAGTTAATCCTTCGAACTACCCTAAGTTTTGTTGCGGAGGTAACAACAAAATAAACGAACCGAAATATCCGGCAGCTTAATATTCGCTGCACCGAAACTCCCAGCACCAAAACTACCCTCAACCAAACTTCGCTGTAGCGAAACATTTCCCTGCGGCAAAACAACCACTCACCGAAATTTCCTGGGCCCATCATATCCAACAGGCTAGATAAAGAAAGAGTACACTTTCCAAAAAGTCAAATAATCAAGAAAACAATCAAATAATCACAAACAATATCAAATAATCACGAAAAACCAAACAAATAATCACAAAAACAGCCTCGTGAACTTGTTTTCAATTTCGGAAGAAAAAATAGCGAGGTTGGGCCTAGAACAATTTGACAAACCCTGAATCAATTAAGGCTGCTTGTACTTTAAAGAATAGCATTTATTTTCACTGCGATATTGAAAAATATCATTGACAACAAATATCATTAAAATAATGAAAATAAGGTGCATTTTGTAACCATATTAAAAATAACTTCTTCCTTTGCTATTTAAGCATGGAACTAAAAATAGTAATTGAGGTTTTTTTGACGCTTTTTTGCATTTTGAAATCAATAAACCCGTACTCGCACTATGCGTCACTGTCAAGTAGCAACGCCCAATTTTCTTACGATATTAACGCGTATGCGTGCAACAAACGTGGTGCTGAGAATTAAAACTATCAAAAGGCGTATGGCAATGTCAAATAATACGAATCCAATACCTACTAGCTGAGAGAATAAAGGGCCTAACTGGATAAGATAGTGAAAACTGCCTTTGAACGAATCGAAACAAAAAATAGTCCCATAATAAGCATGACTAATGGTGGTCATGTGCTAATTTTCAGCTCAAAAGATGCGCACATAACCTCAATAACACATTTTATGTGTTTTTTCTTTTTTTGGCGATATCTTGGCCAAATTTTCACCAAATCGAATATACTTTTTAAATTAAAGGGCTCTGGAAGCCCTACATGGTGGTATTTTTTTAAAAAAATTCACGCTCAAAAGCAATTTTTTTACATGTGTTTTAAAATTTGAAAATTTATTTAAAAAAAAAAAAAAAAAAAAAAAAAAAATATGGCCTCCTCGAAAAAAATTATAATGTGTATTTTGGGTCAAAGTTGACCCTTGAATTTTTTCAGATTTTTAAAATTGGTGGAACAATGTCAAAAAAAATAAAAACTGAATTTTCTGCCATATTTTAAATAGGAGACGGTCATACGTATTTATCATTTATTCATAGGAAGGCGGGTTTTCACGCGCCAAACTTTTTCATCGCGCGCGCCACTTACCTTATTTATACTAAAGTGATTAAGTTAACAACTTTTTGAATTGAATTTAAACATGCACTATACTACAAACGTTGATATATAAAAATATATACCGTAAAGATTGATTAGATGAAAAAAAGATAGTAGAGCGCATAATTTTAGAATATCATAATTAAGAAATAAAATGTTTATTTCTAGAACTTTCCCGACCTTCCAAGCACTTTCCAGAATTTTCTAGACATTTTAAGCGCTTTCCAGAATTTTCTAGACCTCTCCAGACTTTTCTGCTACCTTCTAGAACATTCTGGAAACAGTTATGGACGTAGGCACGTACGGACATTGTAAGTGCGCATAATCGATACGTAAAAACATTAAGTTCGTATTGCGTTTGGGCAATACCTACGGAATTTTTAGAAGGCATGTGCATGCTCGAATTTTTAAATTTATTTTCGGTCATTTTAAGTTGCCTTTTTTTTGACAAAATGGTGCTTTCGAATGTTGTGTTTTACGTCATAGCAGTTTTGAATTTTCGGTTCCTGGGCCAAAATTATCTTCATTGCGCATGATCAACGCTCCTAAGAGCTACAGCTGTAATTGTGTATAGAGAGAAAGAGAGAGGAAAACTCCGTAGGCATTGGTTTTGGTATAAAATATTTTTTGAACAGCAAAATATGTTATTTTACTCATTTATTATGATATTCAAAAATTACGCGCTTTGTTTACATTATTATGATATTCAAAAATTACGCGCTTTGTTTACTAACTTTTTGTTTCTACCATGCTTACTGGCAACTCTAAAATGTACATTTTTACGCTATATATTTTGATATATCAACATTCGTAATATAGTACGTGTTAAAAATAAATTAAAAAAGTTGTTAACTTTTAAAAATGATTATTTAAAATAATATTATTTAATGGTTATTATCCAACCAAATACCATTTCAATACCAAAATACGTTATTCTTGTACAATAAGCTTAGGTTTGTGATTTCTTTCTACAATATATGATTAAATTAGATAAGTCGCGCCCTTTGAAGTGACGACATTGGCTATTGGTGCCTTGAGTTCTGAATATATGATATTTATAGAGTTAATTTTTCATTTCGATAATTTAATACATTTTTTTTTAAATAATAAACTTAATCACTTTAGTAAAAATAAGGTAAGTGGTGCGCGCGATGAAAAAGTTTGGCGCGTGAAAACCCGCCTTCCTATGAATAAATGATAAATACGTATGACCGTCTCGTATTTAAAATATGGCCGAAAATTCAGTTTTTATTTTTTTTGACATTGTTTCAACAATTTTCAAAATCTGTAAAAATTCAGGGGTCCACTTTGACCCAAAATACACATTATATTTTTTTTTCGAGGAGGCCTTTTTTGGTTTTTTTTTAAAATAAATTTTCAAATTTTAAAACACTTGTAAAAAATTTGCTTTTGAGCGTGAATTTTTTTTAAAAAAATACCACCATGTACGGCTTCCAGAGACCTTTAATTTAAAAAAAAAAAAGTATATTCGATTTGGTGAAAATTTGGCCAAGATATCGCCAAAAAATGAAAAAAAAAAAACACATAATGTGTTTTTGAGGTTATGTGCGCATCTTTTGCGCTGAAAATTAGCACATAACCACCATTAGTCATACTTATTATGGGACTATTATTTTTTTTTTTTTTTTGTTTCGATTCGTTCAAAGGCAATTTTCACTATCTTATCCGGCTAGGCCCTTTGCTCCAAAAAGCGACTAGGAAACATAAGGCAGGTTCCTTTTTACTAGTGTACCGTAATATTTTTCCTCATTTTTGTCGCGGGACAAGAAAGCGATGATTGTTCCTTGCTGCTTTCGCGTCATATTGTCTCGAAGAACATTTTCAAATGGTTACGTTTCTTAGGCGCCATTCGAACTGAAGAAACTGATAATAAAAGAAGAATATCGTTCGTAATAACGATATTTCTCAATTTGCTACTGCTAGAAATGGCGCGAAAAGAAATGATTTATATGTATCATAACACTCAGAACGTAGGAGCTTTTTCGGCAGTGATGAAAATATTAATGAAAAAATTTATTTTAATGTCGAAGATAACTTCATTTATTCATTTCAAACACTAAATTGTTTCCAAATCTCATTTGGAACATTATCGATTATGACGCCAATTCTTGTCCATCGCTTAATATTATTAAACGAAAATGAGATAAAAAACCACATCAATGACAAATATTTTGGATCAACTTCGTGTCAAAATAGTGTATATAATTGAAGCTTTTCAATTACTTCTGGCTTTAATTAATTCCAGCTACATATTTTGCTTCAAAGCGATTATATGCTATACGATTGAAAACCTCAGACGCACGGTTGGCAGATTGATTCGTTTCGTGTCAGAAGCCGAATTCGATCCTCTAAGAGTTCAAACACTCGCTGAACAACACACTGAATTACTGACCGTAATAAGAGGCCTGAATAATAAATTGAATTGGTACATTTTCGTGTTTGTCATAGAATGGGTAGCTATTTTCTGTTTCAACTTCACTAGCATCTTTGAAAGAGAAACAACAATTGGAAGTGTTTTTTTACCTCTCCGAGTGAACTTTAGTTCACGGAGAGGTTCTGTCCTGATCGTGTGTGTGTGTGTCCGTCGTTCGCGGTGTTCGCAATTACGTCATCGCAAGAAAATTCTATTTTAGTTCACCACTCTTCTCATAGGTGGCGTTACAATTTCCAAATTCTGAAATTTCCAATTTAAATAAAACATCTCTCAAGGTGGTCTCCCACCCAGTTACTGTCCGCGCTCGACGCTGCTCCGCTTTAGAGATAGCCATGCGAACGCTCTAACGACTTTGCTATAAGCACTTTGAAGAAACTTAGATAAAAACCTCTTAAATCTGGAAGGGGTGCACTACGGAAGCCAGGCCGTGTTATAGTAGCGCCGCGTATAATGCTTTATATGTATCCAATTAAATAAAAAATTTAAAAGCTTATTACTCGTAATTTACATTATAAAATAAAATATTACTAGTCTTAAACGATCATAATATAATATTCAAATTTAATTATATTTATTAAATGAATTTGACGTTAACTTTTTGTCACTAGGTGACGCTAGATTAGTAGGAAGTAGGACTACAGCAGTATAATGAAATAAAGGCGTACGGTTTTTTTTTAAAAACTTTAATTATGCTTGATTTAAATTCTATAATAATTAGTTCTAGTCCTTTCTCAAAAAATCATATTTAAATTTAATTATATTTTGTAAATTAACTTTCTATCTGTAGGCATGGAATAATTAGTAGCTTATGCTGTAGGTGACACTAGTTTCCCTCGAACTCGGCTTAAAGCTAACCTTAATACCTTTCAGTCAAGGAAGGTCAAACTCATTTAGTCATTTCCTATAATTTGTTTAATCACATCATTCTCTTTAATTCAGTCTTAGGTTTAAATTAATTAATAATAAATAATATAGAAATTCAGTTGTGTTTATTCTTGTAAAATCCATTTCAACTACAATTTGTTTAATCATAGTTAATTTGATTCTATCATCATTACGTTTAATTTAGTCCTATAGCTAGAAAATAATTCTTAGAACCCGGTAGGGTTCTATGTATTGGGCCCATCATCATCTGTAATGCTATTTTGATTTCCTAAAAAATTCAGTCTCTAGCCAATCAAAACGCTCCATTCTCCCATAGAATAACATTAAAATCGACTCTTTCGAGGACAAGTCCAGTGATTGACAGAACTAAAAGAGGAATTATTTGTTACAGATATAATCACTTTTAAATGGTAGAGCAAGGTTCGAATGTTGAACTTTTCAAGTTTCATTTAAAAATATTAAGTCTAAGTATTTTAAAATTAATTCTAAAGTTGACCCTTTTTTTGGTACTTAGCTGGTTTCGCGCATGGCCAAATCGTAATGTTATTCTATGGGATTTGGTTTTTTGAAAGTGGCTTACCTTTCAGATTTATTTTCTAATACTTCCGGATATTTTTCAGACTTGGATTTTCCGTGTGGTATGAATTAAGATTCGAGCTTTATTTTAAGACTAATTTCATAATTTTACACCAATTAGATGGCCCACAATCTATTTATGAAAACGGAGGGAACAACAAGGCGGAGAAATAGATTCGCCAAAAACCTAAGCCTAATTTGACAAATTAGGCTTAGGTTTTATATGGCTTTTTAAAATCACGAGCACGAGCGCGCGCGCTTGATTTGGAGGCTATGGGTATTGAACTCTAATGACTTAATTTCTCCTTCTTCATATTTTTGCCGTTTATAGACTGTGACCAAACTAATCGGTATAAAATTATGAAATTAGTCTTAAAATAAAGCCTGTAAAATATTTGGAAGCATTAGAAAATAAATCTGAAAGGTAAGTCTCTTGCAAAAAATCTAAATCCCATAGAATAACATTAATTTTCAATTTCTCCGCCTTAAAAGTACTCTCCTTTTTAAAAATGATTGAAATTCCGAACGACTTGCCATTCCGAACGGCAATAAGGAAGGTATTAACATCAAAAATAATGAAAAAATTAATTGGAATTTGGTTTAAAGGGCAATGGGGAAAATATAAAGATTTCGCTGCGGCTGTCGGAGGTATTAACATCAAAATTGCTGAAATAATTAATTTAAATTTGGTTTAAAGGGCAATGGGGAAAATATAAAGATTTCATTGCGGCTGTCGGAGGTATTAACATCAAAATTGCTGAAATAATTAATTTAAATTTGGTTTAAAGGGCAATGGGGAAAATATAAAGATTTCACTGCGGCTGTCGGAGGTATTAACATCAAAATTGATGAAAAATTTAATTTAAATTTGGTTTAAAGGGCAATGGGGAAAATATAATGATTTCGCTGCGGCTGTCGGAGGTATTAACATCAAAATTGATGAAAAAATTAATTTTAATTGGGTTTAAAGGGCAATGGGGAAAATGTAGAGATCTGACTGAATCAAGTGAGGCTGCCCCAGCTATTAACATCAAAAATTATGAAAAAATTAATTTTAATTGGGTTTAAAGGGCAATGGTAAAAATGTAGAAATTTGACTAAATCAAGTGCGGCTGCCCCAGCCATTAACATCAAAAATTATGAAAAAATTAATTTTAATTGGGTTTAAAGGGCAATGGTAAAAATGTAGAAATTTGACTAAATCAAGTGCGGCTACCCCAGCTATTAACATCAAAAAAATGTAAAAATTAATTTTAATTGGGATTAAAGGGCAATGGTAAAAATGTAGAGATTTGACTGAATCAAGTGCGGCTTCCCCAGCTATTAACATCAAAAATAATGTAAAATTTTTTTTTAATTGGAATTAAAGGGCAATGGTAAAAATGTAGAGATTTGACTGAATCAAGTGCGGCTCCCCCAGCTATTAACATCAAAAATAATGTAAAAATTAATTTTAATTGGGATTAAAGGGCAATGGTAAAAATGTAGAGATCTGACTGAATCAAGTGAGGCTGCCCCAGCTATTAACATCAAAAATAATGTAAAATTTTTTTTTAATTGGGATTAAAGGGCAATGGTAAAAATGTAGAGATTTGACTGAATCAAGTGCGGCTGCCGCAGCTATTAACATCAAAAATTATGAAAAAATTAATTTTAATTGGGTTTAAAGGGCAATGGTAAAAATGTAGAGATTTGACTGAATCACTTTTTAAAGGGCTAGTCTTTTAATATAGAAGTTAACACTTTCGTGTTAGACTGAAGTGACAGATATTATATCAAAAATGTCTTTGCGAACAAAGACCCAGAAGGACATGTTATGGCCTTGAATGTCTGAAGTGACAGATATTTAATTTTCTTTTAAAACATTAAATTTAAATACAATTAAATTTTCTTTTAAAACATGAAATTTAAATACAATTAGATTTTCTTTTAAAACGAAATTTAAATATAATCACAATCTGGCACGATTTAGAGTTTCAAATTTCAATACAACTGATTTTATTCACTCGGAAATCTTTAAGAAAAACATAACAGACGATTTTCTCCCATTGACGCTTAACATTAAATTTCGATAGAAAAATATACTTAATTTAGCTTTGGCTTTAGGCATAGACTCAAAGTTCTATGATCTGATCTCATACCTTAATTGGATAATGTTTTCTATGGATAATGTTTTCTATGGATAATGCTTTATTATAACTCTTCGACTTTAGTCGAGGCAATTCGTTCTCGTTCATGTTAGCTTATGAATGCTTATCAAGGAATTTAAAGGGAAAAAAATTCCCCATATTTTAATTTTTAATCTAGGTTGCAAACGAACAAACCTAATCCATGGATAATGTTTTATTACAACTCCTCGACTTTAGTCGAGGCAATTCGTTCATGTTAGCTTACGGATGCTTATACAAGGAATTTAAAGGGAATAAAAATTCACCATATTTTAATTTTTAACTTGGGTTGCAAACGAACAAACCTAATTCATGGATGTTTTTTTATAACTCCTAATAACTAATTAGTGGTCCCTTATGGAAATCATCATTTTAATTGTACGGTTTTAATGAAAAGAAAAATGAAAGTATTACAATTTATTTAAAAAGCTTATCCGCTCTAAAATTCGTCGCTTTGAAATTCTCTCCGCTTGCGCGCGCAATATAGCTTTGAAAGTACAAATTGTTATGGTTTGCGTCGTCTGCTAAGCTAGAAAAGAAGGTGACTTTAAACGGGCTTTAAAAAACACATTTCCCTTTATCATATACCCATTCCAATAAACCGGCGAGTATTTTTAACGATCCGTTCAATTGCGAGTCGTGGAAATTCGGGTTAAACTAAGAAAACATAAAGTGGACTCGCGTTATACTGAAAAATAACAGTTCAATACACGTTTTCCCTGAAAAATAATTAAGCGAAATTTAATGTTAAGCGTCAATGGGAGAAAATCGTCTGTTATGTTTTTCTTAAATATTTCCGAGTGAATAAAATCAGTTGTATTGAAATTTGAAACTCTAAATCGTGCCAGATTGTGATTATATTTAAATTTCGTTTTAAAAGAAAATCTAATTGTATTTAAATTTCATGTTTTAAAAGAAAATTTAATTGTATTTAAATTTAATGTTTTAAAAGAAAATTAAATATCTGTCACTTCAGACATTCAAGGCCATAACATGTCCTTCTGGGTCTTTGTTCGCAAAGACATTTTTGATATAATTTAATTATGGTTTTATTGTTTTAATTTTGGTTAGAATAATTTTAATTTAAGATAAACTTCTATTATGTATCTGTAAAATAACAGAGGCTCGAAAATTAAGGTAGTGGTATGGCGCGTCCGTGCTTGCACGGAGCGAGGGGTCTCTTCGTAGAATATTCGACTCTTTCGAGAGAGTGAAAATAAAACTAAACTGTAACTGATTACGTCGCTCTCAGGACGCTCCTATTTTTAATTGTCATTAGAATTTGACTAGTTATTTTAATACGAATTTTTCGTATCATTTATGCTTAATAAAATAGTATTAGTCTTCTTCTTTCATAATATCATATTTAAATTTATTTTTATTTTGTAAATAAATATGATTTAAACGTTCTACCAACAGGTGACACTAGTTTCATGGTGTAAATAGTGTAGCGGAAAAAGTAACCTTATAGCAAGAAGTGTGCCACTACTCTTTCTTATTTTAACCCAAAAATTATAAAATAAATTTTTAACATCGTCTACCTGGTTTCATTAGTTTTCTTGTTTAGCATTGTTATTTTAATACGATTTTTTCGTATCAGTTATGTTTAATAAAATAGTATTACTCTTCTGCTATCATAATATCATATTTAAATTTCAATTTATTTTGTAAATAAATATGCTGTAACTTTCTACCAGCTGGTGACATAAGTTTCATCGTGTAGTGTAGCGGCAAAAGTAACCTTATAGGAAGAAGTGTGCCGTTCCTATTTCATATTTTATATATATATATATTTTAATTATAAGGTAAGATTATACTTTGAGTTTGATCAGCTGTAACAGGCGTAATTCACCGCCTATCTACCGGAAACTATTTTATAGTATATATCAGACCTTGACGACTTCCGGAAACAAAAAAAAAAAAAAAAATTGAAGTTTTTTTGTTTTTTTTTTTCAGTTTTTTTACATGGCTTTGGTTAGGTTGGGTTGGGTTGGGTTAGGTCCCACCAATGAAATAATGTAAAAAAAAAAATGGAAAAACCTACCAAATAATATACATTTTTTTTTAATTAATTTTTTTTTGGTTTCCGGAAGTCGTCAAGGTCTGACATATACTATAAAAATAGTTTCCGGTAGATAGGAGATGAATTACGCCTCTTACGGCTGATCCCACTCAAAGTATAATCATACCAATTAGAGAATCAATTTTTAACATCGACTACCTGGTTTCATTAGTTTTCTTGTTTACAATTAGACTTGGGACGAGGAGAGGTAATATTTTGGTTTCCCAACTTGTTTTCATCTGATCTGGCCCACACGATCGAATGTCTTTTCGTTAGTGCCACCGTGATTTTTGAATTAATGTTAATGTCGGATTGCGATGAGTATTTGCTTTATTGCTGTTGCAAACGCGCCACTCTTATTGTTGACTTGTCTCTAAGTCACGCTCAAAAGATTTACGAAGGATATTTGAATACCAAGATTAGGGTTCGCTCGCTGAGTTTTTTTTTTATGAAGTGTATATCTGTAGAACGTGGTTTTACCCTATCCGTGGCTCTGGCCGCCGTATCATATTTTGCGTTCATGGTAACCATAGTTCCTTCAACGGAAACAAATCCAATGAAGAACTGTTCCGCATCTCTGCAATAATGTTTGCGAAATTGTTCGGGATAATCGGTAATTTTAATTGACATGCGTTTAAAGGGGCGGCTGAAGAGGAAAAGGATTTTTTTATTGATTCTCATACCAAACATAAAACATATTTGCGTAGTAAAACATTTAGGAAATATCTCTGAATTTTACAAAAAAATCTAAAACCTTATTTTTGGAATTAATTAAAATGAGAGCCTCCAACTAATCAAAAGACGCACCTGAACCTTTGGCGTAGTAATATCCCCTTGACAAGTGCTTTGAATCGCGCCAAATCTTAGGTAGGAGGTACTAGGAGCCCATAACTTGGAAAACTTCTGACTTTAGATTGACTATCTCGAATGAAAGTTTCTAGGGCTCGTTTTGTAGACTGAGTATCGGGCTATTCCGAAAAAAAAAATAACTTCGACACTCAACGCGTTTTCCATAGCAACGGGCGTGATACATGTATAAGTGTTCTTGGATTTTGGCTATATACCAGCTAGAGAGATTGAAAGAGGCGTGGTTGCGCCATCTATTCATCTATTTCTATATAATATTTTATACTTCATCGTTTTGGGGCCCGCTGCCCCTGGAAGTTGGTGTATGAGATTGGAATCTCGAAATTGGCAATTAAATGCCAAATTCTGTTTTTTTTTTTTTTTTTTTTTTTTTGCACGATTTAGAAATGAAATATTATAGTAAAATCGATTAAAAACTCACTTTAAAGCCGACCATACGCGCTCAATAATATGTGGAAAAAACCCGGTGACCGTTACTTTAGTTTGCGTTAACATTTTTGAACAACGCTTATAAACGTTGTATTTTGACAACATAACTGTAAGGAGTAAGGGCTCTAGACAAACACATTACTCTTGTGCAAATATAATTGGAAAAAATAGACAATATTGTATTAATATATTTTTCCAATAATTGATGTGTTTTTCTTATTTACCGCAATTAAAGCAAATGAGTAGGAATCATTAATTTTTCTAGAATGTACTTAATCTGTCATTCAATTTAAGTGTCTAAAAAATTAACTTATATCACTTATAAGAGCATTGTATAATTGCCATTTTTCGAAACTAATAAATGTTACTAATTGAAATTATATTTATTTTTTCTATAAATATAGGGTTATTGTTGAGGAACCAGACGACGAGAGCGTAATTAATTTGACAGCGGATGTGGAAGCCATATATGCTCAAGTAAGATGCTTTTAGTTTTTATGATGCAATATTGAAATGCTGTACATTGAAAGAACCGATTTATCAGTAATTTAGAAAAAGGTTTAATGGGAGGGTTATCGAATTCTACTATTAAAAATAAGACTTGGCCTATTTGGATTATTTGAAGGGGTGTTCGGGTATTGATTTTTGTTTTCAAGACGGGTAAGGGTAATCCAAAATTTCCTTATCGGGTATCTGAATGGGTAGACGAATGCTTTCGAGTATTCGCGAGTATTTGGTCTTACCTAAAAATGGATGATACCAATCTCACCCCTACATTTACTGATATTTAATTTTAATAAGCTATTAATATTTTTTATTCATTTGCAAAGTATTCATGTACATACTTCTTAAAAACTGATTAAATAAAAGAACCATTTAAAAAACTGACTCTTAAGTTTGGTAATCTATGGTTTTGGTGTTGGTTTTGACCCAGAAAAATGATTAAATTCCGGTTTCCTTTTCTACCCACGACTAAAATCCGACCACCAGTTTTAGTATGTAAAGGGTAATGGAGCAGAAAATATACACCCAACACCCTTAAATATATTTTGATTTTAGATTAAATTTGATCTGAAGACTAGTTTCCTAAAATCCAATTTAATATATACACTGAAACGAAGTAAAATGCCAAGCCAGATTAAAGTGGAGTAGTAGATGCACGTGCCCACAGGTGTCCCCAATATCTTTAGAAACACATTGAATCCTAAATTTCATTTTTTGGTCCCCCTGTAACGTTTAAAGCCCCAAACATCTTTCTTACGTGCAATGTGCTTAATCCGGGCTTGTTGGCTTCAACTTCAAATGCTCTGAAACACCGGCAGATTGAAAGTAAGAAATATCATTGGATTCATTAAGTTCTCTTCGTGTAGGGATTTGATGCCGTAGTAACTGGACATTACGTATCCCAGAAGTATTTCGATAAGGTGCAGTTTTCAACGGGCTTCTACGCTAACACCATCAAACTGCTGTCAATTAATCCCAAGCAAAAACCAATGAAAATGATTTCAAAGCTATTTATGATTGATAAGACGGTTCGTAACTAACGAGTGGAAGAATATTAAATGCGAGCGATACCAAGAATATATTTATTTCTTATCTGAGAGAGTACAGATACATTCAACGAAGCTCGTGTCATATAAAGTCTAACACTGATCTAACAATTCATTTTTTACAGCCTCAAGTCATTTAAAGACTAAATGACTCTTGACTTTTTTTCTCTCTGTAACATCCCTCTATTCCTCCCATGTATATATTAGCTCTAATGTTTTTATACAAGCCCCTTTAAACTAAATGAAATGGCTCGGTTCCACCAGAAATACCTACCTCATGACGTTGGTCGATAACTGTTCATGGTTTGAGCTAAAATAAATTGGAGGCTGTGAGAGAGTGATAGGTCCAAGCTGGTACAACTTTAACGCCAAATTATACCTACAATTTAGAGAAACTGTACCGTCGTATCTCCGAGAAATAGCATTAATCTTTACATTCTCACTAAAAATAAAATAGATAAATTCTTGGTGTAATATTAAATGTTGCATAACTAGAGTTATAAGAGCTGGAATTTCATTGAAGTTATTTTGTTTTAGGCACTGTACCTTCTGCTAACAATATACGTTTTCACGGTGATTTTTCTACATTTGAAAAGTGGAAACTCCAAGAGAAAGCTATTTGACACTGGATTCTATTTATTTCCCACTATTTTGCTAAGATGTAATCTATAATTTTAATTTATTTTAGTAAATTAATTGGTATACTCTAATACGAAAAACAGGCGCCAAACTGCGGCCTTTACCAGGAATAAGCCGTATCGTATTTGTATTTTGGCTCTTTCTTTGCTTCTTCAGTACAACGACGCTACTATCTTTCCACAAATCAAATATTCCAAAAGATTATGTCATTTTAAAGGATATGGAATCTGTTAACGAGAACCACGATGTCATACCGCTTTTGCAAATGGGAACGTACATTTACGATTTACTCGAAGTGGGTCCTTGTTTCATTAAAATAGTACTATATAATAGATAAATGTAAATTCGAAGCAAATCAGAAAAGATCTAATCGTTATAATCAAAGAGGTATTAAAAACTCTAGAATCTTTTTTCTTTGGATCGATTTACACCGTTAAATTTTGCCTTAGAATGAAATACTTTTTAATGAAAAACAGTTACTCCTTGGATAATTGACTCCTTGGATAATTGACTGTTTGATCATTTTAATGAAAACTAAAAGTTGCACGATTGAATAGAAAGACATATTAGTTCGAAGTAACGCGCGGTCTAGAATTAAATAGGTTCACTCTCCATTAGTTAACGCTATTTGAATTTCATTGACTCAGTTTTCTCTTGAATTTTTGCCGTCTAAAATATCTTCCAACGGATTTGGACTTAGATAGTTTAGTACGCGATTTTGATAATTAACTTTAAATTACCGCGAAACCTTTGGAGAGTTTTGATCCGGTTTTTGAAGCGTATTTGCACAAACCGTATCAAAACTCACTTTTTATTAGAGTCTATAGTCTTAAGCGTTTAACTCAAAAGCTAACACTACTCTCATTTTTATGGATTCCTTACAGTAAAAAAAAGGTCTAAATGACCCGTAAAATATTTTATCAAATCATATTATTAGGATATCAGAACTTTTCAAATGACATTCATGTTCTCAAGTCGGTGATAATTCTATTAAAGAATTTTGAGTTTAGACTTATCTTAGAAGAGAAAATTCATAACAATGAACCAGAGGTGATTTCGAAATAAACGTATAGTTTTTTCATTTCAATCTAATGAGTTTAACAATTTATGAAAAGACTCCTTCTTTCCAGACATTTTTTTATAAACAATCATTATAATAAGACGGCTTAACGCAGAAATATTACACTTTATCTTAATCAAGAAGAATTACACATTTTTAAAACCCATATTTTGGTGACTTTAGCGTTGTCTAGAAAACACTTCCAATTAACTAAATATCTTAATAATCTTGTACTCCCGTCTGAGCACTGCCTTCTCTAATACAACGCTACAACGTTTTTTTTTCTTCGCCTTTTCAATTTGCAATTTGTCACTTTCCCGAGGAATCTGTCTGGGGAATACGTAATAAATAGCCAGTCGCGAATCTCGCGGTGCCAAAAGCCAATTAGATAAGGCTCTATCGTAGTAATTTTGTAATATTCGAATCTATTTAAGAATTTCCCGCTTTTTTATCCTCAAGAAAGCGACATCTAACGATATTTTGGAAATCGGTACCGCCACCTCCTTTTTTTCCTACGGATAGGCATAGTATTAAAGAAGGCAGCGGTATGAGAATTGATGGTTTTTATTCTTCCAGATAGTTCTTGATTGAAATAATTTTGCGGATTCCTGTTTATTAGGATTTAAATTACGAAAATATAATCGCAAATGGGATCTTCTAAAAATATTTTATTCTTTTCAAATTTAAAAGGTTTCGAGTGATAAAACAACGAACGAAATATTTCAACGATCAAAATCTCACGGGGGCATCTACGAAGCGGCGGATCTGTTCTCGAGAATCCCAAATCTTATAAAAAACGCCTCATTTGTACATTTCTTGTCGTTCCCGTTCTGTTACGACCAAAACATCGAAGTTTTTATTGACTTCTTCGACAGAGATCGGGATTTAATTTACTTATCGAAAGAGAGCGTAGCAGATACTATGATGTCATTCATTTTTCGTCGCTCATTATCACAGAAATGCCTGGAAAAGATTAATATTGGGTACGATATCATTTTAGAATCGTCAGAGACAGAAGCCGATCACGCGCGTGGGAAGTGAAGTTCATATTTATTTGCGTTTGCCCAAAACCAATCTTTTATGTATAAAAAGGGACTGAAATAGTACTTTCTTATTGGACTATCGTAACCCCCCCCCCCCTGAAAAATTCAAGATTATTGGAGATTTTAAAATAATTATTATACTATTGCTTAATTTTTGTATAAGTACTTCCACGGGTAATTCATGCTTCAAGTTTACAACAATACATATAAATAACACATGTATATATTTATATATATAATACCTATAATACAAATATTAGCAATTCTATTTGGTTTTATGAGAAATCTGTCATTATCTTGCTTTATAGAAATTCACTTTTCAAGTGATTGGCTTCTTTATGAGAGCACACTAGACAACGTATTCAAGAAGCCTAATATCGCAGCAGCCAGCCTGTCGGGTGATCTGCCGAAATTGGGGCTCTAAAACAAATTTGGATCGACCGAAACAATAGGCTTCCTGGTTATATAGTCTATGCTCTTTCGCAACATCATAACTACTGTTCATTTTTCCTTATATTTCTGAGGTCAATTACAGATTGTATAGAACATTTGAAACGCAAAGCTTCGAATATATTAATATCCAAGCAAAATGGAAATGGGACATTACTTCGTGGAAAATGCCCGAAGAAAAGGATTACGTACTGGAAGTAAAAGAGTTCTACGCTCCAATATCTGTATTAGTAACTGGCTCGTATTTAGCTTGCGTTGTACTTGTAATAGAAATATTTTTATCAAATTCATTATGTTAAAATAGGTTTTCTTAAATTTTGTTTCTACCATTTAGTTTTGGAAGAAGAAATTATATTTTAAAAGCTTTTTTAAAGTTTTATATCGTAAACATTTTAATTTCGAATCAGCGTCTTAGCCAGCCAATAAGCTCTCGTACTAAAACATGATCAATGTTTAATTGTTAGGGCTTAATTCGTATGACTTTTGTTAATTGATTAAGATCATCGTGGGTGTCAATCAGATATTGTACGTTCGCGAAAAAATATCCATTTCTTATTAGAGTTAGCATATCTGAATGTAATTCAGATTTATTTTAACTTTTTATTCATTGTTATAGGAAATTGATACGTTACGCGAGTTATTCATTCTTTTGAAATTCTGGTTTCTTCGCGGATTTAAGCTTAAATTAAGTAATTTAATCTGTTCCTTTTAATTAAGCTTAAAATATAATTATTATATTTCATTCAACACAGATCTCGAGAAACCAGATATTTTTTCTTCGCGTAATCCGTTCGAATAAACGCGTAATTTGTTTATTAATCAAGCTTAAAGGAGATGGCACACTTTCTATGGATTTTGGCTTCTACGGATTACCTTTAAATTGAGATAGATTGTTAAGCTTAGTTAAAGGAGCAAAATTGTCCATGGGCACTTTCCCTAGCTCCAATGGATTGACCAGCATCCATGGTTAAATTTTGGACACTCGTAGTTGGATCTGGGATTTTCCATACCATTTTTTGGTCATGAAGCATAAATGAGCTTATTCACTCATTGAGAAAGTTGGCAACGTACCAAGGTTCTTACAAAAATTCTGCGCATTATTAGGTTGGCTTATAGAGCCCTATTTTAGGGCGGGGTTTCGGTACGAGACCCTTCGACGATTTAGGGAGGGTTGACAACGTGTATTCCCCACACCCTACGTTGATCGGAATTCCCTATTGCGAAACAAGTAGTCCCGCGCTTAGAAGAACCTGCTTTTGAAAACCTCTGTGCGTAGACTGCAGCTGATTGAAAAGATAACCCCTTTATAGAATACAATGGTTCAAGGTTATTACAAAAATTCTGAGAATAGTTCAAGAGTAGAGGCAATGTAAGGACGGCTATAATAAATGGTTCCTCAACAAGCAACAGTCTGACTACATTTAGTATGAGGTAAATATTGCGTTAAACATTTTATAATTTAAAGAGAGCTGGAATGTTTAGTAAAAATACAGTGTTCTAGAAATAATGTTTTATTTTATTTATAAATTACTGGAGTGGGTAAATAATGAATATATAATATTGTTGGCAAAGTTGTCAATTTTGCCTTGTAACGAGTTTTTTTTTCTTTAAACGACATTATAACTATTAATTTCAAATCATAAACTCATAAATTGAATATTGACAATTTACAAAAATTATAATTTTATAATAAATAGTATAAGGTTTTGGTCCGTAGCTCTTTTTTTAGTTTAGTTTTATATGAATTTATCGATGTATTGCGCATTTAAAGTTTTCGAGTAATGTTAATTATCTTTTTAAAGTGAAGTTGTCACCACTTTTTTCGAACTTTTATAGTTTTATCATACTATTAAAAACGCCATATTCAAAATTTTATACCTCTGGGTTTTTAATAAACTTCAAAATGAAAATGTCCAAAATATATAGATACTTTTTTAGATATATGACGTAGTTTATTTCTGGAACGATATTTTTCATACAAAGGGCAGGAATTTCTTGAGTAAAAAATTTCAATTTTGTTTAAAAATCGGCCGATCCGACGATCATAATCAATTCACTGGCTAGAAAGCGTTATGTTCAAAGCAAAAGAAATAAATATTATAATCTTCACACGCTAAATTAGACAAGCCCTTCGTTAAACACCAATAATGCGCAGAAATTTTGTAAGAACCTTGGTTAAACACAATAAAGAAATAATCTTCGCCTGGGGCTTCGTTCAGAGAGAGAAAAACAGACAGCAATAAGAAGAGCTATAAGCCACCTCTAAGTCCGTGCGCCCGAGGAATCGCACCTCAGTGACGTCACTGGCGTGCTGAAAAACTAGAAGGGAAAAGGAAGAGGCTTTTCAAACAAGTTGGAGTTTTTTTTCGGGAAAAAGCCCCCGTTGGGAATTAAGTATGTATACGAATGTTAAAAGTGGTTTCTTCAGCTGCAAAATTCATGTAGATCTCATTTGATGATTTTTTTGTGGGACAATATGTTGCTGCAGTTATGATAAAGTAGCGTGTGTGGCTTAAGTCGAATAGATTTTTTTACTAAACATAATGAACTATTTAGAAAACCCTTTTTCTCATCAATGGCCAAAAAGACAAGATAAATGTTGGTACCACCACAAAATATTCTGTCTTTTGTCCAATCCAGTTTCTTTTAGCATGACGAGTGCGTGTTTTTTAGTTATGCCATATATAAACAACGTTAAAAGCCTAAAAAATATCAATTATTTCGAATTTATTAATAACTTTATCACAATAAAGTTAAAAATTCTCAAAATTGAAAATTTCGCTTTTTTGTTCACAGTTAAACATGAAACAAGCACATAAACCAATCATAAAGAAGAGAAAAGGTGTGCCCTTGGGGTCTTAAAAATGGTAAAATAAAAAAATAACAGTTGGGCCACACGACGCTACGCGTCATGATGAGGGACCCCCGCTAATTTTCTTTAAAATTTAATTTCTTTAAAACTAATGTTGTGAAAGAGAAAGACTTTTTTCAATCCTCGTCTCTTAATGCATAAATGTAAAAGGTTTCACGAGAATAACAAGCGAGTTATTGTTAATTTTGTCAGGGGTTAAAAAAAATTCGAGAACAATATTGAAATCATGGCCAAAAATTCGTTTTTTCACGTAGAAATCTGGAAATAGTAGTTTTTAAGCACTCCAACAAGTGTGTAAAATTTTAAAAGTATCTGCCGACCCATGGAGGCATGCCTAGGTGAAACCACATGGAATGACCCTACAAGAAAATGATGAATTAAGAAATCAAAAAACTGTTCGCACTATTCTGTTTTTTTCCGACATATATTAGATCATTACACCTCAGAATAGAAAAAACCATTATATAATTATTTAAGAATGGACAGATTTAAATCTATAATTACAACTTAGAATGTACATAGATAATTTCCTTATTACAATTCAGAATAGAGAAACATGAATATTTAATTAAAATTCAGAATGGATAGATTTAATTAGTTCATTGCAAGTCAGAATGGACAGATTTAATTAGTTCATTACAAATCAGCTGGCTTATCTTGTTTAGTATGAACCCCTCATGTCGAGTGGAATATTATCGAATGGTTTTGAGGGCATTTTCCTAGAATTGAAAATATTAGTGTCGAAACAGAAAAAGGCTGATTTTTATAAAATTAATAGCATCGAACAACATTTACCATAAAAGTCGAAAGAAATAGCGGAGAAAATATCGACAGTGGAATAGAATCGAACAGATTACGGAACGTATTTGAAGACAAGACAAATGTTTTAGTTAAGCAGCTGACAAACTGCAAAGGCATCTATCATTTTATTTTCAAATATATTTCGGTCCTAATCCAAATATTTCCGACGTTATTCCAACTGTAGTTCGACGCTGGTTCGTTTTGGTTGTAATATTTTCGATGCTAATACTTTAGATTTAATTCTTATTCGACTATATTCCTGTAGCAACAACAATTTCGTCACTAATCAGTTCGACGCAATTCCCACGCCACAACTGCGAAAATAAATGGATCCGAATTTCGATCCTATTTGGATATTGAATAAAAAGTCGAGGGGAGATCACTTCACAAGGATTATCTTTGACTGTACTAGACTTGAAAGTACGTATTAAGCATTAGCAAAGGTTGAAATCCGTAACGAAATCGCGTTATCAGTTTACAGTTTTTAGGGAAATAGCAACTACAAAACAAACTACTTCCTGCAGAATAATAATCGTGGGGGTTGAGACGAAAGTCAACCACTCAACCTAATGGCAGGAATTAAATCGTTGTACTACGTCGTCACTTCGATAATGTTTTCTTTGGAGTTGTTCTTAAACCCAGATGGACGGCTGTAAAAAACAAAGTTGTGAATTTGTTTTTAAAGCCTAAGAAAATTATATCAAATCTTTAGAAAAGTGTCTATATTCATTGCAGTTAAAGCAAAGAAACTCACCCTTATCGTTCATACGTGGCTTTCTGTTACTCTGTCCAAATCTTTTCGATTCGCCATTCGTGGGCATACTAAGAGTTTCCCATTGGTGGTTTTACCGTTTCGTATATACGCGTTTTGGACCATTCGTTAGCATTACGCAACCGTTCGTTGGAAGCTTTAAACCGTCCGTTGGTATGAAGCCTCTCTTCAAGTTGCTCAATACATAAAAGTAACTCAGGTGGTGTCGTGAAGTCGCGTACGCTCAATGCCGTAATTAACGATTCGTCGTTAAGTCCCGTGATCAAATATTCTATCGCGGTCTCGTCCGTGAGACCAACAAAGCCTGGCTTTGGAGATCTTGTCATGATAGTATACTTCTAAATTTCTCCAGAACGCCGTGTACGCTGTTCCATCTCGCGATATAATCGTTGCGAGCCCTTCGGGGGAGGAAACCATTCGATCAAAATTTATTTCCATTCGGGCCAAGTTCGAACCACTACGTCGAGAGATTCATACCAAACCTTAGCCGTACCCCGTAATTTCGGAAGGGCACAACTTATGGTTAATCTGTCAGACCAACCATGGGCTGTGGCGCATTCATCCACATCTTCGAGCTTTGATGAGGAGCCCCTACTGAGTCGAATTCTGGAATCATCTTAATAGCTTCTGCGGCGTTGTGTGTTGGACCATGGATATGATCACCTGCAACTGCTAACGTCTGTTGAACAGCTTCTGAGAAATAAAATGGATATTTCATTCCAATTGCTCCCTGTGATATTTTTGAGAGGTAAATAATATTCTAATTATATTACAATATATTTTTATGAAGTCTACCAGGAAATATTTTAATATATAAGTATTAGGGGGGGGCGTAGTAATAGAGTGGATTGGGATAGTGTCGAATCGCACTAACGCCGAATTGTTTTCGCTCCTGGAATAGAGTCGAAAGGAATTGAATCGAAAGTTTTAGCATCGAAAAGATTATAGTCGCCCCAACGAAAGAAGAGCCCTGAGAAAAACGTCCGAAATGGGGTCGCCACCATCGACCCCATAGTTATTAATCAACTTGTTTTTCTCTTGCGATGTCTGTCTGCTATCGAGATTGAATGGATAAGTTCGGTGTTATAGAACGTCGGCTTTTTGCAGTGTATATGCTGTTATATTTTGTTTATTGCGATCAAGTATTCTGCATAATTCATAACATAACGAAACAACATTAGAAAGTACTCCAGTACCAGTTTTTTGTTTATTACGATTAACCTCTGAATTTAAAAACATTGAATATTTAAGGAAAGACACCATTAGTGAAAAAACATAAATATAATCAAAAATTAATGTAATTCTTAGAACCCGGTAGGGTTCTATGTATTGGGCCCATCATCATCTGTAATGCTATTTTGATTTCCTAAAAAATTCAGTCTCTAGCCAATCAAAACGCTCCATTCTCCCATAGAATAACATTAAAATCGACTCTTTCGAGGACAAGTCCAGTGATTGACAGAACTAAAAGAGGAATTATTTGTTACAGATATAATCACTTTTAAATGGTAGAGCAAGGTTCGAATGTTGAACTTTTCAAGTTTCATTTAAAAATATTAAGTCTAAGTATTTTAAAATTAATTCTAAAGTTGACCCTTTTTTTGGTACTTAGCTGGTTTCGCGCATGGCCAAATCGTAATGTTATTCTATGGGATTTGGTTTTTTGAAAGTGGCTTACCTTTCAGATTTATTTTCTAATACTTCCGGATATTTTTCAGACTTGGATTTTCCGTGTGGTATGAATTAAGATTCGAGCTTTATTTTAAGACTAATTTCATAATTTTACACCAATTAGATGGCCCACAATCTATTTATGAAAACGGAGGGAACAACAAGGCGGAGAAATAGATTCGCCAAAAACCTAAGCCTAATTTGACAAATTAGGCTTAGGTTTTATATGGCTTTTTAAAATCACGAGCACGAGCGCGCGCCCTTGATTTGGAGGCTATGGGTATTGAACTCTAATGACTTAATTTCTCCTTCTTCATATTTTTGCCGTTTATAGACTGTGACCAAACTAATCGGTATAAAATTATGAAATTAGTCTTAAAATAAAGCCTGTAAAATATTTGGAAGCATTAGAAAATAAATCTGAAAGGTAAGTCTCTTGCAAAAAATCTAAATCCCATAGAATAACATTAATTTTCAATTTCTCCGCCTTAAAAGTACTCTCCTTTTTAAAAATGAGTGAAATTCCGAACGACTTGCCATTCCGAACGGCAATAAGGAAGGTATTAACATCAAAAATAATGAAAAAATTAATTGGAATTTGGTTTAAAGGGCAATGGGGAAAATATAAAGATTTCGCTGCGGCTGTCGGAGGTATTAACATCAAAATTGCTGAAATAATTAATTTAAATTTGGTTTAAAGGGCAATGGGGAAAATATAAAGATTTCATTGCGGCTGTCGGAGGTATTAACATCAAAATTGCTGAAATAATTAATTTAAATTTGGTTTAAAGGGCAATGGGGAAAATATAAAGATTTCACTGCGGCTGTCGGAGGTATTAACATCAAAATTGATGAAAAATTTAATTTAAATTTGGTTTAAAGGGCAATGGGGAAAATATAATGATTTCGCTGCGGCTGTCGGAGGTATTAACATCAAAATTGATGAAAAAATTAATTTTAATTGGGTTTAAAGGGCAATGGGGAAAATGTAGAGATCTGACTGAATCAAGTGAGGCTGCCCCAGCTATTAACATCAAAAATTATGAAAAAATTAATTTTAATTGGGTTTAAAGGGCAATGGTAAAAATGTAGAAATTTGACTAAATCAAGTGCGGCGCCCCAGCTATTAACATCAAAAATTATGAAAAAATTAATTTTAATTGGGTTTAAAGGGCAATGGTAAAAATGTAGAAATTTGACTAAATCAAGTGCGGCTACCCCAGCTATTAACATCAAAAAAATGTAAAAATTAATTTTAATTGGGATTAAAGGGCAATGGTAAAAATGTAGAAATTTGACTAAATCAAGTGCGGCTGCCCCAGCTATTAACATCAAAAAAACGTAAAAATTAATTTTAATTGTGATTAAAGGGCAATGGTAAAAATGTAGAGATTTGACTGAATCAAGTGCGGCTGCCCCAGCTATTAACATCAAAAATAAGGAAAAAATTAATTTTAATTGGGATTAAAGGGCACTGGTAAAAATGTAGAGGTTTGACTGAATCAAGTGAGGCTGCCCCAGCTATTAACATCAAAAATAATGAAAAAATAAATTTTAATTGGGATTAAAGGGCACTGGTAAAAATGTAGAAATTTGACTGAATCAAGTGAGGCTGCCCCAGCTATTAACATCAAAAATTGTGAAATAATTAATTTTAATTGGGTTTAAAGGGCAATGGTAAAAATGTAGAGATCTGACTGAATCAAGTGCGGCTGCCCCAGCTATTAACATCAAAAATAATGAAAAAATAAATTTTAATTGGGATTAAAGGGCACTGGTAAAAATGTAGAAATTTGACTGAATCAAGTGAGGCTGCCCCAGCTATTAACATCAAAAATTGTGAAATAATTAATTTTAATTGGGTTTAAAGGGCAATGGTAAAAATGTAGAGATCTGACTGAATCAAGTGCGGCTGCCCCAGCTGTTAACATCAAAAATAATGAAAAAATTAATTTTAATTGGGATTAAGAGGCACTGGTAAAAATGTAGAGATTTGACTGAATCAAGTGCGTCTGCCCCAGCTATTAACATCAAAAATAATGTAAAAATTAATTTTAATTGGGATTAAAGGGCAATGGTAAAAATGTAGAGATTTGACTGAATCAAGTGCGGCTCCCCCAGCTATTAACATCAAAAATAATGTAAAAATTTTTTTTAATTGGAATTAAAGGGCAATGGTAAAAATGTAGAGATTTCACTGAATCAAGTGCGGCTCCCCCAGCTATTAACATCAAAAATAATGTAAAAATTAATTTTAATTGGGATTAAAGGGCAATGGTAAAAATGTAGAGATCTGACTGAATCAAGTGAGGCTGCCCCAGCTATTAACATCAAAAATAATGTAAATTTTTTTTTTAATTGGGATTAAAGGGCAATGGTAAAAATGTAGAGATTAGACTGTATCAAGTGCGGCTGCTGCAGCTATTAACATCAAAAATTATGAAAAAATTAATTTTAATTGGGTTTAAAGGGCAATGGTAAAAATGTAGAGATTTGACTGAATCACTTTTTAATGGGCTAGTCTTTTAATATAGAAGTTAACACTTTCGTGTTAGACTGAAGTGACAGATATTATATCAAAAATGTCTTTGCGAACAAAGACCCAGAAGGACATGTTATGGCCTTGAATGTCTGAAGTGACAGATATTTAATTTACTTTTAAAACATTAAATTTAAATACAATTAAATTTTCTTTTAAAACATGAAATTTAAATACAATTAGATTTTCTTTTAAAACGAAATTTAAATATAATCACAATCTGGCACGATTTAGAGTTTCAAATTTCAATACAACTGATTTTATTCACTCGGAAATATTTAAGAAAAACATAACAGACGATTTTCTCCCATTGACGCTTAACATTAAATTTCGATAGAAAAATATACTTAATTTAGCTTTGGCTTTAGGCATAGACTCAAAGTTCTATGATCTGATCTCATACCTTAATTGGATAATGTTTTCTATGGATAATGTTTTCTATGGATAATGCTTTATTATAACTCTTCGACTTTAGTCGAGGCAATTCGTTCTCGTTCATGTTAGCTTATGAATGCTTATCAAGGAATTTAAAGGGAAAAAAATTCCCCATATTTTAATTTTTAATCTAGGTTGCAAACGAACAAACCTAATCCATGGATAATGTTTTATTACAACTCCTCGACTTTAGTCGAGGCAATTCGTTCATGTTAGCTTACGGATGCTTATACAAGGAATTTAAAGGGAATAAAAATTCACCATATTTTAATTTTTAACTTGGGTTGCAAACGAACAAACCTAATTCATGGATGTTTTTTTATAACTCCTAATAACTAATTAGTGGTCCCTTATGGAAATCATCATTTTAATTGTACGGTTTTAATGAAAAGAAAAATGAAAGTATTACAATTTATTTAAAAAGCTTATCCGCTCTAAAATTCGTCGCTTTGAAATTCTCTCCGCTTGCGCGCGCAATATAGCTTTGAAAGTACAAATTGTTATGGTTTGCGTCGTCTGCTAAGCTAGAAAAGAAGGTGACTTTAAACGGGCTTTAAAAAACACATTTCCCTTTATCATATACCCATTCCAATAAACCGGCTAGTATTTTTAACGATCCGTTCAATTGCGAGTCGTGGAAATTCGGGTTAAACTAAGAAAACATAAAGTGGACTCGCGTTATACTGAAAAATAACAGTTCAATACACGTTTTCCCTGAAAAATAATTAAGCGAAATTTAATGTTAAGCGTCAATGGGAGAAAATCGTCTGTTATGTTTTTCTTAAATATTTCCGAGTGAATAAAATCAGTTGTATTGAAATTTGAAACTCTAAATCGTGCCAGATTGTGATTATATTTAAATTTCGTTTTAAAAGAAAATCTAATTGTATTTAAATTTCATGTTTTAAAAGAAAATTTAATTGTATTTAAATTTAATGTTTTAAAAGTAAATTAAATATCTGTCACTTCAGACATTCAAGGCCATAACATGTCCTTCTGGGTCTTTGTTCGCAAAGACATTTTTGATATAATTGTCTTAGAATTCAAGCACTCTTTGCCCGTTTAGTTCGAATATTCATCGGAGTCTTCGCTGTCATCTTGCATGTTGATAATAAGAGGTTCAATCGCGGTTTCGATGATGGGATCTTTTTCCCAGTACTCTTCAAGTACCTTTTCCACGTGCATAATCGCGTTGATCCAATTTTCCGGTGTAACACGTTCTATGGCCCTTACTGTGGTATCTTTGACCGTCGATAGTTTGAAACCAGAATTCTCCTTGGCAACTTCGTTCTTCACTTGTGCCCATATCAACTCAATTGGGTTAAACTGGCAATGGTACGGTGGAAACCTCACCACTTTGTGACCTCTTCTTTCAGCAATCTCGTCAATTTCGTATCTCAGGGTTCTTGACTTGTGAAGTTTAATTATTTCATAGAGTTCCGCTTTGAGTGAGGTTTTGTCATAGGGAATGTGGTGGTCGTTGAGCCATTACTGCATGTCGCCTGTACGAAATGTAGTAGAGGCTCAACTATCCACCGCCAGGCACGAATAATTATATCTAATGTGGCCAGTTATTTTGAAAGAGAGCGCAACGAAAAACGTGTCTTGCATCCGGTTGAACAGGTTCAAGTTCGCACGGCAACAGCAACTGGTGTAAGTTGTACAACGGTTAAAAGGATTCAGAAGGAAGTGAAAGATGCCGAACAGATAGGAAAGTCATACGCCGAGGTTGCCCAGAGTCCCGGGAAGTCTAGAAGCCGTTCATCCCCCGTAACTGAGGTAAAAAGCTTTCAGCTTGAAGCCATTAGACGTCGAGTACATCAATTCTACTTAGGCAAAGAGCTCCCCACTGTAGAGAAATTACTGGAATCCCTTCGACAAGTCGACGATGTGACGCAAGAAGCCATTTTCAGCGGTGGTCGTGAATCATTACGACAAGTACTTAAAAATCAACTTGGTTTCGAGTATAAAAAGGTCGATAGTCGCAAGCATCTTATGGAAAGAACTGACGTCGTGGCTCGCCGTCGGATATTTCTAAAAAGGTAAAAGGTATTGATTTGAAGGACAACGTTATTTTTATTGACGAGACGTGGGTGAATGAAAACCATACGGTATCGCAATGTTGGCAGTCGGACGATATATCTGGTCCGAAATTCCCTTCTGGTAAAGGAAAGAGACTTATTGTACTTCTCGCGGGTTCCTCGAAAGGTTTTGTGAAGAATGGATACTTGATATTCCCATCTAAATCGGGCCCTGCAGACTATCATGCCGACATGAATGCCAAATGCTTGAAAGAGTGGTTTATAAAACAACTTCTTCCTAACATTGAAAATGCGACCATCTTCATGGACAACGCGTCATATCACTCGGTTATTGTAGACAAACCTACCACAGCAACTCGTAAAGGCGACATGCAGAAGTCAAGAACCCTGAGATACGAAATTGACGAGATGGCTGAAAGAAGAGGTCACAAAGTGGTGAGGCTTCCACCGTACCATTGCCAGTTTAACCCAATTGAGTTGATATGGGCACAAGTGAAGAACGAAGTTGCCAAGGAGAATTCTGGTTTCAAACTATCGACGGTCAAAGATACCACAGTAAGGGCCATAGAACGTGTTACACCGGAAAATTGGATCAACGCGATTATGCACGTGGAAAAGGTACTTGAAGAGTACTGGGAAAAAGATCCCATCATCGAAACCGCGATTGAACCTCTTATTATCAACATGCAAGATGACAGCGAAGTCTCCGATGAATATTCGAACTAAACCGGCAAAGAGTGCTTGAATTCTAAGACAATTACATTAATTTTTGATTATATTTATGTTTTTTCACTAATGGTGTCTTTCCTTAAATATTCAATGTTTTTAAATTCAGAGGTTAATCGTAAAAAACAAAAAACTAGTACTGGTGTACTTTTTAATGTTGTTTCGTTATGTTATGAATTATGCAAAATACTTGATCGCAATAAACAAAATATAACAGCAAATACACTGCAAAAAGCCGACGTTCTATAACACCGAACTTATCCACTCAATCTCGATAGCAGACGATATTGCAGACATACATCGCAAGAGAAAAACAAGTTGATTAATAACTATGGGGTCGATGGTGGCGACCCCATTTCGGACGTTTTTCTCAGGGCTCTTCTTTCGTTGGGGCGACTATAGTACCGAACGTATTTGCGTCGAACAACAGTGGGAATAACGTCCAAATCTCTTGGAGTAGTGTCGAACCATGTTTGAATAAGCCTAACCTAACCTAAACCAACACAACCCAAGCATTTTTCTTTGTGTTAACCCACTCAACTGCTTTTTTTCTAATAAATACTTAATATTTTCTTTAAATCTCTCATATTATCAATTCGATCTAATGGGATAACACCATCAAAATATTTGTGTATTATGCATTATTCATTTTCGGTTCGATTCTATACCATTTACGGTTCGATGCTATTACATTTTCAGTATTTTCTACACTATTCTTTTCGACTCTAAAGTAAATTATATCAAAAATGTCTTTGCGAACAAAGACCCAGAAGGACATGTTATGGCCTTGAATGTCTGAAGTGACAGATATTTAATTTTCTTTTAAAACATTAAATTTAAATACAATTAAATTTTCTTTTAAAACATGAAATTTAATTACAATTAGATTTTCTTTTAAAACGAAATTTAAATATAATCACAATCTGGCACGATTTAGAGTTTCAAATTTCAATACAACTGATTTTATTCACTCGGAAATATTTAAGAAAAACCTAACAGACGATTTTCTCCCATTGACGCTTAACATTAAATTTCGCTTAATTATTTTTCAGGGAAAACGTGTATTGAACTGTTATTTTTCAGTATAACGCGAGTCCACTTTATGTTTTCTTAGTTTAACCCGAATTTCCACGACTCGCAATTGAACGGATCGTTAAAAATACTCGCCGGTTTATTGGAATGGGTATATGATAAAGGGAAATGTGTTTTTTAAAGCCCGTTTAAAGTCACCTTCTTTTCTAGCTTAGCAGACGACGCAAACCATAACAATTTGTACTTTCAAAGCTATATTGCGCGCGCAAGCGGAGAGAATTTCAAAGCGACGAATTGTAGAGCGGATAAGCTTTTTAAATAAATTGTAATACTTTCATTTTTCTTTTCATTAAAACCGTACAATTAAAATGATGATTTCCATAAGGGACCACTAATTAGTTATTAGGAGTTATAAAAAAACATCCATGAATTAGGTTTGTTCGTTTGCAACCCAAGTTAAAAATTAAAATATGGTGAATTTTTATTCCATTTAAATTCCTTGTATAAGCATCCGTAAGCTAACATGAACGAATTGCCTCGACTAAAGTCGAGGAGTTTATCCATAGAAAACATTATCCATAGAAAACATTATCCAATTAAGGTATGAGATCAGATCATAGAACTTTGAGTCTATGCCTAAAGCCAAAGCTAAATTAAGTATATTTTTCTATCGAAATTTAATGTTAAGCGTCAATGGGAGAAAATCGTCTGTTATGTTTTTCTTAAATATTTCCGAGTGAATAAAATCAGTTGTATTGAAATTTGAAACTCTAAATCGTGCCAGATTGTGATTATATTTAAATTTCGTTTTAAAAGAAAATCTAATTGTATTTAAATTTCATGTTTTAAAAGAAAATTTAATTGTATTTAAATTTAATGTTTTAAAAGAAAATTAAATATCTGTCACTTCAGACATTCAAGGCCATAACATGTCCTTCTGGGTCTTTGTTCGCAAAGACATTTTTGATATAATATCTGTCACTTCAGTCTAACACGAAAGTGTTAACTTCTATATTAAAAGACTAGCCCTTTAAAAAGTGATTCAGTCAAATCTCTACATTTTTACCATTGCCCTTTAAACCCAATTAAAATTAATTTTTTCATAATTTTTGATGTTAATAGCTGCGGCAGCCGCACTTGATTCAGTCAAATCTCTACATTTTTACCATTGCCCTTTAATCCCAATTAAAAAAAATTTTTACATTATTTTTGATGTTAATAGATGGGGCAGCCTCACTTGATTCAGTCAGATCTCTACATTTTTACCATTGCCCTTTAATCCCAATTAAAATTAATTTTTACATTATTTTTGATGTTAATAGCTGGGGCAGACGCACTTGATTCAGTCAAATCTCTACATTTTTACCAGTGCCTCTTAATCCCAATTAAAATTAATTTTTTCATTATTTTTGATGTTAACAGCTGGGGCAGCCGCACTTGATTCAGTCAGATCTCTACATTTTTACCATTGCCCTTTAAACCCAATTAAAATTATTTCACAATTTTTGATGTTAATAGCTGGGGCAGCCTCACTTGATTCAGTCAGATCTCTACATTTTTACCATTGCCCTTTAAACCCAATTAAAATTAATTATTTCACAATTTTTGATGTTAATAGCTGGGGCAGCCTCACTTGATTCAGTCAAATTTCTACATTTTTACCAGTGCCCTTTAATCCCAATTAAAATTTATTTTTTCATTATTTTTGATGTTAATAGCTGGGGCAGCCTCACTTGATTCAGTCAAACCTCTACATTTTTACCAGTGCCCTTTAATCCCAATTAAAATTAATTTTTACATTATTTTTGATGTTAATAGCTGGGGCAGCCGCACTTGATTCAGTCAGATCTCTACATTTGTACCATTGCCCTTTAAACCCAATTAAAATTAATTTTTTCATAATTTTTGATGTTAATAGCTGGGGCAGCCGCACTTGATTCAGTCAAATCTCTACATTTTTACCATTGCCCTTTAATCCCAATTAAAATTAATTTTTTCCTTATTTTTGATGTTAATAGCTGGGGCAGCCGCACTTGATTCAGTCAAATCTCTACATTTTTACCATTGCCCATTAATCCCAATTAAAATTAATTTTTACATTTTTTTGATGTTAATAGCTGGGGCAGCCGCACTTGATTTAGTCAAATTTCTACATTTTTACCATTGCCCTTTAAACCTAATTAAACTAAATTTTTTCATAATTTTTGATGTTATTAGCTGCGGCAGCCGCACTTGATTTAGTCAAATTTCTACATTTTTACCATTGCCCTTTAAACCCAATTAAAATTAATTTTTTCATAATTTTTGATGTTAATGGCTGGGGCAGCCGCACTTGATTTAGTCAAATTTCTACATTTTTACCATTGCCCTTTAAACCCAATTAAAATTAATTTTTTCATAATTTTTGATGTTAATAGCTGGGGCAGCCTCACTTGATTCAGTCAGATCTCTACATTTTCCCCATTGCCCTTTAAACCCAATTAAAATTAATTTTTTCATCAATTTTGATGTTAATACCTCCGACAGCCGCAGCGAAATCATTATATTTTCCCCATTGCCCTTTAAACCAAATTTAAATTAAATTTTTCATCAATTTTGATGTTAATACCTCCGACAGCCGCAGTGAAATCTTTATATTTTCCCCATTGCCCTTTAAACCAAATTTAAATTAATTATTTCAGCAATTTTGATGTTAATACCTCCGACAGCCGCAATGAAATCTTTATATTTTCCCCATTGCCCTTTAAACCAAATTTAAATTAATTATTTCAGCAATTTTGATGTTAATACCTCCGACAGCCGCAGCGAAATCTTTATATTTTCCCCATTGCCCTTTAAACCAAATTCCAATTAATTTTTTCATTATTTTTGATGTTAATACCTTCCTTATTGCCGTTCGGAATGGCAAGTCGTTCGGAATTTCACTCATTTTTAAAAAGGAGAGTACTTTTAAGGCGGAGAAATTGAAAATTAATGTTATTCTATGGGATTTAGATTTTTTGCAAGAGACTTACCTTTCAGATTTATTTTCTAATGCTTCCAAATATTTTACAGGCTTTATTTTAAGACTAATTTCATAATTTTATACCGATTAGTTTGGTCACAGTCTATAAACGGCAAAAATATGAAGAAGGAGAAATTAAGTCATTAGAGTTCAATACCCATAGCCTCCAAATCAAGGGCGCGCGCTCGTGCTCGTGATTTTAAAAAGCCATATAAAACCTAAGCCTAATTTGTCAAATTAGGCTTAGGTTTTTGGCGAATCTATTTCTCCGCCTTGTTGTTCCCTCCGTTTTCATAAATAGATTGTGGGCCATCTAATTGGTGTAAAATTATGAAATTAGTCTTAAAATAAAGCTCGAATCTTAATTCATACCACACGGAAAATCCAAGTCTGAAAAATATCCGGAAGTATTGAAAAATAAATCTGAAAGGTAAGCCACTTTCAAAAAACCAAATCCCATAGAATAACATTACGATTTGGCCATGCGCGAAACCAGCTAAGTACCAAAAAAAGGGTCAACTTTAGAATTAATTTTAAAATACTTAGACTTAATATTTTTAAATGAAACTTGAAAAGTTCAACATTCGAACCTTGCTCTACCATTTAAAAGTGATTATATCTGTAACAAATAATTCCTCTTTTAGTTCTGTCAATCACTGGACTTGTCCTCGAAAGAGTCGATTTTAATGTTATTCTATGGGAGAATGGAGCGTTTTGATTGGCTAGAGACTGAATTTTTTAGGAAATCAAAATAGCATTACAGATGATGATGGGCCCAATACATAGAACCCTACCGGGTTCTAAGAATTGTAGGCATTAAGTGCAAAAATATTCGACCTTAATCCGTTTCAACCCTAACCTTTTCGAAGCTAGTGTTAGCTCCATATTACTAGATGGCGGTATCGTTTCGGTTGTAGACCCTTAATTGTTACCTGAGGATCCTCTCACGAGAGGCTAACCTTTCTCTCATCTGCATAGAAAAACGTAGAATTGGGGAAGGGAGGGGAAGAAACTCTAGAGAGGATCCTCAGGTAACAGTTAAGGCTCTACAACCGAAACGATACCGCCATCTAGTAATATGGAGCTAACACTCGACCGTTCTTATAGTTAAAACTCCTGTTTAACATTAACATATTATCCCAATTTACAAGTAAAAACAATTCAAAAATATCATCAAATACAGATAAAATGTCATCAATTTTATTTTTTTAACACACATAATCGTTCAAATATTTCGGCTTCTTACTTCGCCTTTTACTTTGTCTAGGCGCAATAGATTCAACGTCTTCTAAGTTCGTAGATGGTTCGTCTAATGGTAACGAATTTTCACCTTTGGTAGTAACCTTTTCCTTGTCGGGTAATTCTGGATTATCCGTAATCGCGGTTTCAAAGAGAGGTTGTTCTTTGGGTTCTTGTTCGTGGTGACAAGATTGCGCGGCTTCAGATTCGTCTGAAGAGTCAAATTCGTCCGTTTTTTCGTTGGTATTCTGTTCTGCGTTGTCAACTATCAAAAACCGTTTAAGTTTGTCAACTGGAGCTGTGTTACGATAGAATTTTTGCTTCCTATGCGTTTCAGGCAAAAATCTTCTACAAGATACCGATCATATTTCAGTTTATCAGAAACCACGTAAGGGCCTCGATACTTCGCTGCTGTCTTCAAGGGTAACCCAGTGGCTTGAGGCTGTCGTTCAACCACAACTAGGTCACCTGGTTCGAACGTAGTAGCCTTGGCTCGTCTAGCATTATACCTTATCCTCTGCTTCTCCTGATCCTTACGGATATCTTCTATGGCTACTGCTCGACGTTTCGTAATTTCTTGGTCGAACGCTTCCTGCACCGCATCTTCTAAGAGATTACCCGTCGGATTTCTTGATGAAAACTCAAAAAAAGAAAAAAGGGGTACGTTTGGTGGCTTTATGAAAATTGTTGTTAATTCCCCATTGTAACTGATGAATACTGGCATCCCAGTCCTTATCATCTTCACGCTCGCACACACTTGCGATAGCCGGAGTTAACAAACAATTAAGTCTTTCTACCTGGCCATTTCCCCGTGGCGTGAGTTATGTTCGCGTTTTTACAACAGTCTTGAAAAGCCTTTCCGGTGTAAGAGGTTCCTTGATCAGTAATTATTCGTGTTGGAGCACAGAATAAACCGATTTATTCTTCGAGAAATCGCTTGGTTGGAAGCATACCGGCATTCCGAACAGGTTTTAAAAACGCAAACTTGGTAAACGCGTCAATGTGGCGATTAAATACATATTTCCACGAGTACTTCTATTGAAAGGGCCCAAATGATCTAGGTGAAGCGTGTGAAAGGGGGCTCCGATCTTCTCGATATGATGTAACATCCCTGGCTTCTTTCCTGCCGGTTGTTTATGAAACAAACATTCGACGCATGACGTAATGTAGCGCCTTACGTAGCGCTTCAGTTTCAGGAACCAAAACCTTTCGCGTATTTTTGAGCAGGTCTTATCAATGCTAAAATGTCCAATGTCGTCGTGACAACTTTTTACCACGTGCCATCTAGCGCTATCAGGTACTACCCATCGTAGTGTATCAATATGGTTTGGTTCGGAAGAAGTTTCCTTTTTAAAATGTGTTCCGTGTTTCAAAGTAAACTTTTCTCGATTTCTCTTATCATCTTTTGTAAGCTTTCCTTGATTGGTTATACTTTCCTTGATTACTCGTATTTTTGTATCTCCTTGCTGAGCAGCTGTAAGAAAATCTTCCCGTGATACCTCGGTATGGAAATTTTCTATTCCTGTCGCTACTTTTGTCTCTTCTGCATCGCCCCAAGGAGAACGACTAATCGCGTCTACGTGGACCATACGTATACCCGGGCGGTGGAGAATTTCAAACGTGTATTCTTGGAGACTTAGCCACCATCGTCCAATTCGAGGTACGAGGTGACGTTTTGATAGGGTACAACGTGCCGAGTTGCAGTCCGTAATCACTTTAAATTCGTGTCCAATTAAATATACTCGGAACTTTTCGAGACCCCAGACTACTGCTAAAGTTTCAAGTTCACTTGAATGGTAGAGAGCTTCGTCTCTCGTGGTTTTTCGACGCGCGTAGCAAACCGGATGTCATTTATTATCTTTCGTGAATTGCATCAGAATTGCTCCTAATCCATCCTTACAAGCGTCGGTATGTACTTCGGTAATAGCTTCCATATCGTACAGGGCTAAAATCGGTCTGTCCATAAGTCTTGCTTTCAACGAGTCAAACGCGTGTTCTTGGTTTTCCAACTCCAAGCTTGATCCTTTCGTAATAGACTCGTTAACGCTTCTGCTTCAACCGCGAAACTCTTCACAAATCGTCTAAAGTACCTCACAAGCCCGAGAAAACGGCGAAGTTCATGTATGTTGGTAAGCGTAGGGAAATTTTTGACGCATTCGATTTTTCTTGACCCTGGACGTATACCGAATTCGCTTATCTCGAAACCAAGATATTCTATCTCCTCCAAAAGAAATCGCCACTTCTTTAGGTTTAAAGTGAGGTTAGCGTTTCGAATAACCTCTAGAACCTGCCGTAAGTGCGCGAGACCTTGCTCTTCGTCTATCGAGGGTATTAGAACATCGTCCTTGTAGGTTAAGGCTATGACGTACCTTAGCGTACCTTGGACTGTGTTGATCCATCTTCTGGAAGACTCCGCATGTGTTAGCCAATCCAAATGGCATCATAACAAATTGATAGTGCCCATCCGGGGTCACGAACCCAGTCTTTTCTTTACAACATTCTCCCAATGGTATTTGGTAATAACCTGACATCATGTCCAAGCTAGTGAAAAGTTTATTACCACTCAAACGTTCCAGCTGAGAGTCTATCAACAGTAAAGGGTATGCATTCTTCTTCGTAATTCTGTTCAAAGCGCGAAAGTCTACACACAAACATTCATCTCCAGTTTTCTTCTTCACAAAAAGAATTGGACTGGGTTCTTACCTCGGTATATAGATCACATGTGCATAATTTCTTCCATATCGTTAGGGCGGAGGTTTCCCATGTTAATCCGCCCTTCCTTTTTATTTTAAAATAAAGCTCATTATGGGGTTACATCTTAAGTGTCGAATAGAGTAGTATCAAACCGTCCTAAGGTCGAGCTTTTTTCGCTGTTGACCTAGTGTAAGCGCGTTATTTGCTTCGTTTAGAATAGAATTACATGATTATGAATAATTAAAAAGATTCAGGAATAAAGTTAAAATGTTCAAAAGAATAAACTTGTTTAATAGCGAGGTATAAAGTTACAGACGTGTACCTGCGTTATTCGAGGCTGGAACGGGAATGACGAGAAAAACGTAGAATTGGGGGAAGAAACTCTAGAGAGAAGGGTCTACAACCGAAACGATACCGCCATCTAGTAATATGGAGCGAACACTCGACCGTCCTAATAGTTAAAACTCCTGTTTAACATTAACATATTATCCCAATTTACAAGTAAAAATAATTCAAAAATATCAAATACAGATAAAATGTCATCAATTTTTTTTAACACACATAATCGTTCAAATATTTCGGCTTCTTACTTCGCCTTTTACTTTGTCTAGGCGCAATAGATTCAACGTCTTCTAAGTTCGTAGATGGTTCGTCTAATGGTAACGAATTTTCACCTTTGGTAGTAACCTTTTCCTTGTCGGGTAATTCTGGATTATCGGTAATCGCGGTTTCAAAGAGAGGTTGTTCTTTGCGTTCTTGTTCGTGGTGACAAGATTGCGCGGCTTCAGATTCGTCTGAAGAGTCAAATTCGTCCGTTTTTAGTTGGTATTTTGTTCTGCGCGTTCAACTATCAAAAACCGTTTAAGTTTGTCAACTGGAGCTGTGTTACGATGTTTGTTTATCCACAAACATCCCAAGTATTTATCCACACATTTCCCAAGTATAGATCTACAAATTTCCCAAGTATAGATCCACAAATTTCCCAAGTATAGATCCACAAATTTCCCAAGAATAAATCCACATATTTCCCAAGTATAGATTCACAAATTTCCCAAGTGTAGATCAACAAATTTCCCAAGTATAGATCCACAAATTTCCCAAGTATAGATCCACAAATTTGAGAAGTATTTATCCACAAATTTCAGAAGTTTAAATCCACAAATTTTCCAAAAATAGATCCACAAATTTCCAAAGTAAAGATCAACAAATTTCCCAATTATAAATCCACAAAGAACAACAGCAACTCCCCATAAGAGTCTGGGTACACGTAATGTTAAAAATTTTGGTCTCTTTTATGAAAAATACGTATTTTATGATTAAAATAGGGTAGTTGGGGGATAATTTAAACGTAAAATTCGAGCTCACAACTGTAAATTTTGGGAATAACAACGAATGGAAGGTTTCTTCCATAATGTAAAGAATAGGAAGAATCTATGACTTTCGTGCCGGATATGAAAGCCTTCCCCCAGACGAAAATAGTGAACGGTTATTATTTTATATTCATAATTATGTTAGGAAAATATTGGAAAATAATTATTTTGTAACTGCCATGGGTATAGTGCTGGCGGCAAAATGAAATTCCTCTATTTTTGGTCTACATCGCCTCGAAATGGTCCCCAACGCCTGTAAAAGTGTTCCACTTGTCAAGCATTCATGCTATACTGTTTGCTAGCTTTACAGGGTTTGTGCAAAGACTATATAGCTTACTTGAATAGTCTTTGGTGTATAATAAATCCGAAAAATAAATAGAGAAATATACCAATTAGTAGATACTGGAGTAGTATCTTTAATTTTTATTTCATATTAAACAAAACACACTTGTATAAAAAGCACAAACTATTCATGTAACATTGTACATTACGGATGTCTGGCAGTTCAAGCTCAGTGGCATCTTCACACACTACACGTAATTTTGACTGGTACCAACTGCCTCGATCTTCATGGCGACGATAACCAAGATACCAGATTACGCTGCTAACGTGGACACAAGTACCTATCGTCAAACTGCCACCTTTGCAATTGCAATACCAGCCTTTAATGGCATTTACACCTGTCCCGTTAGGTACATAACGAATGAGAGCTTGGTGAACAGCTGAGGTGGAAAATTGACCAGGCACACGTATACGAATTAAGTCATGTTCAACTTTGGACGCTTCGACGCTGAAAGAGCCGGATTTCTCTATAGTCAAAGCCACATAAGATTCAGCGCGTTTCGTTTTAAAGTCGCTCATTACCACCTCACGTACATCACTTTCACGAAGTACCGGGAAGTCTTGAAATTCACTATCCTCAATTCGTTGCCATTTAGACGGTTTGCGAAGCAGATTATCGCGCTCAACCACTTCCTTAAGAGGATTTTCTTTCGTAGAGACTGCCAACATTTTCTCGACGGCGTCTTCCCAGGAACCTTTAAGATGTAATTCCGGGTGGTAGGCGTTCAGAAGCGCAGCAGCAATTTGAAGAAGTTCCGGAACCAATGGTAACATATGCACTGGTATACGGCTTTGGAAAAAACGATACATCGTCTGCAAATGCCCGTTCCTAACTTCAACCGGCCACCTGAGGTACGTTACTTGTCGGGAACGATTAACTTCTTGCGTGATGACTTGCTTCTCGCCTTTAGACAAGAACGAAGGCATTTGTAAACTCACACCCAGTTCAGTTAGTACGCTGTTCGAGTCTCGGAAACCGCGGTCCGCCAGTACAACATCACCAACTTGAAAGAAAGACTGGAGTTCTTCTCTTTTTTTGATAGAATGGTTTAAAATGCGCGCGTCGTTATTGCGGCCATTAGCGAAGTAAGGTCCGATTATATCTATTATGTAACCTGTAGTTGTTACCATTAACATTGGCTTGAGGATATGCTGGCCTTTGTGCACACAGAATGATTTGTGAAGAACTGTATAGTCCTTGGATCTTCCAACCTTGATATAGGTGCCATCTACAATGGTAATAAGACAATTAGGCTTGTTGCTAGCAAAGAGTTTTACAGCTGCTTCAGATTGATGGTTTCTTATCAAAATGTCACGTGATAAGTGTTGCAGGCCAAAATGATGTGGCACGAAACGCTCCGATAAAGCCATAATAACCGCTTTTACCGTGTTTGATACCGATCTTTCAGTTAAATGAAATATAGTTGATAACACCTTATTGGAGATACCCAATCGTAATTTCACCAATAATACTGCTAGAGCTGTCTTCGATCAACAGCATCTGGTGGTATGAATAACGTCCTCAATAGAAGAATGCACCTCTAGGAACTCGTGCAGGGACAATGATGTTAATACTTTACAGTCTTCATCACTTTGTATGAAGTTGTCAAAGCTCGGCGTCCGTAGGTCGTTAACACACTTTCTGAGGTCGTTTAATAGTTTCTCAATGTCCGTGGCAGTCATAATGGTTGATCTAGCGGAAACCTGAATTCCAGCAATTATATCAGTGGGAAGCTCACCGTTAACGAGATGCGTGGAGCACATTCGGTTGTCCTGATGAATAAAGATTGCTCTTTCCACAAATATACTTGTTCGCACCTCGGCTTTTACTCTGGTTCGTGTACTCGCACCGCAAATGAAGCAAGTCTTGGACAGGGGCCGAACACAACTGTGCTTTATGACAATGGTGTTTGATGACGTAAGCTTTCGTGGTAATTGCGACGTTGATGGTTGAGGTATTGGTGACGCTGATAGATAAGATACTGTTGACGTTGATGATTCGGGTACTGTTGACGTTGATGGATTAGATACTTGCGTTAGTTTTCTTCGTTTTTGCGGTGAAGACGATGACGTTGAAGACCCATGATCACTACTGAAGGACGATTTGTTAGCATTTAAGAACGTTTGAAACTTTCGTGATAACCCGGAGCATTTTAAACAAATCTTCGTTGTTTTGCTATTAATTACGAGTGGTAATAACCCTTTACTAAAACGAAGAAAACGAGCAAAACTAGCCTTTGCGTGAGTACCTATACCTCTACTTGTACTATTGGTAACTTTCCGATTGCACGCGTAACATGTATTTGGAGCCATCTCCAAATTCGAAGTGACGATTACATTGATGTTAGTGATAAGGAAAGCTCTTAAGATCATGGTTCAAACCAGATAGTAATTTTTTGTAATGTTTATAAAAACGGGTTTAATTATTTTTCGCCAACCTGGCTGGCTTTAGATCCACAAATTTCCCAAGCATATATTAACAAATTTCCCAAGTATAGATCCACAAATTTCCCAAGTATAGATTCATAAATTTCCCAAGCATATATTAACAAATTTCCCTAGTATAGGTCCACAAATTTCCCAAGTATAGATCCACAAATTTCCCAAATATAGATCCACAAATTTCCCAAGTATAGATCCACAAATTTCAAAAATATAGATCCACAAATTTCCCAAGTATAGATCCACAAATTTCCCAAGTATAGATCCACAAATATCCCAAGTATTTATCCACAAACTTCCCAAGTATTGATCCACAAATTTCAGAAGTTTAAATCCACAAATTTTCCAAAAATAGATCCACAAATTTCCAAAGTAAAGATCAACAAATTTCCCAAGTATAGGTCCACAAATTTCCCAAGTATAGATCCACAGATTTCCCAAGTGTAGATCCACAAATTTTCCAAGTATAGATCCACAAATTTGCGAAGTATTTATCCACAAATTTCCCAAGTATAGATCTACAAATTTTTCAAGTATAGATCCACAAATTTCCCAAGTATAGATCTACAAATTTTTCAAGTATAGATCCACAAATTTCCCAAGTATAGATCCACAAATTTCCCAAGTATAGATCCACAAATTTCCCAAGAATAAATCCACATATTTCCCAAGTATAGATCCACAAATTTCCCAAGTATAGATCCACAAATTTCCCAAATATAGATCCACAAATTTGAGAAGTATTTATCCACAAATTTCCCAAGTATAGATCCACAAATATCCCAAGTATAGATCCACAAACATCCCAAGTATTTATCCAAAAATTTCCCAAGTATAGCTTCACAAATTTCCCAAGAATAAATCCACATATTTCCCAAGTATAGATCCACAAATTTCCCAAGTATAGATCCACAAATTTCCCAAATATAGATCCACAAATTTCCAGAGTATAGATCCACAAATTTGAGAAGTATTTATTCACAAATTTCCCAAGTATAGATCCACAAATATCCCAAGTATAGATCCACAAATATCCCAAGTATAGATCCACAAACATCCCAAGTATTTATCCAAAAATTTCCCAAGTATAGGTCCACAAATTTCCCAAGTATAGATTCATAAATTTCCCAAGCATATATTAACAAATTTCCCTAGTATAGGTCCACAAATTTCCCAAGTATAGATCCACAAATTTCCCAAGTATAGATGCACAAATTTCGCAAATATAGATCCACAAATTTCCCAAGTATAGATCCCCAAATTTCAAAAATATAGATCCACAAATTTCCCAAGTATAGATCCACAAATTTCCCAAGTATAGATCCACAAATATCCCAAGAATAGATCCACAAACATCCCAAGTATTTATCCACAAATTTCCCAAGTATAAATCTTCAAATTTTTCAAGTATAGATCCACAAATTTCCCAAGTATAGATCCACAAATATCCCAAGTATTTATCCACAAACTTCCCAAGTATAGATCCACAAATTTCAGAAGTTTAAATCCACAAATTTTCCAAAAATAGATCCACAAATTTCCCAAGTATAGATTCATAAATTTCCCAAGCATATATTAACAACTTTCCCTAGTATAGGTCCACAAACTTCCCAAGTGTAGATCCACAGATTTCCCAAGTGTACATCCACAAATTTTCCAAGTATAGATCCACAAATTTTCCAAGTATAGATCCACAAATTTCCCAAGTATAGATCCACAAATTTCCCAAATATAGATCCACAAATTTCCCAAGTATAGATCTACAAATTTTTCAAGTATAGATCCACAAATTTCCCAAGTATAGATCCACAAATTTCCCAAGAATAAATCCACAAATTTCCCAAATATAGATCCACAAATTTCCCAAGTGTAGATCCACAAATTTCCCAAGTGTAGATCAACAAATTTCCCAAGTATAGATTCACAAATTTCACAAGTATAGATCCACAAATTTTCCAAATTTAGATCCACAAATTTCCAAATAAGATCCACAAATTTCCCAAGCATAGATCCACAAATTTCCCAAGTATAGATCCACAAATTTGAGAAGTATTTATCCACAAATTTCCAAAGTATAGATCCACAAATTTCCGAAGTATAGATCCACAAACGTCCCAAGTATAGATCTATAAATTTTTCAAGTATAGATCCACAAATTTCCCAAGTATAGATCTACAAATTTTCCAAGTATAGATCCACAAATTTCCCAAGTATAGATCCACAAATTTCCCAAATATAGATCCACAAATTTCCCAAGTATAGATCCACAAATTTCCCAAGAATAAATCCACAAATTTCCCAAGTATAGATCCACAAATTTCCCAAGTGTAGATCCACAAATTTCCCAAGTGTAGATCAACAAATTTCCCAAGTATAGATTCACAAATTTCACAAGTATAGATCCACAAATTTTCCAAATTTAGATCCACAAATTTCCAAATAAGATCCACAAATTTCCCAAGCATAGATCCACAAATTTCCCAAGTATAGATCCACAAATTTGAGAAGTATTTATCCACAAATTTCCAAAGTATAGATCCACAAATTTCCGAAGTATAGATCCACAAACGTCCCAAGTATAGATCTATAAATTTTTCAAGTATAGATCCACAAATTTCCCAATTATAGATCCACAAATATCCCAAGTATTTATCCACAAATTTTCCAAGTATAGATCCACAAATTTGCAGAGTATAGATCCACAAATTTCCCAATTATAGATCCACAAATATCCCAAGTATTTATCCACAAACTTCCCAAGTATAGATCCACAAATTTCAGAAGTTTAAATCCACAAATTTTCCAAAAATAGATCCACAAATTTACCAAAAATAGATACACAAATTTCTCAAGTATAGATCCATAAATGTCCCAAGTATATATTAACAAATGTCCCAAGTATAAATCCACAAATTTCCCAAGTATAAATCCACAAATTTCCCAAGTATAAATCCACAAATTTCCCAAATATAGATCCACATATTTCCCAAGAATAAATCCACAAATTTCTCAAGTATAGATTCACAAATTTCCCAAGTATAGATCCACAAATTTCCCAAGTATAGGTCAACAAATATCCCAAGTATTTATCCACAAACTTCCCAAGTATAGATCCACAAATTTCAGAAGTTTAAATCCACAAATTTCCCAATTATAAATCCACAAATTTCCCAAAAATAGATACACAAATTTCTCAAGTATAAATTCATAAATTTCCCAATCATATATTAACAAATTTCCCAAGTATAGGTCCACAAATTTCCCAAGTATAGATTCATAAATTTCCCAAGCATATATTAAGAACTTTCCCTAGTATAGGTCCACAAATTTCCCAAGTGTAGATCCACAGATTTCCCAAGTGTAGATCCACAGATTTCCCAAGTATTTATCCACAAACTTCCCAAGTATAGATCCACAAATTTCAGAAGTTTAAATCCACAAATTTTCCAAAAATAGATCCACAAATTTCCCAAGTATAGGTCCACAAATTTTCCAAGTATAGATTCATAAATTTCCCAAGCATATATTAACAACTTTCCCTAGTATAGGTCCACAAACTTCCCAAGTGTAGATCCACAGATTTCCCAAGTGTAGATCCACAAATTTTTCAAGTATAGATCCACAAATTTCCCAAGTATAGATCCACAAATTTCCCAAGAATAAATCTACAAATTTCCCAAGTATAGATCCACAAATTTCCCAAGTGTAGATCCACAAATTTCCCAAGTGTAGATCAACAAATTTCCCAAGTATAGATTCACAAATTTCACAAGTGTAGATCCACAAATTTTCCAAATTTAGATCCACAAATTTCCAAATAAGATCCACAAATTTCCCAAGCATAGATCCACAAATTTCCCAAGTATAGATCCACAAATTTGAGAAGTATTTATCCACAAATTTCCCAAGTATTTATCCACAAACTTCCCAAGTATAGATCCACAAACTTCCCAAGTATAGATCCACATATTTCCGAAGTATAGATCCACAAACTTCCCAAGTATAGATCCACAAATTTCCCAAGTATAGATCTACAAATTTTTCAAGTATAGATCCACAAATTTCCCAAGTATTTATCCACAAATATCCCAAGTATTTATCCACAAATTTCCCAAGTATAGATCCTCAAATTTCCCAAGTATAGATCCACAAACATCCCAAGTATTCATCCACAAATTTCCCAAGTATAGATCCACAAATATCCCAAGTATTTATCCACAAATTTCCCAAGTATAGATCCTCAAATTTCCCAAGTATAGATCCACAAATTTCCCAATTATAGATCCACAAATATCCCAAGTATTTATCCACAAATTTCCCAAGTATAGATCTACAAATTTTTCAAGTATGGATCCACAAATTTCCCTAGTATAGATCCACAAATTTCCCAAGTATAGATCCACAAATTTTCTAAGAATAAATCCACAAATTTCCCAAGTATAGATCCACAAATTTCCCAAGTGTAGATCAACAAATTTCCCAGTATAGATTTACAAATTTCCCAAGTATAGATCCACAAATTTTCCAAGAATAAATCCACAAATTTCCCAAGTATAGATCCACAAATCTCCCAAGTATAGATCCACAAATTTGAGAAGTATTTATCCACAAATTTCCCAAGTATAGATTCATAAATTTCCCAAGCATATATTAAGAACTTTCCCTAGTATAGGTCCACAAATTTCCCAAGTGTAGATCCACAGATTTCCCAAGTATAGATCCACAAATATCCCAAGTATTTATCCACAAACTTCCCAAGTATAGATCCACAAATTTCAGAAGTTTAAATCCACAAATTTCAGAAGTTTAAATCCACAAATTTTCCAAAAATAGATCCACAAATTTCCAAAGTAAAGATCAACAAATTTCCCAAGTATAGGTCCACAAATTTTCCAAGTATAGATTCATAAATTTCCCAAGCATATATTAACAACTTTCCCTAGTATAGGTCCACAAACTTCCCAAGTGTAGATCCACAGATTTCCCAAGTGTAGATCCACAAATTTTTCAAGTATAGATCCACAAATTTCCCAAGTATAGATCCACAAATTTCCCAAGAATAAATCCACAAATTTCCCAAGTATAGATCCACAAATTTCCCAAGTGTAGATCCACAAATTTCCCAAGTGTAGATCAACAAATTTCCCAAGTATAGATTCACAAATTTCACAAGTGTAGATCCACAAATTTTCCAAATTTAGATCCACAAATTTCCAAATAAGATCCACAAATTTCCCAAGCATAGATCCACAAATTTCCCAAGTATAGATCCACAAATTTGAGAAGTATTTATCCACAAATTTCCCAAGTATTTATCCACAAACTTCCCAAGTATAGATCCACAAACTTCCCAAGTATAGATCCACATATTTCCGAAGTATAGATCCACAAACTTCCCAAGTATAGATCCACAAATTTCCCAAGTATAGATCTACAAATTTTTCAAGTATAGATCCACAAATTTCCCAAGTATTTATCCACAAATATCCCAAGTATTTATCCACAAATTTCCCAAGTATAGATCCTCAAATTTCCCAAGTATAGATCCACAAACATCCCAAGTATTCATCCACAAATTTCCCAAGTATAGATCCACAAATATCCCAAGTATTTATCCACAAATTTCCCAAGTATAGATCCTCAAATTTCCCAAGTATAGATCCACAAATTTCCCAATTATAGATCCACAAATATCCCAAGTATTTATCCACAAATTTCCCAAGTATAGATCTACAAATTTTTCAAGTATAGATCCACAAATTTCCCTAGTATAGATCCACAAATTTCCCAAGTATAGATCCACAAATTTTCTAAGAATAAATCCACAAATTTCCCAAGTATAGATCCACAAATTTCCCAAGTGTAGATCAACAAATTTCCCAGTATAGATTTACAAATTTCCCAAGTATAGATCCACAAATTTTCCAAGAATAAATCCACAAATTTCCCAAGTATAGATCCACAAATCTCCCAAGTATAGATCCACAAATTTGAGAAGTATTTATCCACAAATTTCCCAAGTATAGATTCATAAATTTCCCAAGCATATATTAAGAACTTTCCCTAGTATAGGTCCACAAATTTCCCAAGTGTAGATCCACAGATTTCCCAAGTATAGATCCACAAATATCCCAAGTATTTATCCACAAACTTCCCAAGTATAGATCCACAAATTTCAGAAGTTTAAATCCACAAATTTTCCAAAAATAGATCCACAAATTTCCAAAGTAAAGATCAACAAATTTCCCAAGTATAGGTCCACAAATTTTCCAAGTATAGATTCATAAATTTCCCAAGTATAGGTCCACAAATTTTCCAAGTATAGATTCATAAATTTCCCAAGCATATATTAACAACTTTCCCTAGTATAGGTCCACAAACTTCCCAAGTGTAGATCCACAAATTTCCCAAGTATAGATCCACAAATTTCCCAAGAATAAATCCACAAATTTCCCAAGTATAGATCCACAAATTTCCCAAGTGTAGATCCACAAATTTCCCAAGTGTAGATCAACAAATTTCCCAAGTATAGATTCACAAATTTCACAAGTATAGATCCACAAATTTTCCAAATTTAGATCCACAAATTTCCAAATAAGATCCACAAATTTCCCAAGCATAGATCCACAAATTTCCCAAGTATAGATCCACAAATTTGAGAAGTATTTATCCACAAATTTCCCAAGTATAGATCCACAAATTTCCGAAGTATAGATCCACAAACGTCCCAAGTATAGATCTATAAATTTTTCAAGTATAGATCCACAAATTTCCCAATTATAGATCCACAAATATCCCAAGTATTTATCCACAAATTTTCCAAGTATAGATCCTCAAATTTGCCAAGTATAGATCCACAAATTTTCCAAATTTAGATCCACAAATTTCCAAAGTATAGATCCACAAATTTCCCAAGTATAGATCCACAAATTTCCCAATTATAGATCCACAAATATCCCAAGTATTTATCCACAAACTTCCCAAGTATAGATCCACATATTTCCGAAGTATAGATCCACAAACTTCCCAAGTATAGATCCACAAATTTCCCAAGTATAGATCTACAAATTTTTCAAGTATAGATCCACAAATTTCCCAAGTATTGATCCACAAATATCCCAAGTATTTATCCACAAATTTCCCAAGTATAGATCCTCAAATTTCCCAAGTATAGATCCACAAACATCCCAAGTATTTATCCACAAATTTCCCAAGTATAGATCCACAAATATCCCAAGTATTTATCCACAAATTTCCCAAGTATAGATCCTCAAATTTCCCAAGTATAGATCCACAAATTTCCCAATTATAGATCCACAAATATCCCAAGTATTTATCCACAAATTTCCCAAGTATAGATCTACAAATTTTTCAAGTATAGATCCACAAATTTCCCTAGTATAGATCCACAAATTTCCCAAGTATAGATCCACAAATTTTCTAAGAATAAATCCACAAATTTCCCAAGTATAGATCCACAAATTTCCCAAGTGTAGATCAACAAATTTCCCAGTATAGATTTACAAATTTCCCAAGTATAGATCCACAAATTTTCCAAGAATAAATCCACAAATTTCCCAAGTATAGATCCACAAATCTCCCAAGTATAGATCCACAAATTTGAGAAGTATTTATCCACAAATTTCCCAAGTATAGATTCATAAATTTCCCAAGCATATATTAAGAACTTTCCCTAGTATAGGTCCACAAATTTCCCAAGTGTAGATCCACAGATTTCCCAAGTATAGATCCACAAATATCCCAAGTATTTATCCACAAACTTCCCAAGTATAGATCCACAAATTTCAGAAGTTTAAATCCACAAATTTTCCAAAAATAGATCCACAAATTTCCAAAGTAAAGATCAACAAATTTCCCAAGTATAGGTCCACAAATTTTCCAAGTATAGATTCATAAATTTCCCAAGCATATATTAACAACTTTCCCTAGTATAGGTCCACAAACTTCCCAAAGTGTAGGTCCACAGATTTCCCAAGTGTAGATCCACAAATTTTTCAAGTATAGATCCACAAATTTCCCAAGTATAGATCCACAAATTTTCCAAGAATAAATCCACAAATTTCCCAAGTATAGATCCACAAATTTCCCAAGTGTAGATCCACAAATTTCCCAAGTATAGATCCACAAATTTTCGAAGTATAGATCCACAAACGTCCCAAGTATAGATCTATAAATTTTTCAAGTATAGATCCACAAATTTCCCAATTATAGATCCACAAATATCCCAAGTATTTATCCACAAATTTTCCAAGTATACATCCTCAAATTTGCCAAGTATAGATCCACAAATTTCCCAATTATAGATCCACAAATATCCCAAGTATTTATCCACAAACTTCCCAAGTATAGATCCACAAATTTCAGAAGTTTAAATCCACAAATTTTCCAAAAATAGATCCACAAATTTACCAAAAATACATACACAAATGTCCCAAGTATATATTAACAAATGTCCCAAGTATATATTAACAAATGTCCCAAGTATAAATCCACAAATTTCCCAAGTATAAATCCACAAATTTCCCAAGTATAAATCCACAAATTTCCCAAATATAGATCCACATATTTCCCAAGAATAAATCCACAAATTTCTCAAGTATAGATTCACAAATTTCCCAAGTATAGGTCAACAAATATCTAAAGTATTTATCCACAAACTTCCCAAGTATAGATCCACAAATTTCAGAAGTTTAAATCCACAAATTTCCCAATTATAAATCCACAAATTTCCCAAAAATAGATACACAAATTTCTCAAGTATAAATTCATAAATTTCCCAAGTATATATTAACAAATGTCCCAAGTATAGATTCATAAATTTCCCAAGCATATATTAACAAATTTCCCAAGTATAGGTCCACAAATTTCCCAAGTATAGATTCATAAATTTCCCAAGCATATATTAAGAACTTTCCCTAGTATAGGTCCACAAATTTCCCAAGTGTAGATCCACAGATTTCCCAAGTATAGATCCACAAATATCCCAAGTATTTATCCACAAACTTCCCAAGTATAGATCCACAAATTTCAGAAGTTTAAATCCACAAATTTTCCAAAAATAGATCCACAAATTTCCAAAGTAAAGATCAACAAATTTCCCAAGTATAGGTCCACAAATTTCCCAAGCATAGATTCATAAATTTCCCAAGCATATATTAACAACTTTCCCTAGTATAGATCCACAAATTTCCCAAATATAGATCCACAAATTTCCCAAGTATAGATCTACAAATTTTTCAAGTATAGATCCACAAATTTCCCAAGTATAGATCCACAAATTTCCCAAGAATAAATCCACAAATTTCCCAAGTATAGATCCACAAATTTCCCAAGTGTAGATCCACAAATTTCCCAAGTGTAGATCAACAAATTTCCCAAGTATAGATTCACAAATTTCACAAGTATAGATCCACAAATTTTCCAAATTTAGATCCACAAATTTCCAAATAAGATCCACAAATTTCCCAAGCATAGATCCACAAATTTCCCAAGTATAGATCCACAAATTTGAGAAGTATTTATCCACAAATTTCCCAAGTATAGATCCACAAATTTCCGAAGTATAGATCCACAAACGTCCCAAGTATAGATCTATAAATTTTTCAAGTATAGATCCACAAATTTCCCAATTATAGATCCACAAATATCCCAAGTATTTATCCACAAATTTTCCAAGTATAGATCCTCAAATTTGCCAAGTATAGATCCACAAATTTCCCAATTATAGATCCACAAATATCCCAAGTATTTATCCACAAACTTCCCAAGTATAGATCCACAAATTTCAGAAGTTTCAATCCACAAATTTTCCAAAAATAGATCCACAAATTTACCAAAAATAGATACACAAATTTCTCAAGTATAGATCCATAAATGTCCCAAGTATATATTAACAAATGTCCCAAGTATAAATCCACAAATTTCTCAAGTATAAATCCACAAATTTCCCGAGTATAAATCCACAAATTTCCCAAATATAGATCCACATATTTCCCAAGAATAAATCCACAAATTTCTCAAGTATAGATTCACAAATTTCCCAAGTATAGATCCACAAATTTCCCAAGTATAGGTCAACAAATATCCCAAGTATTTATCCACAAACTTCCCAAGTATAGATCCACAAATTTCAGAAGTTTAAATCCACAAATTTCCCAATTATAAATCCACAAATTTCCCAAAAATAGATACACAAATTTCTCAAGTATAAATTCATAAATTTCCCAAGTATATATTAACAAATGTCCCAAGTATAGATTCATAAATTTCCCAATCATATATTAACAAATTTCCCAAGTATAGGTCCACAAATTTCCCAAGTATAGATTCATAAATTTCCCAAGCATATATTAAGAACTTTCCCTAGTATAGGTCCACAAATTTCCCAAGTGTAGATCCACAGATTTCCCAAGTGTAGATCCACAAATTTCCCAAGTATAGATCCACAAATTTGAGAAGTATTTATCCACAAATTTCCCAAGTATAGATCCACAAATATCCCAAGAATAGATCCACAAACATCCCAAATATTTATCCACAAATTTCCCAAGTATAGATCCACAAATTTGAGAAGTATTTATCCACAAATTTCAGAAGTTTAAATCCACAAATTTTCCAAAAATATATCCACAAATTTCCAAAGTAAAGATCAACAAATTTGCCAATTATAAATCCACAAATTTCCCAAGTATAGATCTACAATTTTTTCAAGTATAGATCCACAAATTTCCCAAGTATAGATCCACAAATTTCCCAAGTATAGATCCACAAATTTCCCAAGAATAAATCCACAAATTTCCCAAGTATAGATCCACAAATTCCCCAAGTGTAGATCAACTAATTTCCCAAGTATAGATCCACAAATTTCCCAATTATAGATCCACAAATATCCCAAGTATTTATCCACAAACTTCCCAAGTATAGATCCACAAATTTCCGAAGTATAGATCCACAAATTTCCCAAGTATAGATCTACAAATTTTTCAAGTATAGATCCACAAATTTCCCAAGTATTTATCCACAAATATCCCAAGTATTTATCCACAAATTTCCCAAGTATAGATCCACAAATTTCCCAAGTATAGATCCACAAATTTGAGAAGTATTTATCCACAAATTTCCCAAGTATAGATCCTCAAATTTCCCAAGTATAGATCCACAAACATCCCAAGTATTTATCCACAAATTTCCCAAGTATAAATCCACAAATATCCCAAGTATTTATCCACAAATTTCCCAAGTATAGATCCTCAAATTTCCCAAGTATTGATCCACAAATTTCCCAATTATAGATCCACAAATATCCCAAGTATTTATCCACAAATTTCCCAAGTATAGATCTACAAATTTTTCAAGTATAGATCCACAAATTTCCCAAGTATAGATCCACAAATTTCCCAAGTATAGATCCACAAATTTTCCAAGAATAAATCCACAAATTTCCCAAGTATAGATCCACAAATTTCCCAAGTATAGATCCACAAATTTCCCAAGTGTAGATCAACAAATTTCCCAGTATAGATCCACAAATTTTCCAAGAATAAATCCACAAATTTCCCAAGTATAGATCCACAAATTTCGCAAGTATAGATCCACAAATTTCCCAAGTATAGATCCACAAATTTCCCAAGTATAGATCCACAAATTTCCCAAGAATAAATCCACATATTTCCAAAGTATAGATCCACAAATTTGAGAAGTATTTATCCACAAATTTCCCAAGTATAGATCCACAAATATCCCAAGAATAGATCCACAAACATCCCAAGTATTTATCCACAAATTTCCCAAGTATAGATCTACAAATTTTTCAAGTATAGATCCACAAATTTCCCAAGTATAGATCCACAAATTTCCCAAGTATAGATCCACAAATTTCCCAAGTATAGATCCACAACTTTCGCAAGAATAAATCCACATATTTCCCAAGTATAGATTCACAAATTTCCCAAGTATAGATCCACAAATTTGAGAAGTATTTATCCACAAATTTCAGAAGTTTAAATCCACAAATTTTCCAAAAATAGATCCACAAATTTCCAAAGTAAAGATCAACAAATTTGCCATTTATAAATCCACAAATTTCCCAAGTATAGATCTGCAATTTTTTCAAGTATAGATCCACAAATTTCCCAAGTATAGATCCACAAATTTCACAAGTATAGATCCACAAATTTCCCAAGAATAAATCCACAAATTTCCCAAGTATAGATCCACAAATTCCCCAAGTGTAGATCAACTAATTTCCCAAGTATAGATTCACAAATTTCCCAAGTATAGATCCACAAATTTTCCAAATTTAGATCCACAAATTTCCAAAGTATAGATCCACAAATTTCCCAAGCATAGATCCACAAATTTCCCAAGTATAGATCCACAAATTTCCCAATTATAGATCCACAAATATCCCAAGTATTTATCCACAAACTTCCCAAGTATAGATCCACAAATTTCCGAAGTATAGATCCACAAACTTCCCAAGTATAGATCCACAAATTTCCCAAGTATAGATCTACAAATTTTTCAAGTATAGATCCACAAATTTCCCAAGTATTTATCCACAAATATCCCAAGTATTTATCCACAAATTTCCCAAGTATAGATCCTCAAATTTCCCAAGTATAGATCCACAAACATCCCAAGTATTTATCCACAAATTTCCCAAGTATAGATCCACAAATATCCCAAGTATTTATCCACAAATTTCCCAATTATAGATCCACAAATATCCCAAGTATTTATCCACAAATTTCCCAAGTATAGATCTACAAATTTTTCAAGTATAGATCCACAAATTTCCCAAGTATAGATCCACAAATTTCCCAAGTATAGATCCACAAATTTTCCAAGAATAAATCCACAAATTTCCCAAGTATAGATCCACAAATTTCCCAAGTGTAGATCAACAAATTTCCCAGTATAGATTTACAAATTTTCCAAGTATAGATCCACAAATTTTCCAAGAATAAATCCACAAATTTCCCAAGTATAGATCCACAAATCTCCCAAGTATAGATCCACAAGTTTGAGAAGTATTTATCCACAAATTTCCCAAGTATAGATCCACAAATTTCCGAAGTATAGATCCACAAACATCCCAAGTATTTATCCACAAATTTCCCAAGTATAGATCCACAAATATCCCAAGTATTTATCCACAAATTTCCCAAGTATAGATCCTCAAATTTCCCAAGTATAGATCCACAAATTTCCCAATTATAGATCCACAAATATCCCAAGTATTTATCCACAAACTTCCCAAGTATAGATCCACAAATTTCCCAAGCATAGATCCACAAATTTCCCAAGTATAGATCCACAAATTTCCCAAGAATAAATCCACATATTTCCCAAGTATAGATCCACAAATTTTTCAAGTATAGATCCACAAATTTCCCAAGTATAGATCCACAAATTTCCCAAGTATAGATCCACAAATTTCCCAAGAATAAATCCACATATTTCCCAAGTATAGATTCACAAATTTCCCAAGTGTAGATCAACAAATTTCCCAAGTATAGATCCACAAATTTCCCAAGTATATATTAACAAATGTCCCAAGTATAAATCCACAAATTTCTCAAGTATAAATCCACAAATTTCCCAAGTATAAATCCACAAATTTCCCAAATATAGATCCACATATTTCCCAAGAATAAATCCACAAATTTCTCAAGTATATATTAACAAATGTCCCAAGTATAAATCTACAAATTTCCCAAGTATAGATTCATAAATTTCCCAAGCATATATTAACAAATTTCCCAAGTATAGGTCCACAAATTTCCCAAGTATAGATTCATAAATTCCCCAAGCATATATTAAGAACTTTCCCTAGTATAGGTCCACAAATTTCCCAAGTATAGATCCACAAATTTGAGAAGTATTTATCCACAAATTTCCTAAGTATAGATCCACAAATATCCCAAGAATAGATCCACAAACATCCCAAGTATTTATCCACAAATTTCCCAAGTATAGATCTACAAATTTTTCAAGTAGATCCACAAATTTCCCAAGTATAGATCCACAAATTTCCCAAGTATAGATCCACAAATTTCCCAAGTATAGATCCACAAATTTCCCAAGAATAAATCCACATATTTCCCAAGTATAGATCCACAAATTTCCCAAGTATAGATCTACAAATTTGAGAAGTATTTATCCACAAATTTCAGAAGTTTAAATCCACAAATTTTCCAAAAATAGATCCAAAAATTTCCAATGTAAAGATCAACAAATTTCTCAATTATAAATCCACAAATTTCCCAAGTATAGATCTACAAATTTTTCAAGTATAGATCCACAAATTTCCCAAGTATAGATCCACAAATTTCCCAAGTATAGATCCACAAATTTCCCAAGAATAAATCCACAAATTTCCCAAGTATAGATCCACAAATTTCCCAAGTGTATATCAACAAATTTCGCAAGTATTGATCCACAAATTTCCCAAGTATAGATCTAAAAATTTTTCAAGAATAGATCCACAAATTTCCCAAGTATAGATCCACAAATTTCCCAAGTATAGATCTACAAATTTTTCAATTATAAATCCACAAATTTCCCAAGTATAGATCCACAAATTTCCCAAGTATAGATCCACAAATTTCCCAAGAATAAATCCACATATTTCCCAAGTATAGATCCACAAATTTGAGAAGTATTTATCCACAAATTTCCCAAGTATAGATCCACAAATATCCCAAGAATAGATCCACAAACATCCCAAGTATTTATCCACAAATTTCCCAAGTATAGATCTACAAATTTTTCAAGTATAGATCCACAAATTTCCCAAGTATAGACCCACAAATTTCCCAAGTATAGATCCACAAATTTCCCAAGTATAGATCCACAAATTTCCCAAGTATAGATCCACAAATTTCCCAAGAATAAATCCACATATTTCCCAAGTATAGATTCACAAATTTCCCAAGTATAGATCCACAAATTTGAGAAGTATTTATCCACAAATTTCAGAAGTTTAAATCCACAAATTTTCCAAAAATAGATCCACAAATTTCCAAAGTAAAGATCAACAAATTTCCCAATTATAAATCCACAAATTTCCCAAGTATAGATCTACAATTTTTTCAAGTATAGATCCACAAATTTCCCAAGTATAGATCCACAAATTTCCCAAGTATAGATCCACAAATTTCCCAAGAATAAATCCACAAATTTCCCAAGTATAGATCCACAAATTCCCCAAGTGTAGATCAACTAATTTCCCAAGTATAGATTCACAAATTTCCCAAGTATAGATCCACAAATTTTCCAAATTTAGATCCACAAATTTCCAAAGTATAGATCCACAAATTTCCAAAGTATAGATCCACAAATTTCCCAAGTATAGATCCACAAATTTGAGAAGTATTTATCCACAAATTTCCCAAGTATAGATCCACAAATTTCCGAAGTATAGATCCACAAACGTCCCAAGTATAGATCTACAAATTTTTCAAGTATAGATCGACAAATTTCCCAAGTATAGATCCACAAATATCCCAAGTATTTATCCACAAATTTTCCAAGTATAGATCCTCAAATTTGCCAAGTATAGATCCACAAATTTCCCAATTATAGATCCACAAATATCAGAAGTTTAAATCCACAAATTTTCCAAAAATAGATCCACAAATTTACCAAAAATAGATACACAAATTTCCCAAGTATATATTAACAAATGTCCCAAGTATAAATCCACAAATTTCTCAAGTATAAATCCACAAATTTCCCAAGTATAAATCCACAAATTTCCCAAATATAGATCCACAAATTTCCCAAGAATAAATCCACAAATTTCCCAAGTATAGATCCATAAATTTGAGAAGTATTTATCCATAAATTTCAGAAGTTTAAATCCACAAATTTTTCAAAAATAGATCCACAAATTTCCAAAGTAAAGATCAACAAATTTCCCAATTATAAATCCACAAATTTCCCAAGTATAGATCTACAAATTTTTCAAGTATAGATCCACAAATTTCCCAAGTATAGACCCACAAATTTCCCAAGTATAGATCCACAAATTTCCCAAGTATAGATCTACAAATTTTTCAAGTATAGATCCACAAATTTCCCAAGTATAGATCCACAAATTTCCCAAGAATAAATATACAAATTTCCCAAGTATAAATCCACAAATTTCCCAAAAATAGATCCACATATTTCCCAAGAATAAATCCACAAATTTCCCAAGTATAGATTCACAAATTTCCCAAGTATAGATCCACAAATTTGAGAAGTATTTATCCACAAATTTCCCAAGTATAGATCCACAAATTTCCCAAGTATAGATCCACAAATTTTCCAAGTTTAGATCCACAAATTTTCCAAGTTTAGATCCACAAATTTTCCAAGTATAGATCCACAAATATCCCAAGTATAGATCCACAAATTTGAGAAGTTTAAATCCACAAATTTTCCAAAAATAGATCCACAAATTTGAGAAGTATTAATCCACAAATATCCCAAGTATAGATCCACAAATATCAAAAGTATAGATCCACAAATATCAAAAGTATAGATCCACAAATTTCCCAAGTATAGATCTACAAATTTTTCAAGTATAGATCCACAAATTTCCCAAGTATAGATCCACAAATTTCCCAAGAATAAATATACAAATTTCCCAAGTATAAATCCACAAATTTCCCAAAAATAGATCCACATATTTCCCAAGAATAAATCCACAAATTTCCCAAGTATAGATTCACAAATTTCCCAAGTATAGATCCACAAATTTGAGAAGTATTTACCCACAAATTTCCCAAGTATAGATCCACAAATATCCAAGTATATATCCACAAACATCCCAAGTATTTATCCACAAATTTCCCAAGTATAGATCTACAAATTTTTCAAGTATAGATCCACAAATTTCCCAAGTATAGATCCACAAATTTCCCAAGAATAAATCCACAAATTTCCCAAGTATAAATCCACAAATTTCCCAAGTATAAATCCACAAATTTCCCAAAAATAGATCCACATATTTCCCAAGAATAAATCTACAAATTTCCCAAGTATAGATCCACAAATATCCCAAGTATTTATCCACAAATTTCCCAAGTATAGATCCACAAATTTTCCAAGTATAGATCCACAAATATCCCAAGTATTTATCCAAAAATTTCCCAAGTATAGATCCACAAATTTCCCAAGTATAGATCCACAAATTTCAAAAAATAAATCCACAAACATCCCAAGTATTTATGTACAAATATCCCAAGTGTAGATCAACAAATTTCCCAAGTATAGATTCACAAATTTTCCAAGTTTAGATCCACAATTTCCCAAGTATAGATCCACAAATTTCCCAAGTAAAAATCCACAAATTTCCCAAGTATAAATCCACAAATTTCCCAAGTATAGATTCACAAATTTCCCAAGTATAGATCCACAAATTTCCCAAGTATGGATCCACAAATATCCCAAGTATTCATTCACAAACTTCCCAAGTATAGATCCACAAATTTGAGAAGTTTAAATCCACAAATTTTCCAAAAATAGATCCACAAATTTCCCAAGTACAGATCCACAAATTTCCCAATTATAGATCCACAAATTTGAGAAGTATTAATCCACAAATATCCCAAGTATAGATCCACAAATATCAAAAGTATAGATCCACAAACATCCCAAGTATTTATCCACAAATTTCCCAAGTATAGATCTACAAATTTTTCAAGTATAGATCCACAAATTTCCCAAGTATAGATCCACAAATTTCCCAAGAATAAATATACAAATTTCCCAAGTATAAATCCACAAATTTCCCAAAAATAGATCCACATATTTCCCAAGAATAAATCCACAAATTTCCCAAGTATAGATTCACAAATTTCCCAAGTATAGATCCACAAATTTGAGAATTATTTATCCACAAATTTCCCAAGTATAGATCCACAAATTTCCCAAGTATAGATCCACAAATTTTCCAAGTTTAGATCCACAAATTTTCCAAGTTTAGATCCACAAATTTTCCAAGTTTAGATCCACAAATTTTCCAAGTATAGATCCACAAATATCCCAAGTATAGATCCACAAATTTGAGAAGTTTAAATCCACAAATTTTCCAAAAATAGATCCACAAATTTCCCAAGTACAGATCCACAAATTTCCCAATTATAGATCCACAAATTTGAGAAGTATTAATCCACAAATATCCCAAGTATAGATCCACAAATATCAAAAGTATAGATCCACAAACATCCCAAGTATTTATCCACAAACTTCCCAAGTATAGATCCACAAATTTTCCAAAAATAGGTCCACAAATTTCCCAAGTACAGATCCACAAATTTCCCAAGTACAGATCCACAAATTTCCCAATTATAGATCCACAAATTTGAGAAGTATTAATCCACAAATATCCCAAGTATAGATCCACAAATATCAAAAGTATAGATCCACAAACATCCCAAGTATTTATCCACAAATTTCCCAAGTATAGATCTACAAATTTTTCAAGTATAGATCCACAAATTTCCCAAGTATAGATCCACAAATTTCCCAAGAATAAATATACAAATTTCCCAAGTATAAATCCACAAATTTCCCAAAAATAGATCCACATATTTCCCAAGAATAAATCCACAAATTTCCCAAGTATAGATTCACAAATTTCCCAAGTATAGATCCACAAATTTGAGAAGTATTTATCCACAAATTTCCCAAGTATAGATCCACAAATTTCCCAAGTATAGATCCACAAATTTTCCAAGTTTAGATCCACAAATTTTCCAAGTTTAGATCCACAAATTTTCCAAGTATAGATCCACAAATATCCCAAGTATAGATCCACAAATTTGAGAAGTTTAAATCCACAAATTTTCCAAAAATAGATCCACAAATTTCCCAAGTACAGATCCACAAATTTCCCAATTATAGATCCACAAATTTGAGAAGTATTAATCCACAAATATCCCAAGTATAGATCCACAAATATCAAAAGTATAGATCCACAAACATCCCAAGTATTTATCCACAAATTTCCCAAGTATAGATCTACAAATTTTTCAAGTATAGATCCACAAATTTCCCAAGAATAAATATACAAATTTCCCAAGTATAAATCCACAAATTTCCCAAAAATAGATCCACATATTTCCCAAGAATAAATCCACAAATTTCCCAAGTATAGATTCACAAATTTCCCAAGTATAGATCCACAAATTTGAGAAGTATTTACCCACAAATTTCCCAAGTATAGATCCACAAATATCCAAGTATATATCCACAAACATCCCAAGTATTTATCCACAAATTTCCCAAGTATAGATCTACAAATTTTTCAAGTATAGATCCACAAATTTCCCAAGTATAGATCCACAAATTTCCCAAGAATAAATCCACAAATTTCCCAAGTATAAATCCACAAATTTCCCAAGTATAAATCCACAAATTTCCCAAAAATAGATCCACATATTTCCCAAGAATAAATCTACAAATTTCCCAAGTATAGATCCACAAATATCCCAAGTATTTATCCACAAATTTCCCAAGTATAGATCCACAAATTTTCCAAGTATAGATCCACAAATATCCCAAGTATTTATCCAAAAATTTCCCAAGTATAGATCCACAAATTTCCCAAGTATTGATCCACAAATTTCAAAAAATAAATCCACAAACATCCCAAGTATTTATGTACAAATATCCCAAGTGTAGATCAACAAATTTCCCAAGTATAGATTCACAAATTTTCCAAGTTTAGATCCACAATTTCCCAAGTATAGATCCACAAATTTCCCAAGTATAAATCCACAAATTTCCCAAGTATAAATCCACAAATTTCCCAAGTATAGATTCACAAATTTCCCAAGTATAGATCCACAAATTTCCCAAGTATGGATCCACAAATATCCCAAGTATTCATTCACAAACTTCCCAAGTATAGATCCACAAATTTGAGAAGTTTAAATCCACAAATTTTCCAAAAATAGATCCACAAATTTCCCAAGTACAGATCCACAAATTTCCCAATTATAGATCCACAAATTTGAGAAGTATTAATCCACAAATATCCCAAGTATAGATCCACAAATATCAAAAGTATAGATCCACAAACATCCCAAGTATTTATCCACAAATTTCCCAAGTATAGATCTACAAATTTTTCAAGTATAGATCCACAAATTTCCCAAGTATAGATCCACAAATTTCCCAAGAATAAATATACAAATTTCCCAAGTATAAATCCACAAATTTCCCAAAAATAGATCCACATATTTCCCAAGAATAAATCCACAAATTTCCCAAGTATAGATTCACAAATTTCCCAAGTATAGATCCACAAATTTGAGAATTATTTATCCACAAATTTCCCAAGTATAGATCCACAAATTTCCCAAGTATAGATCCACAAATTTTCCAAGTTTAGATCCACAAATTTTCCAAGTTTAGATCCACAAATTTTCCAAGTATAGATCCACAAATATCCCAAGTATAGATCCACAAATTTCCCATGTATAGATCCACAAATTTCAAAAAATAAATCCACAAATATCCCAAGTATTTATCCACAAATTTCCCAAGTATTTATCCACAAATTTCCCAAGTGTAGATCAACAAATTTCCCAAGTATAGATTCACAAATTTTCCAAGTTTAGATCCACAATTTCCCAAGTATAGATCCACAAATTTCCCAAGTATAAATCCACAAATTTCCCAAGTATAAATCCAAAAATTTCCCAAGTATAGATTCACAAATTTCCCAAGTATAGATCCACAAATTTCCCAAGTATAGATCCACAAATATCCCAAGTATTTATTCACAAACTTCCCAAGTATAGATCCACAAATTTGAGAATTTTAAATCCACAAATTTCCCAAAAATAGATACACAAATTTCTCAAGTATAGATTCATAAATTTCCCAAGTATATATTAACAATGTCCCAAGTATATATCTACAAATTTCCCAAGTATAGATTCATAAAATTCCCAAGCATATATTAACAAATTTCCTTAGTATAGGTCCACAAATTTCCTTAGTATAGGTCCACAAATTTCCCAAGTGTAGATCCACAGATTTCCCAAGTATAGATCCACAAATTCCCCAAGTATAGATCCACAAATTCCCCAAGTATAGATCCACAAATTCCCCAAGTATAGATCCACAAATTCCCCAAGTATAGATCCACAAATTCCCCAAGTATAGATCCACAAATTCCCCAAGTATAGATCCACAAATTCCCCAAGTATAGATCCACAAATTTCCGAAATATAGATCCACAAATTTCCCAAGTATAGATCCACAAATTTGAGATGTATTTATCCACAAATATCCCAAGTATAGATCCACAAATATCAAAAGTATAGATCCACAAATATCCCAAGTATAGATCCACAAATATCAAAAGTATAGATCCACAAACATCCCAAGTATTTATCCACAAATTTCCCAAGTATAGATCTACAAATTTTTCAAGTATAGATCCACAAATTTCCCAAGTATAGATCCACAAATTTCCCAAGAATAAATCCACAAATTTCCCAAGTATAAATCCACAAATTTCCCAAAAATAGATCCACATATTTCCCAAGAATAAATCCACAAATTTCCCAAGTATAGATTCACAAATTTCTAACGTATAGATCTACAAATTTTTCAAGTATAGATCCACAAATTTCCCAAGTATAGATCCACAAATTTTCCAAGAATAAATCCACAAATTTCCCAAGTATAAATCCACAAATTTCCCAAAAATAGATCCACATATTTCCAAAGTAAAGATCAACAAATTTCCCAAGTATAAATCCACAAATTTCCCAAAAATAGATACACAAATTTCTCAAGTATAGATTCATAAATTTCCTAAGTATATATTAAAAAAAGTCCCAAGTATAAATCTACAAATTTCCCAACTATAGATTCATAAATTTACCAAGCATATATTAACAAATTTCCCAAGTATAGCTCCACAAATTTCCCAAGTATAGATTCATAAATTTCCCAAGCATATATTAACAAATTTCCCTAGTATAGGTCCACAAATTTCCCAAGTGTAGATCCACAGATTTCCCAAGTATAGATCCACAAATTCCCCAAGTATAGATCCACAAATTTCCCAAATATAGATCCACAAATTTGAGAAGTATTTATCCACAAATATCCCAAGTATAGATCCACAAATATCAAAAGTATAGATCCACAAACATCCCAAGTATTTATCCACAAATTTTCCAAGTATAGATCTACAAATGTTTCAAGTATAGATCCACAAATTTCCCAAGTATAGATCCACAAATTTCCCAAGAATAAATCCACAAATTTCCCAAGTATAAATCCACAAATTTCCCAAAAATAGATCCACATATTTCCCAAGAATAAATCCACAAATTTCCCAAGTATAGATTCACAAATTTCTAAAGTATAGATCCACAAACTTCCCAAGTATAGATCCAAAAATATCCCAAGTATTTATCCACAAACTTCCCAAGTATAGATCCACAAATTTTCCAAAAATAGATCCACAAATTTCCAAAGTAAAGATCAACAAATTTCCCAAGTATAAATCCACAAATTTCCCAAAAATAGATACACAAATTTCTCAAGTATAGATTCATAAATTTCCTAAGTATATATTAAAAAAAGTCCCAAGAATAAATCTACAAATTTCCCAACTATAGATTCATAAATTTACCAAGCATATATTAACAAATTTCCCAAGTATAGCTCCACAAATTTCCCACGTATAGATTCATAAATTTCCCAAGCATATATTAACAAATTTCCCTAGTATAGGTCCACAAATTTCCCAAGTGTAGATCCACAGATTTCCCAAGTATAGATCCACAAATTCCCCAAGTATAGATCCACAAATTTCCCAAATATAGATCCACAAATTTCCCAAGTATAGATCCACAAATTTGAGAAGTATTTATCCACAAATATCCCAAGTATAGATCCACAAATATCAAAAGTATAGATCCACAAACATCCCAAGTATATATCCACAAATTTCCCAAGTATAGATCTACAAATTTTAAAATCATAGATCCACAAATTTCCCAAGTATAGATCCACAAATTTCCCAAGAATAAATCCACAAATTTCCCAAGTATAAATCCACAAATTTCCCAAAAATAGATCCACATATTTCCCAAGAATAAATCCACAAATTTCCCAAGTATAGCTCCACAAATTTCCCAAGTATAGATTCATAAATTTCCCAAGCATATATTAACAAATTTCCCTAGTATAGGTCCACAAATTTTCCAAGTGTAGATCCACAGATTTCCCAAGTATAGATCCACAAATTTCCCAAATATAGATCCACAAATTTCCCAAGTATAGATCCACAAATTTGAGAAGTATTTATCCACAAATATCCCAAGTATAGATCCACAAATATCAAAAGTATAGATCCACAAACATCCCAAATATATATCCACAAATTTCCCAAGTATAGATCTACAAATTTTTCAAGTATAGATCCACAAATTTCCCAAGTATAGATCCACAAATTTCCCAAGAATAAATCCACAAATTTCCCAAGTATAAATCCACAAATTTCCCAAAAATAGATCCACATATTTCCCAAGAATAAATCCACAAATTTCCCAAGTATAGATTCACAAATTTCCCAAGTATATATCCACAAACATCCCAAGTATTTATCCACAAATTTCCCAAGTATAGATCTACAAATTTTTCAAGTATAGATCCACAAATTTCCCAAGTATAGATCCACAAATTTCCCAAGTATAAATCCACAAATTTCCCAAGTCTAGATTCACAAATTTCCCGAGTATAGATCCACAAATTTCCCAAGTATAGATCCACAAATATCCCAAGTATTTATTCACAAACTTCCCAAGTATAGATCCAAAAATTTGAGAAGTATTTATCCACAAATTTTCCAAAAATAGATCCACAAATTTTCAAAGGAAAGATCAACAAATTTCCCAAGTATAAATCCACAAATTTCCCAAAAATAGATACACAAATTTTTCAAGTATAGATTCATAAATTTCCCAAGTATATATTAACAAATGTCCCAAGTGTAAATCTACAAATTTCCCAAGTATAGATTCATAAATTTCCCAAGCATATATTAACAAATTTCCCTAGTATAGGTCCACAAACTTCCCAAGTGTAGATCCAAAGATTTCCCAAGTATAGATCCACAAATTTTCCAAGTATAGATCCACAAATTTCCCAAGTATAGATCCACAAATTTCCCAAATATAGAACCACAAATTTCCCAAGTATAGATCCACAAATTTGAGAAGTATTTATCCACAAATTTCCCAAGTATAGATCCACAAATATTCCAAGTATAGATCCACAAACATCCCAAGTATTTATCCACAAATTTCCCAAAAATAGATCTACTAATTTTTCAAGTATAGATCCACAAATTTCCCAAGTATAGATCCACAAATTTCCCAAGAATAAATCCACAAATTTCCCAAGAATAAATCCACAAATTTCCCAAGTATGAATCCACAAATTTCCCAAAAATCGATCCACATATTTCCCAAGAATAAATCCACAAATTTCCCAAGTATAGATTCACAAATTTCCCAAGTATAGATCCACAAATATCCCAAGTATTTATCCACAAATTTCCCAAGTATTTATCCACAAATTTCCCAAGTATAGATCTACAAATTTTTCAAGTATAGATCCACAAATTTCCCAAGTATAGATCCACAAATTTCCCAAGTATAAATCCACAAATTTCCCAAGTCTAGATTCACAAATTTCCCGAGTATAGATCCACAAATTTCCCAAGTATAGATCCACAAATATCCCAAGTATTTATTCACAAACTTCCCAAGTATAGATCCAAAAATTTGAGAAGTATTTATCCACAAATTTTCCAAAAATAGATCCACAAATTTTCAAAGGAAAGATCAACAAATTTCCCAAGTATAAATCCACAAATTTCCCAAAAATAGATACACAAATTTCTCAAGTATAGATTCATAAATTTCCCAAGTATATATTAACAAATGTCCCAAGTGTAAATCTACAAATTTCCCAAGTATAGATTCATAAATTTCCCAAGCATATATTAACAAATTTCCCTAGTATAGGTCCACAAACTTCCCAAGTGTAGATCCAAAGATTTCCCAAGTATAGATCCACAAATTTTCCAAGTATAGATCCACAAATTTCCCAAGTATAGATCCACAAATTTCCCAAATATAGAACCACAAATTTCCCAAGTATAGATCCACAAATATTCCAAGTATAGATCCACAAACATCCCAAGTATTTATCCACAAATTTCCCAAAAATAGATCTACTAATTTTTCAAGTATAGATCCACAAATTTCCCAAGTATAGATCCACAAATTTCCCAAGTATAGATCCACAAATTTCCCAAGAATAAATCCACAAATTTCCCAAGTATGAATCCACAAATTTCCCAAAAATCGATCCACATATTTCCCAAGAATAAATCCACAAATTTCCCAAGTATAGATTCACAAATTTCCCAAGTATAGATCCACAAATATCCCAAGTATTTATCCACAAATTTCCCAAGTATAGATCCACAAATTTTCCAAGTTTATATCCACAAATTTTCCAAGTATAGATCCACAAATATCCCAAGTATTTATCCAAAAATTTCCCAAGTATAGATCCACAAATTTCCCAAGTATAGATCCACAAATTTCAAAAAATAAATCCACAAATATCCCAAGTATTTATCCACAAATATCCCAAGTATTTATCCACAAATATCCCAAGTATTTATCCACAAATATCCCAAGTATTTATCCACAAATATCCCAAGTATTTATCCACAAATTTCCCACGTGTAGATCAACAAATTTCCCAAGTATAGATTCACAAATTTTCCAAGTTTAGATCCACAATTTCCCAAGTATAGATCCACAAATTTCCCAAGTACAAATCCACAAATTTCCCAAGTATAGATTCACAAATTTCCCAAGTATAGATCCATAAATATCCCAAGTATAGATCCACAAATTTGAGAAGTTTAAATCCACAAATTTTCCAAAAATAGATCCACAAATTTTCAAAGGAAAGATCAACAAATTTCCCAAGTATAAATCCACAAATTTCCAAAAAATAGATAAACAAATTTCTCAAGTATAGATTCATAAATTTCCCATGCATATATTAACAAATTTCCAAAGTATAGGTCCACAAATTAACCAAGTATAGATTCATAAATTTCCCAAGCATATATTAACAAATTTCCCTAGTATAGGTCCACAAATTTCCCAAGTGTAGATCCAAAGATTTCCCAAGTATAGATCCACATATTTTCCAAGTAAAGATCCACAAATTTCAAGTGTGTATTGATGCACAAATTTCCCAAGTATTGATCCATAAATATCCCAAGTATTTATACACAAATTTCCCAAGTGTAGATCCACAAATATCCCAAGTATTTATCCACAAACCCCCCAAGTATTTCCCAAGTATAAATCCACAAATTTCCCAAAAATAGATACACAAATTTCTCAAGTATAGATTCATAAATTTCCCAAGTATATATTAACAAATGTCCCAAGTGTAAATCTACAAATTTCCCAAGTATAGATTCATAAATTTCCCAAGCATATATTAACAAATTTCCCTAGTATAGGTCCACAAACTTCCCAAGTGTAGATCCAAAGATTTCCCAAGTATAGATCCACAAATTTTCCAAGTATAGATCCACAAATTTCCCAAGTATAGATCCACAAATTTCCCAAATATAGAACCACAAATTTCCCAAGTATAGATCCACAAATTTGAGAAGTATTTATCCACAAATTTCCCAAGTATAGATCCACAAATATTCCAAGTATAGATCCACAAACATCCCAAGTATTTATCCACAAATTTCCCAAAAATAGATCTACTAATTTTTCAAGTATAGATCCACAAATTTCCCAAGTATAGATCCACAAATTTCCCAAGAATAAATCCACAAATTTCCCAAGAATAAATCCACAAATTTCCCAAGTATGAATCCACAAATTTCCCAAAAATCGATCCACATATTTCCCAAGAATAAATCCACAAATTTCCCAAGTATAGATTCACAAATTTCCCAAGTATAGATCCACAAATATCCCAAGTATTTATCCACAAATTTCCCAAGTATAGATCCACAAATTTTCCAAGTTTATATCCACAAATTTTCCAAGTATAGATCCACAAATATCCCAAGTATTTATCCAAAAATTTCCCAAGTATAGATCCACAAATTTCCCAAGTATAGATCCACAAATTTCAAAAAATAAATCCACAAATATCCCAAGTATTTATCCACAAATATCCCAAGTATTTATCCACAAATATCCCAAGTATTTATCCACAAATATCCCAAGTATTTATCCACAAATTTCCCACGTGTAGATCAACAAATTTCCCAAGTATAGATTCACAAATTTTCCAAGTTTAGATCCACAATTTCCCAAGTATAGATCCACAAATTTCCCAAGTACAAATCCACAAATTTCCCAAGTATAGATTCACAAATTTCCCAAGTATAGATCCATAAATATCCCAAGTATAGATCCACAAATTTGAGAAGTTTAAATCCACAAATTTTCCAAAAATAGATCCACAAATTTTCAAAGGAAAGATCAACAAATTTCCCAAGTATAAATCCACAAATTTCCAAAAAATAGATAAACAAATTTCTCAAGTATAGATTCATAAATTTCCCATGCATATATTAACAAATTTCCAAAGTATAGGTCCACAAATTAACCAAGTATAGATTCATAAATTTCCCAAGCATATATTAACAAATTTCCCTAGTATAGGTCCACAAATTTCCCAAGTGTAGATCCAAAGATTTCCCAAGTATAGATCCACATATTTTCCAAGTAAAGATCCACAAATTTCAAGTGTGTATTGATGCACAAATTTCCCAAGTATTGATCCACAAATATCCCAAGTATTTATACACAAATTTCCCAAGTGTAGATCCACAAATATCCCAAGTATTTATCCACAAACCCCCCAAGTATTTCAGAAGTATAAATCCACAAATTTTCCAAAAATAGATCCACAAATTTCAAAAGTAAAGATCAACAAATTTCCCAAGTATAAATCCACAAATTTCCCAAGTATATATTAACAAATGTCCCAAGTATAGATCTACAAATTTCCCAAGTATAGATCCATAAATTTCCCAAGCATATATTAACAAATTTCCCAAGTATAGGTCCACAAATTTCACAAGTATAGATTCTCAAATTTCCAGAGTATAAATCTACAAATTTCCCAAGTATAGATTCACAAATTTCAGACGTATTTATCCAAAAATTTCAAAAGTATAGATCCACAAATTTCCCAAGTATAGATCCACAAATATCCCAAGCATCTATCCTCAAATTTCCCAAGTATAGATCCACAAATTTCCCAAGTATAGATCCACAAATTTCCCAAGTGTAGATCAACAAATTTCCCAAGTATAGATTCACAAATTTCAGAAGTATTTATCCAAAAATTTCAAAAGTATAGATACACAAATTTCCCATGTATAGATCCAGAAATATCCCAAGTATAGATCCAGAAATATCCCAAGTATTTATACACAAATTTCAAAAGCGTAGATCCACAAATTTCCCAAAAATAGATTCACAAATTTCTCAAGTATAGATCCACAAATGTCCCAAGTATATATTAACAAATGTCCCAAGTATAGATTTACAAATTTCCCAAGTATAGATCCATAAATTTCCCAAGCATATATTAACAAATTTCCCAAGAATAGGTCCACAAATTTCCCAAGTATAGATCTACAAATTTTTCAAGTATAGATCCAAAAATTTCCCAAGTATAGATCCACAAATTTCCCAAGTATAGATCTACAAATTTCCCGAGTATAGATCTACAAATTTCCCAAGTATAGATCCACAAATTTTATATGTATAGATCCACAAATATCCCAAGTATTTATCCACAAATTTCCCAAGTATGGATCCACAAATTTCCCAAGCGTAGATCCACAAATTTCCCAAGTATAGATCCAGAAATATCCCAAGTATTTATCCACAAATTTCCCAAAATAGATCCACAAATTTGCTAAGTATAGATCCACAAATTTCCCAAGTATAGATCCACAAATATCCCAAGTATTTATCCACAAACCCCCAAGTATACATCCACAAATTTCAGAAGTATAAATCCACAAATTTTCCAAAAATAGATCCACAAATTTCAAAAGTAAAGATCCATAAATTTCCCAAGCATATATTAACAAATTTCCCAAGTATAGGTCCGTAAATTTCCCAAGTATAGATATACAAATTTCCCAAGTATAGATCCACAAATTTCCCAAGTTTAGATTCACAAATTTCAGAAGTATTTATCCAAAAATTTCAAAAGTATAGATCCACAAATTTACCAAGTATAGATCCACAAATATCCCAAGCATTTATCCACAAATTTCCCAAGTATAAATCCACAAATTTCCCAAGTATAAATCCACAAATATCCCAAGTATTTATCCACAAACCCCCCAAGTATAGATCCACAAATTTCAGAAGTATAAATCCACAAATTTCAGAAGTATAAATCCACAAATTTTCCAAAAATATATCAACAAATTTCCCAAGTATAAATCCACAAATTTCCCAAAAATAGATTCACAAATTTCTCAAGTATAGATCCACAAATTTCCCAAGTATAGATCCAGAAATATCCCAAGTATTTATACACAAATTTCAAAAGCGTAGAACCACAAATTTCCCAAAAATAGATTCACAAATTTCCCAAGTATAGATCCACAAATTTCCCAAGTATAGATCCACAAATGTCACAAGTATATATTAACAAAAGTCCCAAGTATAGATCCACAAATATCCCAAGCATTTATCCACAAATATCCCAAGTATTTATCCACAAATTTCCCAAGTATAGATCCACAAATTTCCCAAGTATAGATCCACAAATTTCCCAAGTATAGATCTACAAATTTCCCAAGGATAGATCTACAAATTTCCCAAGTGTGGATCCACAAATTTCCCAAGTATAGATCCACAAATTTCCCAAGTATAAATCCACAAATTTCCCAAGTATAAATCCACAAATTTCCCAAATATAGATCCACAAATTTCCCAAGTGTAGATCAACAAATTTCCCAAGTATAGATCCAGAAATATCCAAGTATTTATACACAAATTTCAAAAGCGTAGATCCACAAATTTCCCAAAAATAGTTTCACAAATTTCTCAAGTATAAATCCACAAATGTCCCAAGTATATATTAACAAATGTCCCAAGTATATATTAACAAATTTCCCAAGTATAGATCCATAAATTTCCCAAGCATATATTAACAAATTTCCCAAGTATTTATCCACAAATATCCCAAGTATTTATCCACAAATTTCCCAAGTATAGATCCACAAATTTCCCAAGTATAGATCTACAAATTTCCTGAGTATAGATCTACAAATTTCCCAAGTATAAATCTACAAATTTCCCAAGTATAGATCCCCAAATTTTCCAAGTATTTATCCACAAATTTCTCCAGTATGGATCCACAAATTTCCCAAGTATAGATACACAAATTTCCCAAGTATAGATCTACAAATTTCCCAAGTATAGATCTACGAATTTCCCAAGTATAGATCCATAAATTTCACAAGCATATATTAACAAATTTCCCAATTATAGGTCCACAAATTTCACAAGTATAGATCCACAAATTTCCCAAGTATAGATCCACAAATTTCACAAGTATAGATCCACAAATTTCCCAAGTATAGATCCACAAATTTCCCAAGTATTTATCCACAAATTTCCCAAGTATAGATTCTCAAATTTCCAGAGTATAGATCCACAAATTTCCCAAGTATGGATCCACAAATTTCCCAAGTGTAGATCAACAAATTTCCCAGGTATAGATCCAGAAATATCCCAAGTATTTATACACAAATTTCAAAAGCGTAGATCCACAAATTTCAAAAGCGTATATCCACAAATTTCCTAAAAATAGATTCACAAATTTCTCAAGTATAAATCCACAAATGTCCCAAGTATATATTAACAAATGTCCCAAGTATAGATCTACAAATTTCCCAAGTATAGATCCATAAATTTCCCAAGCATATATTAACAAATTTCCCAAGAATTGGTCCACAAATTTCCCAAGTATTTATCCACAAATATCCCAAGTATTTATCCACAAATTTCCCAAGTATAGATCCACAAATTTCCCAAGTATAGATCTACAAATTTCCAAAGTATAGATCTACAAATTTCAAAAGTATAGATCCCCAAATTTTCCAAGTATTTATCCACAAATTTCTCAAGTATGGATCCACAAATTTCCCAAGTATAGATACACAAATTTCCCAAGTATAGATCTACAAATTTCCCAAGTATAGATCCATAAATTTCACAAGCATACATTAACAAATTTCCCAAGTATAGGTCCACAAATTTCACAAGTATAGATCCACAAATTTCCCAAGTATAGATCCACAAATTTCACAAGTATAGATCCACAAATTTCCCAAGTATGGATCCACAAATTTCCCAAGTATAGATCCACAAATTTCCTAAGTATAAATCCACAAATTTCCCAAATATAAATCCACAAATTTCCCAAATATAGATCCACAAATTTCCCAAGTGTAGATCAACAAATTTCCCAAGTATAGATCCAGAAATATCCCAAGTATTTATACACAAATTTCAAAAGCGTAGATCCACAAATTTCAAAAGCGTATATCCACAAATTTCCTAAAAATAGATTCACAAATTTCTCAAGTATAAATCCACAAATGTCCCAAGTATATATTAACAAATGTCCCAAGTATAGATCCACAAATTTCCCAAGTATAGATCCACAAATTTCCCAAGTATAGATCCACAAATTTCACAAGTATAGATCCACAAATTTCCCAAGTATAGATCCACAAATTTCCCAAGTATTTATCCACAAATTTCACAAGTATAGATTCTCAAATTTCCAGAGTATAGATCCACAAATTTCCCAAGTATAGATTCACAAAGTTCAGAAGTATTTATCCAAAAATTTCAAAAGTATAGATCCACAAATTTCCCAAGTATAGATCCACAAATATCCCAAATATTTATACACAAATTTCCCAAGTGTAGATCCACAAATTTCCCAAGTATAGATCCACAAATTTCCCAAGTATTGATCCACAAATTTCCCAAGAATAGATTCTCAAATTTCCAGAGTATAGATCCACAAATTTCCCAAGCATAGATTCACAAATTTCCCAAGCATAGATTCACAAATTTCAGAAGTATTTATCCAAAAATTTCAAAAGTATAGAGCCACAAATTTCCCAATTATAGGTCCACAAATTTCACAAGTGTAGATCCACAAATTTCCCAAGTATAGATCCACAAATTTCCCAAGTATAGATTCTCAAATTTCCAGAGTATAGATCCACAAATTTCCCAAGTATAGATTCACAAATTTCAGAAGTATTTATCCAAAAATTTCAAAAGTATAGAGCCACAAATTTCCCAAGTATTTATCCACAAATTTCTCAAGTATGGATCCACAAATTTGCCAAGTATAGATACACAAATTACCCAAGTATAGATCTACAAATTTCCCAAGCATAGATCCATAAATTTCACAAGCATATATTAACAAATTTCCCAAGTATAGGTCCACAAATTTCACAAGTATAGATCCACAAATTTCCCAAGTATAGATCCACAAATTTTCCAAGTATAGATCCAAAAATTTCCCAAGTATTTATCCACAAATTTCCCAAGTATAGATTCTCAAATTTCCAGAGTATAGATCCACAAATTTCCCAAGTATAGATTCACAAATTTCCCAAGTATTGATCCACAAATTTCCCAAGAATAGATCCACAAGTTTGAGAAGTATTTAACCACAAATTTCCCAAGTATAGGTCCACAAATTTCACAAGTATAGATCCACAAATTTCCCAAGTATAGATCCACAAATTTCCCAAGTATAGATTCACAAATTTCAGAAGTATTTATCCGAAAATTTCAAAAGTATAGAGCCACAAATTTCCCAATTATAGATCCACAAATATCCCAAGCCTTTATCCACAAATTTCCCAAGTATAGATCCACAAATTTCCCAAGTATAGATCTACAAATTTCCCAAGTGTAGATCAACAAATTTCCCAAGTATAGATTCACAAATTTCCCAAGTATAGATCCATAAATTTCCCAAGTTTAGATTCTCAAATTTCCAGAGTATAGATCCACAAATTTCCCAAGTATAGATTCACAAAGTTCAGAAGTATTTATCCAAAAATTTCAAAAGTATAAATCCACAAATTTCCCAAAAATAAATTCACAAATTTCTCAAGTATAGATCCACAAATTTCCCAAGTATTTATCCACAAATTTCCCAAGTATAGATTCTCAAATTTCCAGAGTATAGATCCACAAATTTCCCAAGTATAGATTCACAAAGTTCAGAAGTATTTATCCAAAAATTTCAAAAGTATAGATCCACAAATTTCCCAAGTGTAGATCAACAAATTTCCCAAGTATAGATCCACAAATTTCCCGAGTATAGATCTACAAATTTCCCAAGTATAGATCCACAAATTTCCCAAGTATAGATCTACAAATTTTCCAAGTATTTATCCACAAATTTCCCAAGTATGGATCCACAAATTTCTCAAGTATAGATCCACAAATTTCCCAAGTATATATTAACAAATGTCCCAAGTATAGATCTACAAATTTCCCGAGTATAGATCCATAAATTTCACAAGCATATATTAACAAATTTCCCAAGTATAGATACACAAATTTCCCAAGTATAAATCCACAAATTTCCCAAATATAAATCCACAAATTTCCCAAATATAGATCCACAAATTTCCCAAGTGTAGATCAACAAATTTCCCAAGTATAGATCCACAAATTTCCCAAGTATAGATCCACAAATATCCCAAGTATTTATCCACAAATTTCCCAAGTGTAGATTCTCAAATTTCCAGAGTATATATCCACAAATTTCCCAAGTATAGATTCACAAAGTTCAGAAGTATTTATCCAAAAATTTCAAAAGTATAAATCCACAAATTTCCCAAAAATAAATTCACAAATTTCTCAAGTATAGATCCACAAATTTCCCAAGTATTTATCCACAAATTTCCCAAGTATAGATTCTCAAATTTCCAGAGTATAGATCCACAAATTTCCCAAGTATAGATTCACAAAGTTCAGAAGTATTTATCCAAAAATTTCAAAAGTATAGATCCACAAATTTCCCAAGTATAGATCCACAAATATCCCAAATATTTATACACAAATTTCCCAAGTGTAGATCCACAAATTTCCCAAGTATAGATCTACAAATTTCCCAAGTATAGATCCATAAATTTCACAAGCGTACATTAACAAATTTCCCAAGTATAGGTCCACAAATTTCACAAGTATAGATCCACAAATTTCCCAAGTATAGGTCCACAAATTTCACAAGAATAGATCCACAAATTTCCCATGTATAGATCCACAAATTTCCCAAGTATAGATCCACAAATTTCCCAAATATAGATCTACAAATTTCCCAAGTATAGATTAATAAATTTCACAAGCATATATTAACAAATTTCCCAAGTATAGGTCCACAGATTTCACAAGAATAGATCCACAAATTTCCCAAGTATAGATCCACAAATTTCACAAGTATAGATCTACAAATTTCCGAAGTGTAGATCTACAAATTTCCAGAGTATAGATCCACAAATATCCCAAGTATTTATCCACAAATTTTCCAAGTATGGATCCACAAATTTCCCAAGTATAGATCCACAAATTTCCCAAGTATAAATCCACAAATTTCCCAAGTATAAATCCACAAATTTCCCAAATATAGATCCACAAATTTCCCAAGTATAGATCCACAAATTTCCCAAGTATAGATCCACAAATGTCCCAAGTATATATTAACAAATGTCCCGAGTATAGATCTACAAATTTCCCAAGTATAGATCTACAAATTTTCCAAGTATTTATCCACAAATTTCCCAAGTATGGATCCACAAATTTCCCAAGTATATATTAACAAATGTCCCAAGTATATATCTACAAATTTCCCGAGTATAGATCCATAAATTTCACAAGCATATATTAACAAATTTCCCAAGTATAGATACACAAATTTCCCAAGTATAAATCCACAAATTTCCCAAATATAAATCCACAAATTTCCCAAATATAGATCCACAAATTTCCCAAGTGTAGATCAACAAATTTCCCAAGTATAGATCCACAAATTTCCCAAGTATAGATCCACAAATATCCCAAGTATTTATCCACAAATTTCCCAAGTGTAGATTCTCAAATTTCCAGAGTATAGATCCACAAATTTCCCAAGTATAGATTCACAAAGTTCAGAAGTATTTATCCAAAAATTTCAAAAGTATAAATCCACAAATTTCCCAAAAATAAATTCACAAATTTCTCAAGTATAGATCCACAAATTTCCCAAGTATTTATCCACAAATTTCCCAAGTATAGATTCTCAAATTTCCAGAGTATAGATCCACAAATTTCCCAAGTATAGATTCACAAAGTTCAGAAGTATTTATCCAAAAATTTCAAAAGTATAGATCCACAAATTTCCCAAGTATAGATCCACAAATATCCCAAATATTTATACACAAATTTCCCAAGTATAGATCCACAAATTTCCCAAGTATTGATCCACAAATTTCCCAAGAATAGATTCTCAAATTTCCAGAGTATAGATCCACAAATTTCCCAAGCATAGATTCACAAATTTCAGAAGTATTTATCCAAAAATTTCAGAAGTATTTATCCAAAAATTTCAAAAGTATAGTGCCACAAATTTCCCAATTATAGGTCCACAAATTTCACAAGTATAGATCCACAAATTTCCCAAGTATAGATCCACAAATTTCACAAGTATAGATAAACAAATTTCCCAAGTATAGATCCACAAATTTCCCAAGTATTTATCCACAAATTTCCCAAGTATAGATCCACAAATATCCCAAGTATTTATCCACAAATTTCCCAAGTATAGATTCTCAAATTTCCAGAGTATAGATCCACAAATTTCCCAAGTATAGATTCACAAAGTTCAGAAGTATTTATCCAAAAATTTCAAAAGTATAGATCCACAAATTTCCCAAGTGTAGATCAACAAATTTCCCAATTATAGGTCCACAAATTTCACAAGTGTAGATCCACAAATTTCCCAAGTATAGATCCACAAATTTCCCAAGTATAGATTCTCAAATTTCCAGAGTATAGATCCACAAATTTTCCAAGTATAGATTCACAAATTTCAGAAGTATTTATCCAAAAATTTCAAAAGTATAGAGCCACAAATTTCCCAAGTATTTATCCACAAATTTCTCAAGTATGGATCCACAAATTTCCCAAGTATAGATACACAAATTACCCAAGTATAGATCTACAAATTTCCCAAGCATAGATCCATAAATTTCACAAGCATATATTAACAAATTTCCCAAGTATAGGTCCACAAATTTCACAAGTATAGATCCACAAATTTCCCAAGTATAGATCCACAAATTTCCCAAGTATAGATTCACAAATTTCAGAAGTATTTATCCAAAAATTTCAAAAGTATAGAGCCACAAATTTCCCAATTATAGATCCACAAATATCCCAAGCCTTTATCCACAAATTTCCCAAGTATAGATCCACAAATTTCCCAAGTATAGATCTACAAATTTCCCAAGTGTAGATCAACAAATTTCCCAAGTATAGATTCACAAATTTCCCAAGTATAGATCCACAAATTTCCCAAGTTTAGATTCTCAAATTTCCAGAGTATAGATCCACAAATTTCCCAAGTATAGATTCACAAAGTTCAGAAGTATTTATCCAAAATTTTGAAAAGTATAAATCCACAAATTTCCCAAAAATAAATTCACAAATTTCCCAAGTATAGGTCCACAAATTTCACAAGAATAGATCCACAAATTTCCCAAGTATAGATCCACAAATTTCCCAAGTATAGATCCACAAATTTTCCAAATATAGATCTACAAATTTCCCAAGTATATATTAATAAATTTCACAAGCATATATTAACAAATTTTCCAAGTATAGGTCCACAAATTTCACAAGAATAGATCCACAAATTTCCCAAGTATAGATCCACAAATTTCCCAAGTATAGATCTAAAAATTTCCTAAGTGTAGATCTACAAATTTCCCAAGTATAGATCCACAAATATCCCAAGTATTTATCCACAAATTTTCCAAGTATGGATCCACAAATTTCCCAAGTATAGATCCACAAATTTCCCAAGTATAAATCCACAAATTTCCCAAGTATAAATCAACAAATTTCCCAAATATAAATCCACAAATTTCCCAAATATAGATCCACAAATTTCCCAAGTATAGATCCACAAATTTCCCAAGTATAGATCCACAAATGTCCCGAGTATATATTAACAAATGTCCCGAGTATAGATCTACAAATTTCCCAAGTATAGATCCACAAATTTCCCAAGTATAGATCTACAAATTTCCCAAGTATAGATCCACAAATGTCCCAAGTATATATTAACAAATGTCCTGAGTATAGATCCACAAATTTCCCAAGTATAGATCTACAAATTTTCCAAGTATTTATCCACAAATTTCCCAAGTATGGATCCACAAATTTCCCAAGTATAGATACACAAATTTCTCAAGTATAAATCCGCAAATTTCCCAAATATAGATCCACAAATATCCCAAGTATTTATCCACAAATTTCCCAAGTGTAGATTCTCAAATTTCCAGAGTATAGATCCACAAATTTCCCAAGTATAGATTCACAAAGTTCAGAAGTATTTATCCAAAAATTTCAAAAGTATAAATCCACAAATTTCCCAAAAATAAATTCACAAATTTCTCAAGTATAGATCCACAAATTTCCCAAGTATATATTAACAAATGTCCCAAGTATAGATCTACAAATTTCCCAAGTATAGATCCATAAATTTCACAAGCATATATTAAAAAATTTCCCAAGTATAGATACACAAATTTCCCAAGTATAGATACACAAATTTCCCAAGTATAGATTCACAAAGTTCAGAAGTATTTATCCAAAAATTTCAAAAGTATAGATCCACAAATTTCCCAAGTATAGATCCACAAATATCCCAAATATTTATACACAAATTTCCCAAGTATAGGTCCACAAATTTCACAAGAATAGATCCACAAATTTCCAGAGTATAGATCCACAAATTTCCCAAGTATAGATTCACAAAGTTCAGAAGTATTTATCCAAAAATTTCAAAAGTATAAATCCACAAATTTCCCAAAAATAAATTCACAAATTTCTCAAGTATAGATCCACAAATTTCCCAAGTATATATTAACAAATGTCCCAAGTATAGATCTACAAATTTCCCAAGTATAGATCCATAAATTTCACAAGCATATATTAACAAATTTCCCAAGTATAGATACACAAATTTCCCAAGTATAGATACACAAATTTCCCAAGTATAAATCCACAAATTTCCCAAGCATATATTAACAAATTTCCCAAGTATAGCTCCACAAATTTCCCAAGTGTAGATCAACAAATTTCCCAAGTATAGATCCACAAATTTCCCAAGTATAGATCCACAAATATCCCAAGTATTTATCCACAAATTTCCCAAGTATAGATTCACAAAGTTCAGAAGTATTTATCCAAAAATTTCAAAAGTATAAATCCACAAATTTCCCAAAAATAAATTCACAAATTTCTCTAGTATAGATCCACAAATTTCCCAAGTATTTATCCACAAATTTCCCAAGTATAGATTCTCAAATTTCCAGAGTATAGATCCACAAATTTCCCAAGTATAGATTCACAAAGTTCAGAAGTATTTATCCAAAAATTTCAAAAGTATAGATCCACAAATTTCCCAAGTATAGATCCACAAATATCCCAAGTATTTATCCACAAATTTCCCAAGTATAGATTCACAAAGTTCAGAAGTATTTATCCAAAAATTTCAAAAGTATAGATCCACAAATTTCCCAAGTATAGATCCACAAATATCCCAAATATTTATACACAAATTTCCCAAGTATAGGTCCACAAATTTCACAAGAATAGATCCACAAATTTCCCATGTATAGATCCACAAATTTCCCAAGTATAGATCCACAAATTTCCCAAATATAGATCTACAAATTTCCCAAGTATAGATTAATAAATTTCACAAGCATATATTAACAAATTTCCCAAGTATAGGTCCACAGATTTCACAAGAATAGATCCACAAATTTCCCAAGTATAGATCCACAAATTTTCCAAGTATGGATCCACAAATTTCCCAAGTATAGATCCACAAATTTCCCAAGTATAAATCCACAAATTTCCCAAGTATAAATCAACAAATTTCCCAAATATAGATCCAAAAATTTCCCAAGTGTAGATCTACAAATTTCCCAAGTATAGATCCACAAATATCCCAAGTATTTATCCACAAATTTTCCAAGTATGGATCCACAAATTTCCCAAGTATAGATCCACAAATTTCCCAAGTATAAATCCACAAATTTCCCAAGTATAAATCAACAAATTTCCCAAATATAGATCCAAAAATTTCCCAAGTATAGATCCACAAATTTCCCAAGTATAGATCCACAAATGTCCCAAGTATATATTAACAAATGTCCCGAGTATAGATCTACAAATTTCCCAAGTATAGATCCACAAATTTCCCAAGTATAGATCTACAAATTTTCCAAGTATTTATCCACAAATTTCCCAAGTATGGATCCACAAATTTCCCAAGTATAGATACACAAATTTCTCAAGTATAAATCCGCAAATTTCCCAAATATAGATCCACAAATATCCCAAGTATTTATCCACAAATTTCCCAAGTGTTTATTCTCAAATTTCCAGAGTATAGATCCAAAAATTTCCCAAGTATAGATTCACAAAGTTCAGAAGTATTTATCCAAAAATTTCAAAAGTATAGATCCACAAATTTCCCAAGTGTAGATCAACAAATTTCCCAAGTATAGATCCACAAATTTCCCAAAAATAAATTCACAAATTTCTCAAGTATAGATCCACAAATTTCCCAAGTATATATTAACAAATGTCCCAAGTATAGATCTACAAATTTCCCAAGTATAGATCCATAAATTTCACAAGCATATATTAACAAATTTCCCAAGTATAGATACACAAATTTCCCAAGTATAGATACACAAATTTCCCAAGTATAAATCCACAAATTTCCCAAGCATATATTAACAAATTTCCCAAGTATAGCTCCACAAATTTCCCAAGTGTAGATCAACAAATTTCCCAAGTATAGATCCACAAATATCCCAAGTATTTATCCACAAATTTCCCAAGTATAGATTCACAAAGTTCAGAAGTATTTATCCAAAAATTTCAAAAGTATAAATCCACAAATTTCCCAAAAATAAATTCAAAAATTTCTCAAGTATAGATCCACAAATTTCCCAAGTATTTATCCACAAATTTCCCAAGTATAGATTCTCAAATTTCCAGAGTATAGATCCACAAATTTCCCAAGTATAGATTCACAAAGTTCAGAAGTATTTATCCAAAAATTTCAAAAGTATAGATCCACAAATTTCCCAAGTGTAGATCAACAAATTTCCCAAGTATAGATCCACAAATTTCCCAAGTATAGATCCACAAATATCCCAAGTATTTATCCACAAATTTCCCAAGTATAGATTCACAAAGTTCAGAAGTATTTATCCAAAAATTTCAAAAGTATAGATCCACAAATTTCCCAAGTATAGATCCACAAATATCCCAAATATTTATACACAAATTTCCCAAGTATAGGTCCACAAATTTCCCATGTATAGATCCACAAATTTCCCAAGTATAGATCCACAAATTTCCCAAATATAGATCTACAAATTTCCCAAGTATAGATTAATAAATTTCACAAGCATATATTAACAAATTTCCCAAGTATAGTTCCACAGATTTCACAAGTATAGATCCAAAAATTTCCCAAGTATAGATCCACAAATTTCCCGAGTATAGATCCACAAATATCCCAAGTATTTATCCACAAATTTTCCAAGTATGGATCCACAAATTTCCCAAGTATAGATCCACAAATTTCCCAAGTATAAATCCGCAAATTTCCCAAGTATAAATCCACAAATTTCCCAAGTATAGATCCACAAATTTCCCAAGTATATATTAACAAATGTCCCGAGTATAGATCTACAAATTTCCCAAGTATAGATCCACAAATTTCCCAAGTATAGATCTACAAATTTTCCAAGTATTTATCCACAAATTTCCCAAGTATGGATCCACAAATTTCTCAAGTATAGATCCACAAATTTCCCAAGTATATATTAACAAATGTCCCAAGTATAGATCTACAAATTTCCCAAGTATAGATCCATAAATTTCACAAGCATATATTAACAAATTTCCCAAGTATAGATACACAAATTTCCCAAGTATAAATCCACAAATTTCCCAAATATAAATCCACAAATTTCCCAAATATAGATCCACAAATTTCCCAAGTGTAGATCAACAAATTTCCCAAGTATAGATCCACAAATTTCCCAAGTATAGATCCACAAATATCCCAAGTATTTATCCACAAATTTTCCAAGTGTAGATTCTCAAATTTCCAGAGTATAGATACACAAATTTCCCAAGTATAGATTCACAAAGTTCAGAAGTATTTATCCAAAAATTTCAAAAGTATAAATCCACAAATTTCCCAAAAATAAATTCACAAATTTCTCAAGTATAGATCCACAAATTTCCCAAGTATTTATCCACAAATTTCCCAAGTATAGATTCTCAAATTTCCAGAGTATAGATACACAAATTTCCCAAGTATAGATTCACAAAGTTCAGAAGTATTTATCCAAAAATTTCCCAAGTATAGATCCACAAATATCCCAAGTATTTATCCACAAATTTTCCAAGTGTAGATTCTCAAATTTCCAGAGTATAGATACACAAATTTCCCAAGTATAGATTCACAAAGTTCAGAAGTATTTATCCAAAAATTTCAAAAGTATAAATCCACAAATTTCCCAAAAATAAATTCACAAATTTCTCAAGTATAGATCCACAAATTTCCCAAGTATTTATCCACAAATTTCCCAAGTATAGATTCTCAAATTTCCAGAGTATAGATACACAAATTTCCCAAGTATAGATTCACAAAGTTCAGAAGTATTTATCCAAAAATTTCAAAAGTATAGATCCACAAATTTCCCAAGTATATATTAACAAATGTCCCAAGTATAGATCTACAAATTTCCCAAGTATAGATCCATAAATTTCACAAGCATATATTAACAAATTTCCCAAGTGTAGATCCACAAATTTCCCAAGTATAGATCCACAAATTTCCCAAGTATTGATCCACAAATTTCCCAAGTATAGATCCACAAATTTCCCAAGTATTTATCCACAAATTTCCCAAGTATAGATTCTCAAATTTCCAGAGTATAGATCCACAAATTTCCGAGTATAGATCCACAAATTTCACAAGTATAGATCCACAAATTTCCCAAGTATAGATCCATAAATTTCCCAAGTATAGATCCACAAATATCCCAAGCATTTATCCACAAATATCCCAAGTATTTATCCACAAATTTCAAAAGTATAGATCCACAAATTTCCCAAGGATAGATCTACAAATTTCCCAAGTATAGATCCACAAATTTTCCAAGTATTTATCCACAAATTTCCCAAGTATGGATCCACAAATTTCCCAAGTATAGATCCACAAATTTCACAAGTATAGATCCACAAATTTCCCAAGTATAGATCCACAAATTTCCCAAGTATTTATCCACAAATTTCCCAAGTATAGATTCTCAAATTTCCAGAGTATAGATCCACAAATTTCCGAGTATAGATCCACAAATTTCACAAGTATAGATCCACAAATTTCCCAAGTATAGATCCATAAATTTCCCAAGTATAGATCCACAAATATCCCAAGCATTTATCCACAAATATCCCAAGTATTTATCCACAAATTTCAAAAGTATAGATCCACAAATTTCCCAAGGATAGATCTACAAATTTCCCAAGTATAGATCCACAAATTTTCCAAGTATTTATCCACAAATTTCCCAAGTATGGATCCACAAATTTCCCAAGTATAGATCCACAAATTTCCCAAGTATAAATCCACAAATTTCCCAAGTATAAATCCACAAATTTCCCAAATATAGATCCACAAATTTCCCAAGTGTAGATCAACAAATTTCCCAAGTATAGATCCAGAAATATCCCAAGTATTTATACACAAATTTTAAAAGCGTAGATCCACAAATTTCAAAAGCGTATATCCACAAATTTCCCAAAAATAGATTCACAAATTTCTCAAGTATAAATCCACAAATGTCCCAAGTATATATTAACAAATGTCCCAAGTATAGATCTACAAATTTCCCAAGTGTAGATCCATAAATTTCCCAAGCATATATTAACAAATTTCCCAAGAATTGGTCCACAAATTTCCCAAGTATTTATCCACAAATATCCCAAGTATAGATCCACAAATTTCACAAGTATAGATCCACAAATTTCCCAAGTATAGATCCACAAATTTTCCAAGTATTTATCCACAAATTTCCCAAGTATAGATTCTCAAATTTCCAGAGTATAGATCCACAAATTTCCCAAGTATAGATTCACAAAGTTCAGAAGTATTTATCCAAAAATTTCAAAAGTATAGATCCACAAATTTCCCAAGTATAGATCCACAAATATCCCAAATATTTATACACAAATTTCCCAAGTGTAGATCCACAAATTTCCCAAGTGTAGATCCACAAATTTCCCAAGTATTGATCCACAAATTTCCCAAGAATAGATCCACAAATTTCAGAAGTATTTATCCAAAAATTTCAAAAGTATAGAGCCACAAATTTCCCAATTATAGGTCCACAAATTTCACAAGTGTAGATCCACAAATCTCCCAAGTATAGATCCACAAATTTCCCAAGTATAGATCCACAAATTTCCCAAGTATAGATTCTCAAATTTCCAGAGTATAGATCCACAAATTTCCCAAGCATAGATTCACAAAATTCAGAAGTATTTATCCAAAAATTTCAAAAGTATAGAGCCACAAATTTCCCAATTATAGATCCACAAATATCCCAAGCATTTATCCACAAATTTCCCAAGTATAGATCCACAAATTTCCCAAGTATAGATCCACAAATTTCCCAAGTATAGATTCACAAATTTCCCAAGTATAGATTCACAAATTTCAGAAGTATTTATATAAAAATATCCCAAGTATTTATATAAAAATATCCCAAGTATTTATACACAAATTTCAAAAGCGTAGATCCACAAATTTCTCAAGTATAGATCCACAAATGTCCCAAGTATATATTAAAAAATGTCCCTAGTATAGATCTACAAATTTACCAAGTATAGATCCATAAATTTCCCAAGCATATATTAAAAAATTTCCCAAGAATAGGTCCACAAATTTCCCAAGTATTTATCCACAAATATCCCAAGTATTTATCCACAAATTTCCCAAGTATAGATCTACAAATTTCCCAAGTATAGATCTACAAATTTCCCAAGTATAGATCCACAAATTTTCCAAGTATTTATCCACAAATTTCCCAAGTATGGATCCACAAATTTCCCAAGTATAGATCCACAAATTTCCCAAGTATAAATCCACAAATTTTCCAAGTATAAATCCACAAATTTCCCAAATATAGATCCACAAATTTCCCAAGTATATATCTACAAATTTCCCAAGTATAGATCCACAAATTTTCCAAGTATTTATCCACAAATTTCCCAAGTATGGATCCACAAATTTCCCAAGTATAGATCCACAAATTTTCCAAGTATAAATCCACAAATTTTCCAAGTATAGATCAACAAATTTCCCAAGTATAGATCCATAAATTTCCCAAGTATAGATCCACAAATATCCCAAGCATTTATCCACAAATATCCCAAGTATTTATCCACAAATTTCAAAAGTATAGATCCACAAATTTCCCAAGGATAGATCTACAAATTTCCCAAGTATAGATCCACAAATTTTCCAAGTATTTATCCACAAATTTCCCAAGTATGGATCCACAAATTTCCCAAGTATAGATCCACAAATTTCACAAGTATAGATCCACAAATTTCCCAAGTATAGATCCACAAATTTCCCAAGTATTTATCCACAAATTTCCCAAGTATAGATTCTCAAATTTCCAGAGTATAGATCCACAAATTTCCGAGTATAGATCCACAAATTTCACAAGTATAGATCCACAAATTTCCCAAGTATAGATCCATAAATTTCCCAAGTATAGATCCACAAATATCCCAAGCATTTATCCACAAATATCCCAAGTATTTATCCACAAATTTCAAAAGTATAGATCCACAAATTTCCCAAGGATAGATCTACAAATTTCCCAAGTATAGATCCACAAATTTTCCAAGTATTTATCCACAAATTTCCCAAGTATGGATCCACAAATTTCCCAAGTATAGATCCACAAATTTCCCAAGTATAAATCCACAAATTTCCCAAGTATAAATCCACAAATTTCCCAAATATAGATCCACAAATTTCCCAAGTGTAGATCAACAAATTTCCCAAGTATAGATCCAGAAATATCCCAAGTATTTATACACAAATTTTAAAAGCGTAGATCCACAAATTTCAAAAGCGTATATCCACAAATTTCCCAAAAATAGATTCACAAATTTCTCAAGTATAAATCCACAAATGTCCCAAGTATATATTAACAAATGTCCCAAGTATAGATCTACAAATTTCCCAAGTGTAGATCCATAAATTTCCCAAGCATATATTAACAAATTTCCCAAGAATTGGTCCACAAATTTCCCAAGTATTTATCCACAAATATCCCAAGTATAGATCCACAAATTTCACAAGTATAGATCCACAAATTTCCCAAGTATAGATCCACAAATTTTCCAAGTATTTATCCACAAATTTCCCAAGTATAGATTCTCAAATTTCCAGAGTATAGATCCACAAATTTCCCAAGTATAGATTCACAAAGTTCAGAAGTATTTATCCAAAAATTTCAAAAGTATAGATCCACAAATTTCCCAAGTATAGATCCACAAATATCCCAAATATTTATACACAAATTTCCCAAGTGTAGATCCACAAATTTCCCAAGTGTAGATCCACAAATTTCCCAAGTATTGATCCACAAATTTCCCAAGAATAGATCCACAAATTTCAGAAGTATTTATCCAAAAATTTCAAAAGTATAGAGCCACAAATTTCCCAATTATAGGTCCACAAATTTCACAAGTGTAGATCCACAAATCTCCCAAGTATAGATCCACAAATTTCCCAAGTATAGATCCACAAATTTCCCAAGTATAGATTCTCAAATTTCCAGAGTATAGATCCACAAATTTCCCAAGCATAGATTCACAAAATTCAGAAGTATTTATCCAAAAATTTCAAAAGTATAGAGCCACAAATTTCCCAATTATAGATCCACAAATATCCCAAGCATTTATCCACAAATTTCCCAAGTATAGATCCACAAATTTCCCAAGTATAGATCCACAAATTTCCCAAGTATAGATTCACAAATTTCCCAAGTATAGATTCACAAATTTCAGAAGTATTTATATAAAAATATCCCAAGTATTTATATAAAAATATCCCAAGTATTTATACACAAATTTCAAAAGCGTAGATCCACAAATTTCTCAAGTATAGATCCACAAATGTCCCAAGTATATATTAAAAAATGTCCCTAGTATAGATCTACAAATTTACCAAGTATAGATCCATAAATTTCCCAAGCATATATTAAAAAATTTCCCAAGAATAGGTCCACAAATTTCCCAAGTATTTATCCACAAATATCCCAAGTATTTATCCACAAATTTCCCAAGTATAGATCTACAAATTTCCCAAGTATAGATCTACAAATTTCCCAAGTATAGATCCACAAATTTTCCAAGTATTTATCCACAAATTTCCCAAGTATGGATCCACAAATTTCCCAAGTATAGATCCACAAATTTCCCAAGTATAAATCCACAAATTTTCCAAGTATAAATCCACAAATTTCCCAAATATAGATCCACAAATTTCCCAAGTATATATCTACAAATTTCCCAAGTATAGATCCACAAATTTTCCAAGTATTTATCCACAAATTTCCCAAGTATGGATCCACAAATTTCCCAAGTATAGATCCACAAATTTTCCAAGTATAAATCCACAAATTTTCCAAGTATAGATCAACAAATTTCCCAAGTATAGATCCACAAATTTCCCAAGTATTTATCCACAAATTTCCCAAGTATAGATTCTCAAATTTCCAGAGTATAGATCCACAAATTTCCCAAGTATAGATTCACAAAGTTAAGTATTTATCCAAAAATTTCAAAAGTATAAATCCACAAATTTCCCAAAAATAAATTCACAAATTTCTCAAGTATAGATCTACAAATTTCACAAGCATATATTAACAAATTTCCCAAGTATAGGTCCACAAATTTCACAAGAATAGATCCACAAATTTCCCAAGTATAGATCCACAAATTTCCCAAGTATAGATCCACAAATTTCCCAAGTATAGATCCACAAATTTCCCAAGTATAGATCCACAAATTTCCCAAGTATAAATCCACAAATTTCCCAAGTATAAATCCACAAATTTCCAAAATATAGATCCACAAATTTCCCAAGTATAGATCCACAAATTTCCCAAGTATAGATCCACAAATGTCCCAAGTATATATTAACAAATGCCCCGAGTATAGATCTACAAATTTCCCAAGTGTAGATCCACAAATTTCCCAAGTATTTATCCACAAATTTCTCAAGTATGGATCCACAAATTTCCCAAGTATAGATACACAAATTTCCAGAGTATAGATCCACAAATTTCCCAAGTATAGATTCACAAAGTTCAGAAATATTTATCCAAAAATTTCAAAAGTATAGATCCACAAATTTCCCAAGTATAGATTCACAAATTTCCCAAGAATAGATCCACAAGTTTGAGAAGTATTTATCCACAAATTTCCCAAGTATAGGTCCACAAATTTCACAAATATAGATTCTCAAATTTCCAGAGTATAGATCCACAAATTTCCCAAGTATAGATTCACAAAGTTCAGAAGTATTTATCCAAAAATTTCAAAAGTATATATCCACAAATTTCCCAAGTGTAGATCAACAAATTTCCCAAGTATAGATCCACAAATTTCCCAAGTATAGATCCACAAATATCCCAAGTATTTATCCACAAATTTCCCAAGTGTAGATTCTCAAATTTCCAGAGTATAGATCCACAAATTTCCCAAGTATAGATTCACAAATATCCCAAATATTTATACACAAATTTCCCAAGTATAGGTCCACAAATTTCACAAGAATAGATCCACAAATTTCCCAAGTATAGATCCACAAATTTCCCAAGTATAGATCCACAAATTTCCCAAGTATAGATCCACAAATTTCCCAAATATAGATCTACAAATTTCCCAAGTATAGATTAATAAATTTCACAAGCATATATTAACAAATTTCCCAAGTATAGGTCCACAGATTTCACAAGAATAGATCCACAAATTTCCCAAGTATAGATCCACAAATTTCACAAGTATAGATCTACAAATTTCCGAAGTGTAGATCTACAAATTTCCCAAGTATAGATCCACAAATATCCCAAGTATTTATCCACAAATTTTCCAAGTATGGATACACAAATTTCCCAAGTATAGATCCACAAATTTCCAAGTATAAATCCACAAATTTCCCAAGTATAAATCCACAAATTTCCCAAGTATAAATCCACAAATTTCCAAAATATAGATCCACAAATTTCCCAAGTATAGATCCACAAATTTCCCAAGTATAGATCCACAAATATCCCGAGTATAGATCTACAAATTTCCCAAGTATAGATCCACAAATTTCCCAAGTATAGATCTACAAATTTTCCAAGTATTTATCCACAAATTTCCCAAGTATGGATCCACAAATTTCTCAAGTATAGATCCACAAATTTCCCAAGTATATATTAACAAATGTCCCAAGTATAGATCTACAAATTTCCCAAGTATAGATCTACAAATTTCCCAAGTATAGATCCATAAATTTCACAAGCATATATTAACAAATTTCCCAAGTATAGATACACAAATTTCCCAAGTATAAATCCACAAATTTCCCAAGTATAAATCCACAAATTTCCCAAATATAGATCCACAAATTTCCCAAGTATAAATCCACAAATTTCCCAAGTATAAATCCACAAATTTCCCAAGTATAAATCCACAAATTTCCCAAATATAGATGCACAAATTTGCCAAGTGTAGATCAACAAATTTCCCAAGTATAGATCCACAAATTTCCCAAGTATAGATCCACAAATATCCCAAGTATTTATCCACAAATTTCCCAAGTGTAGATTCTCAAATTTCCAGAGTATAGATCCACAAATTTCCCAAGTATAGATTCACAAAGTTAAGTATTTATCCAAAAATTTCAAAAGTATAAATCCACAAATTTCCCAAAAATAAATTCACAAATTTCTCAAGTATAGATCTACAAATTTCACAAGCATATATTAACAAATTTCCCAAGTATAGGTCCACAAATTTTCCAAGTATTTATCCACAAATTTCCCAAGTATGGATCCACAAATTTCCCAAGTATAGATCCACAAATTTCCCAAGTATAAATCCACAAATTTTCCAAGTATAGATCCACAAATTTCCCAAGTATATATCTACAAATTTCCCAAGTATAGATCCACAAATTTTCCAAGTATTTATCCACAAATTTCCCAAGTATGGATCCACAAATTTCCCAAGTATAGATACACAAATTTCCCAAGTATAAATCCACAAATTTCCCAAGTATAAATCCACAAATTTCCCAAATATAGATCCACAAATTTGCCAAGTGTAGATCAACAAATTTCCCAAGTATGGATCCACAAATTTCCCAAGTATAGATCCACAAATATCCCAAGTATTTATCCACAAATTTCCCAAGTGTAGATTCTCAAATTTCCAGAGTATAGATCCACAAATTTCCCAAGTATAGATCCACAAATATCCCAAGTATTTATCCACAAATTTCCCAAGTGTAGATTCTCAAATTCCCAAGTATAGATCCACAAATTTCCCAAGTATAGATCCACAAATGTCCCAAGTATATATTAACAAATGCCCCGAGTATAGATCTACAAATTTCCCAAGTATAGATCCACAAATTTCCCAAGTATTTATCCACAAATTTCTCAAGTATGGATCCACAATTTTCCCAAGTATAGATACACAAATTTCCCAAGTATAGATACACAAATTTCCCAAGTATAGATCTATAAATTTCCCAAATATAGATCCACAAATTTCCCAAGTATAGATCAACAAATTTCCCAAGTATAGATCCACAAATTTCCCAAGTATTTATCCACAAATTTCCCAAGTATAGATTCTCAAATTTCCAGAGTATAGATCCACAAATTTCCCAAAAATAAATTCACAAATTTCTCAAGTATAGATCTACAAATTTCACAAGCATATATTAACAAATTTCCCAAGTATAGGTCCACAAATTTCACAAGAATAGATCCACAAATTTCCCAAGTATAGATCCACAAATTTCCCAAGTATAGATCCACAAATTTCCCAAGTATAGATCCACAAATTTCCCAAGTATAAATCCACAAATTTCCCAAGTATAAATCCACAAATTTCCAAAATATAGATCCACAAATTTCCCAAGTATAGATCCACAAATTTCCCAAGTATAGATCCACAAATGTCCCAAGTATATATTAACAAATGCCCCGAGTATAGATCTACAAATTTCCCAAGTATAGATCCACAAATTTCCCAAGTATTTATCCACAAATTTCTCAAGTATGGATCCACAAATTTCCCAAGTATAGATACACAAATTTCCAGAGTATAGATCCACAAATTTCCCAAGTATAGATTCACAAAGTTCAGAAATATTTATCCAAAAATTTCAAAAGTATAGATCCACAAATTTCCCAAGTATAGATTCACAAATTTCCCAAGAATAGACCACAAGTTTGAGAAGTATTTATCCACAAATTTCCCAAGTATAGGTCCACAAATTTCACAAATATAGATTCTCAAATTTCCAGAGTATAGATCCACAAATTTCCCAAGTATAGATTCACAAAGTTCAGAAGTATTTATCCAAAAATTTCAAAAGTATAGATCCACAAATTTCCCAAGTGTAGATCAACAAATTTCCCAAGTATAGATCCACAAATTTCCCAAGTATAGATCCACAAATATCCCAAGTATTTATCCACAAATTTCCCAAGTGTAGATTCTCAAATTTCCAGAGTATAGATCCACAAATTTCCCAAGTATAGATTCACAAATATCCCAAATATTTATACACAAATTTCCCAAGTATAGGTCCACAAATTTCACAAGAATAGATCCACAAATTTCCCAAGTATAGATCCACAAATTTCCCAAGTATAGATCCACAAATTTCCCAAATATAGATCTACAAATTTCCCAAGTATAGATTAATAAATTTCACAAGCATATATTAACAAATTTCCCAAGTATAGGTCCACAAATTTCACAAGTATAGATCTACAAATTTCCGAAGTGTAGATCTACAAATTTCCCAAGTATAGATCCACAAATATCCCAAGTATTTATCCACAAATTTTCCAAGTATGGATCCACAAATTTCCCAAGTATAGATCCACAAATTTCCAAGTATAAATCCACAAATTTCCCAAGTATAAATCCACTAATTTCCCAAGTATAAATCCACAAATTTCCAAAATATAGATCCACAAATTTCCCAAGTATAGATCCACAAATTTCCCAAGTATAGATCCACAAATGTCCCGAGTATAGATCTACAAATTTCCCAAGTATAGATCCACAAATTTCCCAAGTATAGATCTACAAATTTTCCAAGTATTTATCCACAAATTTCCCAAGTATGGATCCACAAATTTCTCAAGTATAGATCCACAAATTTCCCAAGTATATATTAACAAATGTCCCAAGTATAGATATACAAATTTCCCAAGTATAGATCCATAAATTTCACAAGCATATATTAACAAATTTCCCAAGTATAGATACACAAATTTCCCAAGTATAAATCCACAAATTTCCCAAGTATAAATCCACAAATTTCCCAAATATAGATCCACAAATTTCCCAAGTGTAGATCAACAAATTTCCCAAGTATAGATCCACAAATTTCCCAAGTATAGATCCACAAATATCCCAAGTATTTATCCACAAATTTCCCAAGTGTAGATTCTCAAATTTCCAGAGTATAGATCCACAAATTTCCCAAGTATAGATTCACAAAGTTCAGAAGTATTTATCCAAAAATTTCAAAAGTATAAATCCACAAATTTCCCAAAAATAAATTCACAAATTTCTCAAGTATAGATCCACAAATTTCCCAAGTATTTATCCACAAATTTCCCAAGTATAGATTCTCAAATTTCCAGAGTATAGATCCACAAATTTCCCAAGTATAGATTCACAAAGTTCAGAAGTATTTTTCCCAAAAATTTCAAAAGTATAGATCCACAAATTTCCCAAGTATAGATCCACAAATATCCCAAATATTTATACACAAATTTCCCAAGTGTAGATCCACAAATGTCCCAAGTATAGATCTACAAATTTCCCAAGTATAGATCCATAAATTTCACAAGCATATATTAACAAATTTCCCAAGTATAGATACACAAATTTCCCAAGTATAAATCCACAAATTTCCCAAGTATAAATCCAAAAATTTCCCAAATATAGATCCACAAATTTCCCAAGTGTAGATCAACAAATTTCCCAAGTATAGATCCACAAATTTCCCAAGTATAGATCCACAAATATCCCAAGTATTTATCCACAAATTTCCCAAGTGTAGATTCTCAAATTTCCAGAGTATAGATCCACAAATTTCCCAAGTATAGATTCACAAAGTTCAGAAGTATTTATCCAAAAATTTCAAAAGTATAAATCCACAAATTTCCCAAAAATAAATTCACAAATTTCTCAAGTATAGATCCACAAATTTCCCAAGTATTTATCCACAAATTTCCCAAGTATAGATTCTCAAATTTCCAGAGTATAGATCCACAAATTTCCCAAGTATAGATTCACAAAGTTCAGAAGTATTTATCCAAAAATTTCAAAAGTATAGATCCACAAATTTCCCAAGTATAGATCCACAAATATCCCAAATATTTATACACAAATTTCCCAAGTGTAGATCCACAAATTTCCCAAGTATAGATCCACAAATTTCCCAAGTATTGATCCACAAATTTCCCAAGAATAGATTCTCAAATTTCCAGAGTATAGATCCACCAATTTCCCAAGCATAGATTCACAAATTTCAGAAGTATTTATCCAAAAATTTCAGAAGTATTTATCCAAAAATTTCAAAAGTATAGTGCCACAAATTTCCCAATTATAGGTCCACAAATTTCACAAGTATAGATCCACAAATTTCCCAAGTATAGATCCACAAATTTCCCAAGTATAGATCCACAAATTTCCCAATTATAGATCCACAAATATCCCAAGCATTTATCCACAAATTTCCCAAGTATAGATCCACAAATTTCCCAAGTATAGATTCACAAATTTCAGAAGTATTTATATAAAAATATCCCAAGTATTTATACACAAATTTCAAAAGCGTAGATCCACAAATTTCCCAAAAATAGATTCACAAATTTCTCAAGTATAGATCCACAAATGTCCCAAGTATATATTAACAAATGTCCCTAGTATAGATCTACAAATTTACCAAGATCCATAAATTTCCCAAGCATATATTAACAAATTTCCCAAGAATAGGTCCACAAATTTCCCAAGTATTTATCCACAAATATCCCAAGTATTTATCCACAAATTTCCCAAGTATAGATCTACAAATTTCCCAAGTATAGATCTACAAATTTAAGAAGTATAGATCCACAAATTTTCCAAGTTTTTATCCACAAATTTCCCAAGTATGGATCCACAAATTTCCCAAGTATAGATCCACAAATTTCCCAAGTATAAATCCACAAATTTTCCAAGTATAAATCCACAAATTTCCCAAATATAGATCCACAAATTTCCCAAGTATATATCTACAAATTTCCCAAGTATAGATCCACAAATTTTCCAAGTATTTATCCACAAATTTCCCAAGTATGGATCCACAAATTTCCCAAGTATAGATTTACAGATTTCCCAAGTATAGATCTACAAATTTCCCAAGTATAGATCCCAAATTTTCCAAGTATTTATCCACAAATTTCCCAAGTATAGATACACAAATTTCCCAAGTATAGATCTACAAATTTCCCAAGTATAGATCCATAAATTTCACAAGCATATATTAACAAATTTCCCAAGTATAGGTCCACAAATTTCACAAGTATAGATCCACAAATTTCCCAAGTATAGATCCACAAATTTCCAAGTATAGATCCACAAATTTCCAAGTATAGATCCACAAATTTCCCAAGTATTTATCCACAAATTTCCCAAGTATAGATTCTCAAATTTCCAGAGTATAGATCCACAAATTTCCCAAGTATAGATTCACAAAGTTCAGAAGTATTTATCCAAAAATTTCAAAAGTATAGGTCCACAAATTTCCCAAGTATAGATCCACAAATATCCCAAATATTTATACACAAATTTCCCAAGTGTAGATCCACAAATTTCCCAAGTATAGATCCACAAATTTCAGAAGTCTTGATCCACAAATTTCCCAAGAATAGATCCACAAATTTCCCAAGTATAGATTCTCAAATTTCCAGAGTATAGATCCACAAATTTCCCAAGCATAGATTCACAAATTTCAGAAGTATTTATCCAAAAATTTCAAAAGTATAGAGCCACAAATTTCCCAATTATAGGTCCACAAATTTCACAAGTGTAGATCCACAAATTTCCCAAGTATAGATCCACAAATTTCCCAAGTATAGATCCACAAATTTCCCAAGTATAGATTCTCAAATTTCCTGAGTATAGATCCACAAATTTCCCAAGCATAGATTCACAAAATTCAGAAGTATTTATCCAAAAATTTCAAAAGTATAGAGCCACAAATTTCCCAATTATAGATCCACAAATATCCCAAGCATTTATCCACAAATTTCCCAAGTATAGATTCACAAATTTCCCAAGTATAGATTCACAAATTTCAGAAGTATTTATATAAAAATATCCCAAGTATTTATACACAAATTTCAAAAGCGTAGATCCACAAATTTCCCAAAAATAGATTCACAAATTTCTCAAGTATAGATCCACAAATGTCCCAAGTATATATTAACAAATGTCCCAAGTATATATTAACAAATGTCCCTAGTATAGATCTACAAATTTACCAAGTATAGATCCATAAATTTCCCAAGCATATATTAACAAATTTCCCAAGAATAGGTCCACAAATTTCCCAAGTATTTATCCACAAATTTCCCAAGTATAGATCTACAAATTTCCCAAGTATAGATCTACAAATTTCCCAAGTATAGATCCACAAATTTTCCAAGTATTTATCCACAAATTTCCCAAGTATGGATCCACAAATTTCCCTAGTATAGATCCACAAATTTCCCAAGTATAAATCCACAAATTTTCCAAGTATAGATCCACAAATTTCCCAAGTATATATCTACAAATTTCCCAAGTATAGATCCACAAATTTTCCAAGTATTTATCCACAAATTTCCCAAGTATGGATCCACAAATTTCCCAAGTATAGATACACAAATTTCCCAAGTATAAATCCACAAATTTCCCAAGTATAAATCCACAAATTTCCCAAGTATAAATCCACAAATTTCCCAAATATAGATCCACAAATTTCCCAAGTGTAGATCAACAAATTTCCCAAGTATAGATCCACAAATTTCCCAAGTATAGATCCACAAATATCCCAAGTATTTATCCACAAATTTCCCAAGTGTAGATTCTCAAATTTCCAGAGTATAGATCCACAAATTTCCCAAGTATAGATTCACAAAGTTAAGTATTTATCCAAAAATTTCAAAAGTATAAATCCACAAATTTCCCAAAAATAAATTCACAAGTATAGATCTACAAATTTCACAAGCATATATTAACAAATTTCCCAAGTATAGGTCCACAAATTTCCCAAATATTGATCCACAAATTTCCCAAGAATAGATCCACAAATTTCCCAAGTATAGATTCTCAAATTTCCAGAGTATAGATACACAAATTTCCCAAGCATAGATTCACAAATTTCAGAAGTATTTATCCAAAAATTTCAAAAGTATAGAGCCACAAATTTCCCAATTATAGGTCCACAAATTTCACAAGTGTAGATCCACAAATTTCCCAAGTATAGATCCACAAATTTCCCAAGTATAGATCCACAAATTTCCCAAGTATAGATTCTCAAATTTCCAGAGTATAGATCCACAAATTTCCAAAGCATAGATTCACAAAATTCAGAAGTATTTATCCAAAAATTTCAAAAGCATAGAACCACAAATTTCCCAATTATAGATCCACAAATATCCCAAGCATTTATCCACAAATTTTCCAAGTATAGATCCACAAATTTCCCAAGTATAGATTCACAAATTTCCTAAGTATAGATTCACAAATTTCAGAAGTATTTATATAAAAATATCCCAAGTATTTATACACAAATTTCAAAAGCGTAGATCCAAAAATTTCCCAAAAATAGATTCACAAATTTCTCAAGTATAGATCCACAAATGTCCCAAGTATATATTAACAAATGTCCCTAGTATAGATCTACAAATTTACCAAGTATAGATCCATAAATTTCCCAAGCATATATTAACAAATTTCCCAAGAATAGGTCCACAAATTTCCCAAGTATTTATCCACAAATATCCCAAGTATTTATCCACAAATTTCCCAAGTATAGATCTACAAATTTCCCAAGTATAGATCTACAAATTTCCAAAGTATAGATCCACAAATTTTCCAAGTATTTATCCACAAATTTCCCAAGTATGGATCCACAAATTTCCCAAGTATAGATACACAAATTTCCCAAGTATAAATCCACAAATTTCCCAAGTATAAATCCACAAATTTCCCAAGTATAAATCCACAAATTTCCCAAGTGTAGATCCACAAATTTCCCAAGTATAGATCCACAAATTTCCCAAGTATAGATTCTCAAATTTCCAGAGTATAGATCCACAAATTTCCCAAGCATAGATTCACAAAATTCAGAAGTATTTATCCAAAAATTTCAAAAGTATAGAGCCACAAATTTCCCAATTATAGATCCACAAATATCCCAAGCATTTATCCACAAATTTCCCAAGTATAGATTCACAAATTTCCCAAGTATAGATTCACAAATTTCCCAAGTATAGATTCACAAATTTCAGAAGTATTTATATAAAAATATCCCAAGTATTTATACACAAATTTCAAAAGCGTAGATCCACAAATTTCCCAAAAATAGATTCACAAATTTCTCAAGTATAGATCCACAAATGTCCCAAGTATATATTAACAAATGTCCCAAGTATATATTAACAAATGTCCCAAGTATATATTAACAAATGTCCCTTGTATAGATCTACAAATTTATCAAGTATAGATCCATAAATTTCCCAAGCATATATTAACAAATTTCCCAAGAATAGGTCCACAAATTTCCCAAGTATTTATCCACAAATTTCCCAAGTATAGATCTACAAATTTCCCAAGTATAGATCTACAAATTTCCCAAGTATAGATCCACAAATTTTCCAAGTATTTATCCACAAATTTCCCAAGTATGGATCCACAAATTTCCCAAGTATAAATCCACAAATTTTCCAAGTATAGATCCACAAATTTCCCAAGTATATATCTACAAATTTCCCAAGTATAGATCCACAAATTTTCCAAGTATTTATCCACAAATTTCCCAAGTATGGATCCACAAATTTCCCAAGTATAGATACACAAATTTCCCAAGTATAAATCCACAAATTTCCCAAGTATAAATCCACAAATTTCCCAAGTATACATCCACAAATTTCCCAAGTGTAGATCAACAAATTTCCCAAGTATAGATCCACAAATTTCCCAAGTATAGATCCACAAATATCCCAAGTATTTATCCACAAATTTCCCAAGTGTAGATTCTCAAATTTCCAGAGTATAGATCCACAAATTTCCCAAGTATAGATTCACAAAGTTAAGTATTTATCCAAAAATTTCAAAAGTATAAATCCACAAATTTCCCAAAAATAAATTCACAAATTTCTCAAGTATAGATCTACAAATTTCACAAGCATATATTAACAAATTTCCCAAGTATAGGTCCACAAATTTCACAAGAATAGATCCACAAATTTCCCAAGTATAGATCCACAAATTTCCCAAGTATAGATCCACAAATTTCCCAAGTATAGATCCACAAATTTCCCAAGTATAGATCCACAAATTTCCCAAGTATAGATCCACAAATTTCCCAAGTATAAATCCACAAATTTCCCAAGTATAAATCCACAAATTTCCCAAATATAGATCCACAAATTTCCCAAGTATAGATCCACAAATTTCCCAAGTATAGATCCACAAATGTCCCAAGTATATATTAACAAATGCCCCGAGTATAGATCTACAAATTTCCCAAGTATAGATCCACAAATTTCCCAAGTATTTATCCACAAATTTCTCAAGTATGGATCCACAAATTTCCCAAGTATAGATACACAAATTTCCCAAGTATAGATCTATAAATTTCCCAAATATAGATCCATAAATTTCACAAGCATATATTAACAAATTTCCAAAGTATAGATCCACAAATTTCCCAAGTATAGATCAACAAATTTCCCAAGTATAGATCCACAAATTTCCCAAGTATTTATCCACAAATTTCCCAAGTATAGATTCTCAAATTTCCAGAGTATAGATCCACAAATTTCCCAAGTATAGATTCACAAAGTTCAGAAGTATTTATCCAAAAATTTCAAAAGTATAGATCCACAAATTTCCCAAGTATAGATCCACAAATATCCCAAATATTTATACACAAATTTCCCAAGTGTAGATCCACAAATTTCCCAAGTATAGATACACAAATTTCCCAAGAATAGATCCACAAATTTCCCAAGTATAGATTCTCAAATTTCCAGAGTATAGATCCACAAATTTCCCAAGTATAGATTCACAAATTTCAGAAGTATTTATCCAAAAATTTCAAAAGTATAGAGCCACAAATTTCCCAAGTATTTATCCACAAATTTCTCAAGTATGGATCCACAAATTTCCCAAGTATAGATCCACAAATGTCCCAAGTATATATTAACAAATGCCCCGAGTATAGATCTACAAATTTCCCGAGTATAGATCCACAAATTTCCCAAGTATTTATCCACAAATTTCCCAAGTATTTATCCACAAATTTCTCAAGTATGGATCCACAAATTTCCCAAGTATAGATACACAAATTTCCCAAGTATAGATCTATAAATTTCCCAAATATAGATCCATAAATTTCACAAGCATATATTAACAAATTTCCCAAGTATAGATCCACAAATTTCCCAAGTATAGATCAACAAATTTCCCAAGTATAGATCCACAAATTTCCCAAGTATTTATCCACAAATTTCCCAAGTATAGATTCTCAAATTTCCAGAGTATAGATCCACAAATTTCCCAAGTATAGATTCACAAAGTTCAGAAGTATTTATCCAAAAATTTCAAAAGTATAGATCCACTAATTTCCCAAGTATAGATCCACAAATATCCCAAATATTTATACACAAATTTCCCAAGTGTAGATCCACAAATTTCCCAAGTATAGATTCACAAATTTCCCAAGAATAGATCCACAAATTTCCCAAGTATAGATTCTCAAATTTCCAGAGTATAGATCCACAAATTTCCCAAGTATAGATTCACAAATTTCAGAAGTATTTATCCAAAAATTTCAAAAGTATAGAGCCACAAATTTCCCAAGTATTTATCCACAAATTTCTCAAGTATGGATCCACTAATTTCCCAAGTATAGATACACAAATTACCCAAGTATAGATCTACAAATTTCCCAAGTATAGATCCATAAATTTCACAAGCATATATTAACAAATTTCCCAAGTATAGGTCCACAAATTTCCCAAGTATGGATCCAAAAATTTCCCAAGAATAGATCCACAAATTTCCCAAGTATAAATCCACAAATTTTCCAAGTATAAATCCACAAATTTCCCAAATATAGATCCACAAATTTCCCAAGCATATGTCTACAAATTTCCCAAGTATAGATCCACAAATTACCCAAGTATGGATCCACAAATTTCCCAAGTATAGATACACAAATTTCCCAAGTATAAATCCACAAATTTCCCAAGTATAAATCCACAAATTTCCCAAGTATAAATCCACAAATTTCCCAAATATAGATCCACAAATTTCCCAAGTGTAGATCAACAAATTTCCCAAGTATGGATCCACAAATTTCCCAAGTATAGATCCACAAATATCCCAAGTATTTATCCACAAATTTCCCAAATATAGATCTACAAATTTCCCAAGTATAGATTAATAAATTTCACAAGCATATATTAACAAATTTCCCAAGTATAGGTCCACAAATTTCACATGAATAGATCCACAAATTTCCCAAGTATAGATCGTCAAATTTCACAAGTATAGATCTACAAATTTCCGAAGTGTAGATCTACAAATTTCGCAAGTATAGATCCACAAATATCCCAAGTATTTATCCACAAATTTTCCAAGTATGGATCCACAAATTTCCCAAGTATAGATCACAAATTTCCCAATTATAAATCCACAAATTTCCCAAGTATAAATCCACAAATTTCCCAAATATAGATCCACAAATTTCCCAAGTATAGATCCACAAATTTCCCAAGTATAGATCCACAAATGTCCCAAGTATATATTAACAAATGTTCCGAGTATAGATCTACAAATTTCCCAAGTATAGATCCACAAATTTCCCAAGTATAGATCTACAAATTTTCCAAGTATTTATCCACAAATTTCCCAAGTATGGATCCACAAATTTCTCAAGTATAGATCCACAAATTTCCCAAGTATATATTAACAAATGTCCCAAGTATAGATCTACAAATTTCCCAAGTATAGATCCATAAATTTCACAAGCATATATTAACAAATTTCCCTAGTATAGATACACAAATTTCCCAAGTATAAATCCACAAATTTCCCAAGTATAAATCCACAAATTTCCCAAATATAGATCCACAAATTTCCCAAGTGTAGATCAACAAATTTCCCAAGTATAGATCCACAAATTTCCCAAGTATAAATCCACAAATATCCCAAGTGTAGATCAACAAATTTCCCAAGTATAGATCCACAAATTTCCCAAGTATAGATCCACAAATATCCCAAGTATTTATCCACAAATTTCCCAAGTGTAGATTGTCAAATTTCCAGAGTATAGATCCACAAATTTCCCAAGTATAGATTCACAAAGTTCAGAAGTATTTATCCAAAAATTTCAAAAGTATAAATCCACAAATTTCCCAAAAATAAATTCACAAATTTCTCAAGTATAGATCCACAAATTTCCCAAGTATTTATCCACAAATTTCCCAAGTATAGATTCTCAAATTTCCAGAGTATAGATCCACAAATTTCCCAAGTATAGATTCACAAAGTTCAGAAGTATTTATCCAAAAATTTCAAAAGTATAGATCTACAAATTTCCCAAGTATAGATCCACAAATTTCCCAAGTATATATTAACAAATGTCCCAAGTATAGATCTACAAATTTCCCAAGTATGGATCCACAAATTTCCCAAGAATAGATCCACAAATTTCCCAAGTATAAATCCACAAATTTTCCAAGTATAAATCCACAAATTTCCCAAATATAGATCCACAAATTTCCCAAGTATATATCTACAAATTTCCCAAGTATAGATCCACAAATTTTCCAAGTATTTATCCACAAATTACCCAAGTATGGATCCACAAATTTCCCAAGTATAGATACACAAATTTCCCAAGTATAAATCCACAAATTTCCCAAGTATAAATCCACAAATTTCCCAAGTATAAATCCACAAATTTCCCAAGTGTAGATCAACAAATTTCCCAAGTGTAGATCAACAAATTTCCCAAGTATAGATCCACAAATTTCCCAAGTATAGATCCACAAATATCCCAAGTATTTATCCACAAATTTCAAAAATATAGATCTACAAATTTCCCAAGTATAGATTAATAAATTTCACAAGCATATATTAACAAATTTCCCAAGTATAGGTCCACAAATTTCCCAAGTATAGATCCACAAATTTCACAAGTATAGATCTACAAATTTCCGAAGTGTAGATCTACAAATTTCCCAAGTATAGATCCACAAATATCCCAAGTATTTATCCACAAATTTTCCAAGTATGGATCCACAAATTTCCCAAGTATAGATCCACAAATTTCCCAATTATAAAGCCACAAATTTCCCAAGTATAAATCCACAAATTTCCCAAGTATAGATCCACAAATTTCCCAAGTATAGATCCACAAATGTCCCAAGTATATATTAACAAATGTTCCGAGTATAGATCTACAAATTTCCCAAGTATAGATCCACAAATTTCCCACGTATAGATCTACAAATTTTCCAAGTATTTATCCACAAATTTCCCAAGTATTTATCCACAAATTTCCCAAGTATAGATTCTCAAATTTCCAGAGTATAGATCCACATATTTCCCAAGTATAGATTCACAAAGTTCAGAAGTATTTATCCAAAAATTTCAAAAGTATAGATCCACAAATTTCCCAAGTATAGATCCACAAATATCCCAAATATTTATACACAAATTTCCCAAGTGTAGATCCACAAATTTCCCAAGTATAGATTCACAAATTTCCCAAGAATAGATCCACAAGTTTGAGAAGTATTTATCCACAAATTTCCCAAGTATAGATTCTCAAATTTCCAGAGTATAGATCCACAAATTTCCCAAGTGTAGATCAACAAATTTCCCAAGTATGGATCCACAAATTTCCCAAGTATAGATCCACAAATATCAAAAGTATTTATCCACAAATTTCCCAAATATAGATCTACAAATTTCCCAAGTATAGATTAATAAATTTCACAAGCATATATTAACAAATTTCCCAAGTATAGGTCCACAAATTTCACAAGAATAGATCCACAAATTTCCCAAGTATAGATCCACAAATTTCACAAGTATAGATCTACAAATTTCCGAAGTGTAGATCTACAAATTTCCCAAGTATAGATCCACAAATATCCCAAGTATTTATCCACAAATTTTCCAAGTATGGATCCACAAATTTCCCAATTATAAATCCACAAATTTCCCAAGTATAAATCCACAAATTTCCCAAATATAGATCCACAAATTTCCCAAGTATAGATCCACAAATTTCCCAAGTATAGATCCATAAATGTCCCAAATATATATTAACAAATGTTCCGAGTATAGATCTACAAATTTCCCAAGTATAGATCCACAAATTTCCCAAGTATAGATCTACAAATTTTCCAAGTATTTATCCACAAATTTCCCAAGTATGGATCCACAAATTTCTCAAGTATAGATCCACAAATTTCCCAAGTATATATTAACAAATGTCCCAAGTATAGATCTACAAATTTCCCAAGTATAGATCCATAAATTTCACAAGCATATATTAACAAATTTCCCTAGTATAGATACACAAATTTCCCAAGTATAAATCCACAAATTTCCCAAGTATAAATCCACAAATATCTCAAGTGTAGATCAACAAATTTCCCAAGTGTAGATCCACAAATTTCCCAAGTATAGATCCACAAATATCCCAAGTATTTATCCACAAATTTCCCAAGTGTAGATTCTCAAATTTCCAGAGTATAGATCCACAAATTTCCCAAGTATAGATTCACAAAGTTCAGAAGTATTTATCCAAAAATTTCAAAAGTATAAATCCACAAATTTCCCAAAAATAAATTCACAAATTTCTCAAGTATAGATCCACAAATTTCCCAAGTATTTATCCACAAATTTCCCAAGTATAGATTCTCAAATTTCCAGAGTATAGATCCACAAATTTCCCAAGTATAGATTCACAAAGTTCAGAAGTATTTATCCAAAAATTTCAAAAGTATAGATCTACAAATTTCCCAAGTATAAATCCACAAATTTCCCAAGTATAAATCCACAAATTTCCCAAATATAGATCCACAAATTTCCCAAGTATAGATCCACAAATTTCCCAAGTATAGATCCACAAATGTCCCAAGCATATATTAACAAATGTCCCGAGTATAGATCTACAAATTTCCCAAGTATAGATCTACAAATTTCCCAAGTATAGATCCACAAATTTCCCAAGTATAGATCTACAAATTTTCCAAGTATTTATCCACAAATTTCCCAAGTATGGATCCACAAATTTCTCAAGTATAGATCCACAAATTTCCCAAGTATATATTAACAAATGTCCCAAGTATAGATCTACAAATTTCCCAAGTATGGATCCACAAATTTCCCAAGAATAGATCCACAAATTTCCCAAGTATAAATCCACAAATTTTCCAAGTATAAATCCACAAATTTCCCAAATATAGATCCACAAATTTCCCAAGTATATATCTACAAATTTCCCAAGTATAGATCCACAAATTTTCCAAGTATTTATCCACAAATTACCCAAGTATGGATCCACAAATTTCCCAAGTATAGATACACAAATTTCCCAAGTATAAATCCACAAATTTCCCAAGTATAAATCCACAAATTTTCCAAGTATAAATCCACAAATTTCCCAAATATAGATCCACAAATTTCCCAAGTGTAGATCAACAAATTTCCCAAGTGTAGATCAACAAATTTCCCAAGTATGGATCCACAAATTTCCCAAGTATAGATCCACAAATATCCCAAGTATTTATCCACAAATTTCCCAAATATAGATCTACAAATTTCCCAAGTATAGATTAATAAATTTCACAAGCATATATTAACAAATTTCCCAAGTATAGGTCCACAAATTTCCCAAGTATAGATCCACAAATTTCACAAGTATAGATCTACAAATTTCCGAAGTGTAGATCTACAAATTTCCCAAGTATAGATCCACAAATATCCCAAGTATTTATCCACAAATTTTCCAAGTATGGATCCACAAATTTCCCAAGTATAGATCCACAAATTTCCCAATTATAAATCCACAAATTTCCCAAGTATAAATCCACAAATTTCCCAAATATAGATCCACTAATTTCCCAAGTATAGATCCACAAATTTCCCAAGTATAGATCCACAAATGTCCCAAGTATATATTAACAAATGTTCCGAGTATAGATCTACAAATTTCCCAAGTATAGATCCACAAATTTCCCAAGTATAGATCTACAAATTTTCCAAGTATTTATCCACAAATTTCCCAAGTATTTATCCACAAATTTCCCAAGTATAGATTCTCAAATTTCCAGAGTATAGATCCACAAATTTCCCAAGTATAAATTCACAAAGTTCAGAAGTATTTATCCAAAAATTTCAAAAGTATAGATCCACAAATTTCCCAAGTATAGATCCACAAATATCCCAAATATTTATACACAAATTTCCCAAGTGTAGATCCACAAATTTCCCAAGTATAGATTCACAAATTTCCCAAGAATAGATCCACAAGTTTGAGAAGTATTTATCCACAAATTTCACAAGTATAGATCCACAAATTTCCCAAGTATAGATCCACAAATTTCCCAAGTATAGATCCACAAATTTCCCAAGTATAGATTCTCAAATTTCCAGAGTATAGATCCACAAATTTCCCAAGTATAGATCCACAAATTTCCCAAGTATAGATCCACAAATGTCCCAAGTATATATTAACAAATGTTCCGAGTATAGATCTACAAATTTCCCAAGTATAGATCCACAAATTTCCCAAGTATAGATCTACAAATTTTCCAAGTATTTATCCACAAATTTCCCAAGTATGGATCCACAAATTTCCCAAGTATAGATCTACAAATTTTCCAAGTATTTATCCACAAATTTCCCAAGTATGGATCCACAAATTTCTCAAGTATAGATCCACAAATTTCCCAAGTATATATTCACAAATTTCTCAAGTATAGATCCACAAATTTCCCAAGTATTTATCCACAAATTTCCCAAGTATTTATCCACAAATTTCCCAAGTATAGATTCTCAAATATCCAGAGTATAGATCCACAAATTTCCCAAGTATAGATTCACAAAGTTCAGAAGTATTTATCCAAAAATTTCAAAAGTATAGATCCACAAATTTCCCAAGTATAGATCCACAAATATCCCAAATATTTGTACACAAATTTCCCAAGTGTAGATCCACAAATTTCCCAAGTATAGATCCACAAATTTCCCAAGTATTGATCCACAAATTTCCCAAGAATAGATTCTCAAATTTCCAGAGTATAGATCCACAAATTTCCCAAGCATAGATTCACAAATTTCAGAAGTATTTATCCAAAAATTTCAGAAGTATTTATCCAAAAATTTCAAAAGTATAGTGCCAAAAATTTCCCAATTATAGGTCCACAAATTTCACAAGTATAGATCCACAAATTTCCCAAGTATAGATCCACAAATTTCACAAGTATAGATCCACAAATTTCCCAAGTATTTATCCACAAATTTCCCAAGTATAGATTCTCAAATTTCCAGAGTATAGATCCACAAATTTCCCAAGTATAGATCCATAAATTTCCCAAGTATAGATCCACAAATATCCCAAGCATTTATCCACAAATATCCCAAGTATAGATCCACAAATTTCACAAGTATAGATCCACAAATTTCCCAAGTATAGATCCACAAATTTCCCAAGTATTTATCCACAAATTTCCCAAGTATAGATTCTCAAATTTCCAGAGTATAGATCCACAAATTTCCCAAGTATAGATCCATAAATTTCCCAAGTATAGATCCACAAATATCCCAAGCATTTATCCACAAATATCCCAAGTATAGATCCACAAATTTCCCAATTATAAATCCACAAATTTCCCAAGTATAAATCCACAAATTTCCCAAATATAGATCCACTAATTTCCCAAGTATAGATCCACAAATTTCCCAAGTATAGATCCACAAATGTCCCAAGTATATATTAACAAATGTTCCGAGTATAGATCTACAAATTTCCCAAGTATAGATCCACAAATTTCCCAAGTATAGATCTACAAATTTTCCAAGTATTTATCCACAAATTTCCCAAGTATTTATCCACAAATTTCCCAAGTATAGATTCTCAAATTTCCAGAGTATAGATCCACAAATTTCCCAAGTATAGATTCACAAAGTTCAGAAGTATTTATCCACAAATGTCCCAAGTATATATTAACAAATGTTCCGAGTATAGATCTACAAATTTCCCAAGTATAGATCCACAAATTTCCCAAGTATAGATTCACAAATTTCCCAAGAATAGATCCACAAGTTTGAGAAGTATTTATCCACAAATTTCACAAGTATAGATCCACAAATTTCCCAAGTATAGATCCACAAATTTCCCAAGTATAGATCCACAAATTTCCCAAGTATAGATTCTCAAATTTCCAGAGTATAGATCCACAAATTTCCCAAGTATAGATCCACAAATTTCCCAAGTATAGATCCACAAATGTCCCAAGTATATATTAACAAATGTTCCGAGTATAGATCTACAAATTTTCCAAGTATTTATCCACAAATTTCCCAAGTATGGATCCACAAATTTCCCAAGTATAGATCTACAAATTTTCCAAGTATTTATCCACAAATTTCCCAAGTATGGATCCACAAATTTCTCAAGTATAGATCCACAAATTTCCCAAGTATATATTCACAAATTTCTCAAGTATAGATCCACAAATTTCCCAAGTATTTATCCACAAATTTCCCAAGTATTTATCCACAAATTTCCCAAGTATAGATTCTCAAATATCCAGAGTATAGATCCACAAATTTCCCAAGTATAGATTCACAAAGTTCAGAAGTATTTATCCAAAAATTTCAAAAGTATAGATCCACAAATTTCCCAAGTATAGATTCACAAATATCCCAAATATTTGTACACAAATTTCCCAAGTGTAGATCCACAAATTTCCCAAGTATAGATCCACAAATTTCCCAAGTATTGATCCACAAATTTCCCAAGAATAGATTCTCAAATTTCCAGAGTATAGATCCACAAATTTCCCAAGCATAGATTCACAAATTTCAGAAGTATTTATCCAAAAATTTCAGAAGTATTTATCCAAAAATTTCAAAAGTATAGTGCCAAAAATTTCCCAATTATAGGTCCACAAATTTCACAAGTATAGATCCACAAATTTCCTAAGTATAGATCCACAAATTTCACAAGTATAGATCCACAAATTTCCCAAGTATAGATCCACAAATTTCCCAAGTATTTATCCACAAATTTCCCAAGTATAGATTCTCAAATTTCCAGAGTATAGATCCACAAATTTCCCAAGTATAGATCCATAAATTTCCCAAGTATAGATCCACAAATATCCCAAGCATTTATCCACAAATATCCCAAGTATAGATCCACAAATTTCACAAGTATAGATCCACAAATTTCCCAAGTATAGATCCACAAATTTCCCAAGTATTTATCCACAAATTTCCCAAGTATAGATTCTCAAATTTCCAGAGTATAGATCCACAAATTTCCCAAGTATAGATCCATAAATTTCCCAAGTATAGATCCACAAATATCCCAAGCATTTATCCACAAATATCCCAAGTATAGATCCACAAATTTCCCAAGTATAGATCTACAAATTTCCCAAGGATAGATCTACAAATTTCCCAAGTATAGATCCACAAATTTTCCAAGTATTTATCCACAAATTTCCCAAGTATGGATCCACAAATTTCCCAAGTATAGATCCACAAATTTCCCAAGTATAAATCCACAAATTTCCCAAGTATAAATCCACAAATTTCCCAAATATAGATCCACAAATTTCCCAAGTGTAGATCAACAAATTTCCCAAGTATAGATCCAGTAATATCCCAAGTATTTATACACAAATTTCAAAAGCGTAGATCCACAAATTTCAAAAGCGTATATCCACAAATTTCCCAAAAATAGATTCACAAATTTCTCAAGTATAAATCCACAAATGTCCCAAGTATATATTAACAAATGTCCCAAGTATAGATCTACAAATTTCCCAAGTATAGATCCATAAATTTCCCAAGCATATATTAACAAATTTCCCAAGAATTGGTCCACAAATTTCCCAAGTATTTATCCACAAATATCCCAAGTATAGATCCACAAATTTCACAAGTATAGATTCACAAAGTTCAGAAGTATTTATCCAAAAATTTCAAAAGTATAGATCCACAAATTTCCCAAGTATAGATCCACAAATATCCCAAATATTTATACACAAATTTCCCAAGTGTAGATCCACAAATTTCCCAAGTACAGATCCACAAATTTCCCAAGTATTGATCCACAAATTTCCCAAGAATAGATCCACAAATTTCCCAAGTATAGATTCTCAAATTTCCAGAGTATAGATCCACAAATTTCCCAAGCATAGATTCACAAAATTCAGAAGTATTTATCCAAAAATTTCAAAAGTATAGAGCCACAAATTTCCCAATTATAGATCCACAAATATCCCAAGCATTTATCCACAAATTTCCCAAGTATAGATTCACAAATTTCCCAAGTATAGATTCACAAATTTCCCTAGTATAGATTCACAAATTTCAGAAGTATTTATATAAAAATATCCCAAGTATTTATACACAAATTTCAAAAGCGTAGATCCACAAATTTCCCAAAAATAGATTCACAAATTTCTCAAGTATAGATCCACAAATGTCCCAAGTATATATAAACAAATGTACCTAGTATAGATCTACAAATTTACCAAGTATAGATCCATAAATTTCCCAAGCATATATTAACAAATTTCCCAAGAATAGGTCCACAAATTTCCCAAGTATTTATCCACAAATATCCCAAGTATTTATCCACAAATTTCCCAAGTATGGATCCACAAATTTCCCAAGTATAGATCCACAAATTTCCCAAGTATAAATCCACAAATTTTCCAAGTATAAATCCACAAATTTCCCAAATATAGATCCACAAATTTCCCAAGTATATATCTACAAATTTCCCAAGTATAGATCCACAAATTTTCCAAGTATTTATCCACAAATTTCCCAAGTATGGATCCACAAATTTCCCAAGTATAGATCTACAAATTTCCCAAGTATAGATCTACAAATTTCCCAAGTATAGATCCCAAATTTTCCAAGTATTTATCCACAAATTTCTCAAGTATGGATCCACAAATTTCCCAAGTATATATACACAAATTTCCCAAGTATAGATCTACAAATTTCCCAAGTATAGATCCATAAATTTCACAAGCATATATTAACAAATTTCCCAAGTATAGATCCACAAATTTCCCAAGTATAAATCCACAAATTTCCCAAGTATAAATCCACAAATTTCACAAGTATAGATCCACAAATTTCCAAGTATAAATCCACAAATTTTCCAAGTATAAATCCACAATTTTCCCAAGTATAAATCCACAAATTTCCCAAGTATAAATCCACAAATTTCCCAAATATAGATCCACAAATTTCCCAAGTATAGATCCACAAATTTCCCAAGTATAGATCCACAAATTTCCCAAGTATTGATCCACAAATTTCCCAAGAATAGATCCACAAATTTCCCAAGTATAGATTCTCAAATTTCCAGAGTATAGATCCACAAATTTCCCAAGCAGAGATTCACAAATTTCAGAAGTATTTATCCAAAAATTTCAAAAGTATAGAGCGACAAATTTCCCAATTATAGGTCCACAAATTTCACAAGTGTAGATCCACAAATTTCCCAAGTATAGATCCACAAATTTCCCAAGTATAGATCCACAAATTTCCCAAGTATAGATTCTCAAATTTCCAGAGTATAGATCCACAAATTTCCCAAGCATAGATTCACAAAATTCAGAAGTATTTATCCAAAGATTTCAAAAGTATAGAGCCACAAATTTCCCAATTATAGATCCACAAATATCCCAAGCATTTATCCACAAATTTCCCAAGTATATATTAACAAATGTCCCAAGTATATATTAACAAATGTCCCTAGTATAGATCTACAAATTTACCAAGTATAGATCCATAAATTTCCCAAGCATATATTAACAAATTTCCCAAGAATAGGTCCACAAATTTCCCAAGTATTTATCCACAAATTTCCCAAGTATAGATCTACAAATTTCCAGAGTATAGATCTACAAATTTCCCAAGTATAGATCCACAAATTTTCCAAGTATTTATCCACAAATTTCCCAAGTATAGATCCACAAATTTCCCAAGTATAAATCCACAAATTTTCCAAGTATAAATCCACAAATTTCCCAAATATAGATCCACAAATTTCCCAAGTATATATCTACAAATTTCCCAAGTATAGATCCACAAATTTTCCAAGTATTTATCCACAAATTTCCCAAGTATGGATCCACAAATTTCCCAAGTATAGATACACAAATTTCCCAAGTATAAATCCACAAATTTCCCAAGTATAAATCCACAAATTTCCCAAGTATAAATCCACAAATTTCCCAAATATAGATCCACAAATTTCCCAAGTGTAGATCAACAAATTTCCCAAGTATAGATCCACAAATTTCCCAAGTATAGATCCACAAATATCCCAAGTATTTATCCACAAATTTCCCAAGTGTAGATTCTCAAATTTCCAGAGTATAGATCCACAAATTTCCCAAGTATAGATTCACAAAGTTAAGTACTTATCCAAAAATTTCAAAAGTATAAATCCACAAATTTCCCAAAAATAAATTCACAAATTTCTCCAGTATAGATCTACAAATTTCACAAGCATATATTAACAAATTTCTCAAGTATAGGTCCACAAATTTCACAAGAATAGATCCACAAATTTCCCAAGTATAGATCCACAAATTTCCCAAGTATAGATCCACAAATTTCCCAAGTATAAATCCACAAATTTCCCAAGTATAAATCCACAAATTTCCCAAATATAGATCCACAAATTTCCCAAGTATAGATCCACAAATTTTCCAAGTATAGATCCACAAATGTCCCAAGTATATATTAACAAATGCCCCGAGTATAGATCTACAAATTTCCCAAGTATAGATCCACAAATTTCCCAAGTATTTATCCACAAATTTCTCAAGTATGGATCCACAAATTTCCCAAGTATAGATACACAAATTTCCCAAGTATAGATCTAGAAATTTCCCAAATATAGATCCATAAATTTCACAAGCGTATATTAACAAATTTCCCAAGTATAGATCCACAAATTTCCCAAGTATAGATCAACAAATTTCCCAAGTATAGATCCACAAATTTCCCAAGTATTTATCCACAAATTTCCCAAGTATAGATTCTCAAATTTCCAGAGTATAGATCCACAAATTTCCCAAGTATAGATTCACAAAGTTCAGAAGTATTTATCCAAAAATTTCAAAAGTATAGATCCACAAATTTCCCAAGTATAGATCCACAAATTTCCCAAGTATAGATCCACAAATATCCCAAATATTTATACACAAATTTCCCAAGAATAGATCCACAAGTTTGAGAAGTATTTATCCACAAATTTCCCAAGTATAGGTCCACAAATTTCACAAGTATAGATCCACAAATTTCCCAAGTATAGATCCACAAATTTCCCAAGTATAGATTCTCAAATTTCCAGAGTATAGATCCACAAATTTCCCAAGTATAGATTCACAAATTTCAGAAGTATTTATCCAAAAATTTCAAAAGTATAGAGCCACAAATTTCCCAAGTATTTATCCATAAATTTCACAAGCATATATTAACAAATTTCCCAAGTATAGGTCCACAAATTTCCCAAGTATGGATCCACAAATTTCCCAAGTATGGATCCACAAATTTCCCAAGAATAGATCCACAAATTTCCCAAGTATAAATCCACAAATTTACCAAGTATAAATCCACAAATTTCCCAAATATAGATCCACAAATTTCCCAAGTATAGATCCACAAATTTTCCAAGTATAGATCCACAAATTTCCCAAGTATAGATCCACAATTTCACATGTATAGATCCACAAATTTTCCAAGTATAGATCCACAAATTTCCCAAATATAGATCCACAAATTTCCCAAGTATTTATCCACAAATTTCCCAAGTATAGATTCTCAAATTTCCAGAGTATAGATCCACAAATTTCCCAAGTATAGATTCACAAAGTTCAGAAGTATTTATCCAAAAATTTCAAAAGTATTGATCCACAAATTTCCCAAGAATAGATCCACAAGTTTGAGAAGTATTTATCCACAAATTTCCCAAGTATAGATCCAAAAATTTCCCAAGTATAGATCCACAAACACCCCAAGTATTTATCCACAAATTTCAAAAGTATAAATCCACAAATTTCCCAAAAATAAATTCACAAATTTCTCAAGTATAGATCTACAAATTTCACAAGCATATATTAACAAATTTCCCAAGTATAGGTCCACAAATTTCACAAGAATAGATCCACAAATTTCCCAAGTATAGATCCACAAATTTCCCAAGTATAGATCCACAAATTTCCCAAGTATAGATCCACAAATTTCCCAAGTATAAATCCACAAATTTCCCAAGTATAAATCCACAAATTTCCCAAATATAGATCCACAAATTTCCCAAGTATAGATCCACAAATTTCCCAAGTATAGATCCACAAATGTCCCAAGTATATATTAACAAATGCCCCGAGTATAGATCTACAAATTTCCCAAGTATAGATCCACAAATTTCCCAAGTATTTATCCACAAATTTCTCAAGTATGGATCCACAAATTTCCCAAGTATAGATACACAAATTTCCCAAGTATAGATCTATAAATTTCCCAAATATAGATCCATAAATTTCACAAGCATATATTAACAAATTTCCCAAGTATAGATCCACAAATTTCCCAAGTATAGATCAACAAATTTCCCAAGTATATATCCACAAATTTCCCAAGTATTTATCCACAAATTTCCCAAGTATAGATTCTCAAATTTCCAGAGTATAGATCCACAAATTTCCCAAGAATAGATTCACAAAGTTCAGAAGTATTTATCCAAAAATTTCAAAAGTATAGATCCACAAATTTCCCAAGTATAGATCCACAAATATCCCAAATATTTATACACAAATTTCCCAAGTGTAGATCCACAAATTTCCCAAGAATAGATCCACAAGTTTGAGAAGTATTTATCCACAAATTTCCCAAGTATAGGTCCACAAATTTCACAAGTATAGATCCACAAATTTCCCAAGTATAGATCCACAAATTTCAGAAGTATTTATCCAAAAATTTCAAAAGTATAGAGCCACAAATTTCCCAAGTATTTATCCATAAATTTCACAAGCATATATTAACAAATTTCCCAAGTATAGGTCCACAAATTTCCCAAGTATGGATCCACAAATTTCCCAAGAATAGATCCACAAATTTCCCAAGTATAAATCCACAAATTTCCCAAGTATAAATCCACAAATTTCCCAAGTATAGATCCACAAATTTTCCAAGTATAGATCCACAAATTTCCCAAGTATAGATCCACAATTTCACATGTATAGATCCACAAATTTTCCAAGTATAGATCCACAAATTTCCCAAATATAGATCCACAAATTTCCCAAGTATTTATCCACAAATTTCCCAAGTATAGATTCTCAAATTTCCAGAGTATAGATCCACAAATTTCCCAAGTATAGATTCACAAAGTTCAGAAGTATTTATCCAAAAATTTCAAAAGTATTGATCCACAAATTTGCCAAGAATAGATCCACAAGTTTGAGAAGTATTTTTCCACAAATTTCCCAAGTATAGATCCACAAATTTCCCAAGTATAGATCCACAAACACCCCAAGTATTTATCCACAAATTTCCCAAGTATAGATCTACAAATTTTTCAAGTATAGATCCACAAATTTCCCAAGTATAGATCCACAAATTTCCCAAGTATAGATCCACAAATTTCCCAAGTATAGATTCACAAATTTCCCAAGTATAGATTCACAAATTTTCCAAGTTTAGATCCAAAAATTTCCAAAGTATAGATCAACAAATTTCCCAAGTGTAGATCCACAAATTTCCCAAGTATAAATCCACAAATTTCCCAAATATAGATCCACATATTTCCCAAGTATAGATTCACAAATTTCCCAAGTATAGATCCACAAATATCCCAAGTATTTATCCACAAATTTCCCAAGTATAGATCCACAAATTTCCCAAGTATAGATCCACTAATATCCCAAGTATTTATCCGCAAATTTCCCAAGTATAGATCAACAAATTTTTCAAGTATAGATCCACAAATTTCCCAAGTGTAAATCAACAAATTTCCCAAGTATAGATTCACAAATTTTCCAGGTATAGATCCACAAATTTCCCAAGTATAGATCCACAAATTTCCCAATTATAGATCCACAAATATCCCAAGCATTTATCCACAAATTTCCCAAGTATAGAACCACAAATTTCCCAAGTATAGATCTACAAATTTCCCAAGTGTAGATCAACAAATTTCCCAAGTATAGATTCACAAATTTCAGAAGTATTTATCCAAAAATATCCCAAGTATTTATACACAAATTTCAAAAGCGTAGATCCAAAAATTTCCCAAAAATTGATTCACAAATTTCTCAAGTATAGATCCACAAATGTCCCAAGTATATATTAACAAATGTCCCAAGTATAGATCTACAAATTTCCCAAGTATAGATCCATAAATTTCCCAAGTATTTATCCACAAATATCCCAAGTATTTATCCACAAATTTCCCAAGTATAGATCCACAAATTTCCCAAGTATAGATTCTCAAATTTCCAGAGTATAGATCCACAAATTTCCCAAGTATAGATTCACAAAGTTCAGAAGTATTTATCCAAAAATTTCAAAAGTATAGATCCACAAATATCCCAAATATTTATACACAAATTTCCCAAGTGTAGATCCACAAATTTCCCAAGTATAGATCCACAAATATCCCAAATATTTATAAACAAATTTCCCAAGTATTGATCCACAAATTTCAAAAGTATAGATCCACAAATTTCCCAAGTATAGATCCACAAATATCCCAAATATTTATACACAAATTTCCCAAGTGTAGATCCACAAATATCCCAAATATTTATACACAAATTTCCCAAGTATTGATCCACAAATTTCCCAAGTATAGATCCACAAATATCCCAAATATTTATACACAAATTTCCCAAGTATTGATCCACAAATTTCCCAAGAATAGATCCATAAGTTTGAGAAGTATTTATCCACAAATTTCCCAAGTATAGGTCCACAAATTTCACAAGTATAGATCCACAAATTTCCCAAGTATAGATCCACAAATTTCCCAAGTATAGATCCACAAATTTCAGAAGTATTTATCCAAAAATTTCAAAAGTATAGAGCCACAAATTTCCCAAGTATAGATTCACAAAGTTCAGAAGTATTTATCCAAAAATTTCAAAAGTATAGATCCACAAATTTCCCAAGTATAGATTCACAAATTTCAGAAGTATTTATCCAAAAATATCCCAAGTATTTATACACAAATTTCAAAAGCGTAGATCCACAAATTTCCCAAATATTGATTCACAAATTTCTCAAGTATAGATCCACAAATGTCCCAAGTATATATTAACAAATGTCCCAAGTATAGATCTACAAATTTCCCAAGTATAGATCCATAAATTTCCCAAGTATTTATCCACAAATATCCCAAGTATTTATCCACAAATTTCCCAAGTATAGATCCACAAATTTCCCAAGTATAGATTCTCAAATTTCCAGAGTATATATCCACAAATTTCCCAAGTATAGATTCACAAAGTTCAGAAGTATTTATCCAAAAAATTCAAAAGTATAGATCCACAAATTTCCCAAGTATAGATCCACAAATATCCCAAATATTTATACACAAATTTCCCAAGTATAGATCCACAAATATCCCAAATATTTATACACAAATTTCCCAAGTATTGATCCACAAATTTCCCAAGTATAGATCCACAAATGTCCCAAGTATATATTAACAAATGTCCCAAGTATAGATCTACAAATTTCCCAAGTATAGATCCATAAATTTCCCAAGTATTTATCCACAAATATCCCAAGTATTTATCCACAAATTTCCCAAGTATAGATCCACAAATTTCCCAAGTATAGATTCTCAAATTTCCAGAGTATATATCCACAAATTTCCCAAGTATAGATTCACAAAGTTCAGAAGTATTTATCCAAAAATTTCAAAAGTATAGATCCACAAATTTCCCAAGTATAGATCCACAAATATCCCAAATATTTATACACAAATTTCCCAAGTATAGATCCACAAATATCCCAAATATTTATACACAAATTTCCCAAGTATTGATCCACAAATTTCTCAAGTATAGATCCACAAATGTCCCAAGTATATATTAACAAATGTCCCAAGTATAGATCTACAAATTTCCCAAGTATAGATCCATAAATTTCCCAAGTATTTATCCACAAATATCCCAAGTATTTATCCACAAATTTCCCAAGTATAGATCCACAAATTTCCCAAGTATAGATTCTCAAATTTCCAGAGTATATATCCACAAATTTCCCAAGTATAGATTCACAAAGTTCAGAAGTATTTATCCAAAAATTTCAAAAGTATAGATCCACAAATTTCCCAAGTATAGATCCACAAATATCCCAAATATTTATACACAAATTTCCCAAGTATAGATCCACAAATATCCCAAATATTTATACACAAATTTCCCAAGTATTGATCCACAAATTTCTCAAGTATAGATCCACAAATGTCCCAAGTATATATTAACAAATGTCCCAAGTATAGATCTACAAATTTCCCAAGTATAGATCCATAAATTTCCCTAGTATTTATCCACAAATATCCCAAGTATTTATCCACAAATTTCCCAAGTATAGATCCACAAATTTCCCAAGTATAGATTCTCAAATTTCCAGAGTATATATCCACAAATTTCCCAAGTATAGATTCACAAAGTTCAGAAGTATTTATCCAAAAATTTCAAAAGTATAGATCCACAAATTTCCCAAGTATAGATCCACAAATATCCCAAATATTTATACACAAATTTCCCAAGTATAGATCCACAAATATCCCAAATATTTATACACAAATTTCCCAAGTATTGATCCACAAATTTCCCAAGTATAGATCCACAAATGTCCCAAGTATATATTAACAAATGTCCCAAGTATAGATCTACAAATTTCCCAAGTATAGATCCATAAATTTCCCAAGTATTTATCCACAAATATCCCAAGTATTTATCCACAAATTTCCCAAGTATAGATCCACAAATTTCCCAAGTATAGATTCTCAAATTTCCAGAGTATATATCCACAAATTTCCCAAGTATAGATTCACAAAGTTCAGAGGTATTTATCCAAAAATTTCAAAAGTATAGATCCACAAATTTCCCAAGTATAGATCCACAAATATCCCAAATATTTATACACAAATTTCCCAAGTATAGATCCACAAATATCCCAAATATTTATACACAAATTTCCCAAGTATTGATCCACAAATTTCCCAAGTATAGATCCACAAATATCCTAAATATTTATACACAAATTTCCCAAGTATTGATCCACAATTTTCCCAAGAATAGATCCATAAGTTTGAGAAGTATTTATCCACAAATTTCCCAAGTATAGGTCCACAAATTTCACAAGTATAGATCCACAAATTTCCCAAGTATAGATCCACAAATTTCCCAAGTATAGATAAACAAATTTCAGAAGTATTTATCCAAAAATTTCAAAAGTATAGAGCCACAAATTTCCCAAGTATAGATTCACAAAGTTCAGAAGTATTTATCCAAAAATTTCAAAAGTATAGATCCACAAATTTCCCAAGTATAGATCCACAAATATCCCAAATATTTATACACAAATTTCCCAAGTATTGATCCACAAATTTCCCAAGTATAGATCCACAAATATCCCAAATATTTATACACAAATTTCCCAAGTATTGATCCACAAATTTCCCAAGAATAGATCCATAAGTTTGAGAAGTATTTATCCACAAATTTCCCAAGTATAGGTCCACAAATTTCACAAGTATAGATCCACAAATTTCCCAAGTATAGATCCACAAATTTCCCAAGTATAGATCCACAAATTTCCCAAGTATAGATCCACAAATTTCAGATGTATTTATCCAAAAATTTCAAAAGTATAGAGCCACAAATTTCCCAAGTATAGATTCACAAAGTTCAGAAGTATTTATCCAAAAATTTCAAAAGTATAGATCCACAAATTTCCCAAGTATAGATCCACAAATATCCCAAATATTTATACACAAATTTCCAGAGTGTAGATCCACAAATTTCCCAAGTATAGATCCACAAATTTCCCAAGTATAGATCCACAAATATCCAAAATATTTATACAAAAATTTCCCAAGTATTAATCCACAAATTTCCCAAGTATAGATCCACAAATATCCCAAATATTTATACACAAATTTCCCAAGTATTGATCCACAAATTTCCCAAGAATAGATCCACAAGTTTGAGAAGTATTTATCCACAAATTTCCCAAGTATAGGTCCACAAATTTCACAAGTATAGATCCACAAATTTCCCAAGTATAGATCCACAAATTTCAGAAGTATTTATCCAAAAATTTCAAAAGTATAGAGCCACAAATTTCCCAATTATAGATCCACAAATATCCCAAGTATAGATCCACAAATATCCCAAGTATAGATCCACAAATTTCAAAAAATAAATTCACAAATATCCCAAGTATTTATCCACAAATATCCCAAGAATGTATCCACAAATTTCCCAAGTGTAAATCAACAAATTTCCCAAGTATAGATTCACAAATTTTCCAAGTTTAGGTCCACAAATTTCACAAGTATAGATCCACATATTACCCAGGTATAGATCCACAAATTTCCCAAGTATAGATCCACAAATATCCCAAGCTTTTATCCACAAATTTCCCAAGTATAGAACCCCAAATTTCCCAAGTATAGATCTACAAATTTCCCAAGTGTAGATCAACAAATTTCCCAAGTATAGATTCACAAATTTCCCAAGTATAGATCCACAAATTTCACATGTATAGATCCACAAATTTTCCTAGTATAGATCCACAAATTTCCCAAGTATAGATCCACAAATTTCCCAAGTATTTATCCACAAATTTCCCAAGTATAGATTCTCAAATTTCCAGAGTATAGATCCACAAATTTCACAAGTATAGATTCACAAAGTTCAGAAGTATTTATCCAAAAATTTCAAAAGTATAGATCCACAAATTTCCCAAGTATAGATCCACAAATATCCCAAATATTTATACACAAATTTCCCAAGTGTAGATCCACAAATTTTCCAAGTTTAGATCCACAAATTTTCCAAGTTTAGATCCACAAATTTCCAAAGTATAGATGCAAAAATTTCCCAAGTATAGATCCACAAATTTCCCAAGTATAGATCCACAAATTTCCCAAGTATAGATCCACAAATTTCCCAAGAATAGATCCACAAGTTTGAGAAGTATTTATCCACAAATTTCCCAAGTTTAGATCCACAAATTTCCCAAGTATAGATCCACAAACATCCCAAGTATTTATCCACAAATTTCCAAGTATAGATCTACAAATTTTTCAAGTATAGATTCACAAATTTCCCAAGTATAGATCTAGAAATTTCCCAAATATAGATCCATAAATTTCACAAGCGTATATTAACAAATTTCCCAAGTATAGATCCACAAATTTCCCAAGTATAGATCAACAAATTTCCCAAGTATAGATCCACAAATTTCCCAAGTATTTATCCACAAATTTCCCAAGTATAGATTCTCAAATTTCCAGAGTATAGATCCACAAATTTCCCAAGTATAGATTCACAAAGTTCAGAAGTATTTATCCAAAAATTTCAAAAGTATAGATCCACAAATTTCCCAAGTATAGATCCACAAATTTCCCAAGTATAGATCCACAAATATCCCAAATATTTATACACAAATTTCCCAAGAATAGATCCACAAGTTTGAGAAGTATTTATCCACAAATTTCCCAAGTATAGGTCCACAAATTTCACAAGTATAGATCCACAAATTTCCCAAGTATAGATCCACAAATTTCCCAAGTATAGATTCTCAAATTTCCAGAGTATAGATCCACAAATTTCCCAAGTATAGATTCACAAATTTCAGAAGTATTTATCCAAAAATTTCAAAAGTATAGAGCCACAAATTTCCCAAGTATTTATCCATAAATTTCACAAGCATATATTAACAAATTTCCCAAGTATAGGTCCACAAATTTCCCAAGTATGGATCCACAAATTTCCCAAGTATGGATCCACAAATTTCCCAAGAATAGATCCACAAATTTCCCAAGTATAAATCCACAAATTTACCAAGTATAAATCCACAAATTTCCCAAATATAGATCCACAAATTTCCCAAGTATAGATCCACAAATTTTCCAAGTATAGATCCACAAATTTCCCAAGTATAGATCCACAATTTCACATGTATAGATCCACAAATTTTCCAAGTATAGATCCACAAATTTCCCAAATATAGATCCACAAATTTCCCAAGTATTTATCCACAAATTTCCCAAGTATAGATTCTCAAATTTCCAGAGTATAGATCCACAAATTTCCCAAGTATAGATTCACAAAGTTCAGAAGTATTTATCCAAAAATTTCAAAAGTATTGATCCACAAATTTCCCAAGAATAGATCCACAAGTTTGAGAAGTATTTATCCACAAATTTCCCAAGTATAGATCCAAAAATTTCCCAAGTATAGATCCACAAACACCCCAAGTATTTATCCACAAATTTCAAAAGTATAAATCCACAAATTTCCCAAAAATAAATTCACAAATTTCACAAGTATAGATCTACAAATTTCACAAGCATATATTAACAAATTTCCCAAGTATAGGTCCACAAATTTCACAAGAATAGATCCACAAATTTCCCAAGTATAGATCCACAAATTTCCCAAGTATAGATCCACAAATTTCCCAAGTATAGATCCACAAATTTCCCAAGTATAAATCCACAAATTTCCCAAGTATAAATCCACAAATTTCCCAAATATAGATCCACAAATTTCCCAAGTATAGATCCACAAATTTCCCAAGTATAGATCCACAAATGTCCCAAGTATATATTAACAAATGCCCCGAGTATAGATCTACAAATTTCCCAAGTATAGATCCACAAATTTCCCAAGTATTTATCCACAAATTTCTCAAGTATGGATCCACAAATTTCCCAAGTATAGATACACAAATTTCCCAAGTATAGATCTATAAATTTCCCAAATATAGATCCATAAATTTCACAAGCATATATTAACAAATTTCCCAAGTATAGATCCACAAATTTCCCAAGTATAGATCAACAAATTTCCCAAGTATATATCCACAAATTTCCCAAGTATTTATCCACAAATTTCCCAAGTATAGATTCTCAAATTTCCAGAGTATAGATCCACAAATTTCCCAAGAATAGATTCACAAAGTTCAGAAGTATTTATCCAAAAATTTCAAAAGTATAGATCCACAAATTTCCCAAGTATAGATCCACAAATATCCCAAATATTTATACACAAATTTCCCAAGTGTAGATCCACAAATTTCCCAAGAATAGATCCACAAGTTTGAGAAGTATTTATCCACAAATTTCCCAAGTATAGGTCCACAAATTTCACAAGTATAGATCCACAAATTTCCCAAGTATAGATCCACAAATTTCAGAAGTATTTATCCAAAAATTTCAAAAGTATAGAGCCACAAATTTCCCAAGTATTTATCCATAAATTTCACAAGCATATATTAACAAATTTCCCAAGTATAGGTCCACAAATTTCCCAAGTATGGATCCACAAATTTCCCAAGAATAGATCCACAAATTTCCCAAGTATAAATCCACAAATTTCCCAAGTATAAATCCACAAATTTCCCAAGTATAGATCCGCAAATTTTCCAAGTATAGATCCACAAATTTCCCAAGTATAGATCCACAATTTCACATGTATAGATCCACAAATTTTCCAAGTATAGATCCACAAATTTCCCAAATATAGATCCACAAATTTCCCAAGTATTTATCCACAAATTTCCCAAGTATAGATTCTCAAATTTCCAGAGTATAGATCCACAAATTTCCCAAGTATAGATTCACAAAGTTCAGAAGTATTTATCCAAAAATTTCAAAAGTATTGATCCACAAATTTCCCAAGAATAGATCCACAAGTTTGAGAAGTATTTTTCCACAAATTTCCCAAGTATAGATCCACAAATTTCCCAAGTATAGATCCACAAACACCCCAAGTATTTATCCACAAATTTCCCAAGTATAGATCTACAAATTTTTCAAGTATAGATCCACAAATTTCCCAAGTATAGATCCACAAATTTCCCAAGTATAGATCCACAAATTTCCCAAGTATAGATTCACAAATTTCCCAAGTATAGATTCACAAATTTTCCAAGTTTAGATCCAAAAATTTCCAAAGTATAGATCAACAAATTTCCCAAGTGTAGATCCACAAATTTCCCAAGTATAAATCCACAAATTTCCCAAATATAGATCCACATATTTCCCAAGTATAGATTCACAAATTTCCCAAGTATAGATCCACAAATATCCCAAGTATTTATCCACAAATTTCCCAAGTATAGATCCACAAATTTCCCAAGTATAGATCCACTAATATCCCAAGTATTTATCCGCAAATTTCCCAAGTATAGATCAACAAATTTTTCAAGTATAGATCCACAAATTTCCCAAGTGTAAATCAACAAATTTCCCAAGTATAGATTCACAAATTTTCCAGGTATAGATCCACAAATTTCCCAAGTATAGATCCACAAATTTCCCAATTATAGATCCACAAATATCCCAAGCATTTATCCACAAATTTCCCAAGTATAGAACCACAAATTTCCCAAGTATAGATCTACAAATTTCCCAAGTGTAGATCAACAAATTTCCCAAGTATAGATTCACAAATTTCAGAAGTATTTATCCAAAAATATCCCAAGTATTTATACACAAATTTCAAAAGCGTAGATCCAAAAATTTCCCAAAAATTGATTCACAAATTTCTCAAGTATAGATCCACAAATGTCCCAAGTATATATTAACAAATGTCCCAAGTATAGATCTACAAATTTCCCAAGTATAGATCCATAAATTTCCCAAGTATTTATCCACAAATATCCCAAGTATTTATCCACAAATTTCCCAAGTATAGATCCACAAATTTCCCAAGTATAGATTCTCAAATTTCCAGAGTATAGATCCACAAATTTCCCAAGTATAGATTCACAAAGTTCAGAAGTATTTATCCAAAAATTTCAAAAGTATAGATCCACAAATATCCCAAATATTTATACACAAATTTCCCAAGTGTAGATCCACAAATTTCCCAAGTATAGATCCACAAATATCCCAAATATTTATAAACAAATTTCCCAAGTATTGATCCACAAATTTCAAAAGTATAGATCGACAAATTTCCCAAGTATAGATCCACAAATATCCCAAATATTTATACACAAATTTCCCAAGTGTAGATCCACAAATATCCCAAATATTTATACACAAATTTCCCAAGTATTGATCCACAAATTTCCCAAGTATAGATCCACAAATATCCCAAATATTTATACACAAATTTCCCAAGTATTGATCCACAAATTTCCCAAGAATAGATCCATAAGTTTGAGAAGTATTTATCCACAAATTTCCCAAGTATAGGTCCACAAATTTCACAAGTATAGATCCACAAATTTCCCAAGTATAGATCCACAAATTTCCCAAGTATAGATCCACAAATTTCAGAAGTATTTATCCAAAAATTTCAAAAGTATAGAGCCACAAATTTCCCAAGTATAGATTCACAAAGTTCAGAAGTATTTATCCAAAAATTTCAAAAGTATAGATCCACAAATTTCCCAAGTATAGATTCACAAATTTCAGAAGTATTTATCCAAAAATATCCCAAGTATTTATACACAAATTTCAAAAGCGTAGATCCACAAATTTCCCAAATATTGATTCACAAATTTCTCAAGTATAGATCCACAAATGTCCCAAGTATATATTAACAAATGTCCCAAGTATAGATCTACAAATTTCCCAAGTATAGATCCATAAATTTCCCAAGTATTTATCCACAAATATCCCAAGTATTTATCCACAAATTTCCCAAGTATAGATCCACAAATTTCCCAAGTATAGATTCTCAAATTTCCAGAGTATATATCCACAAATTTCCCAAGTATAGATTCACAAAGTTCAGAAGTATTTATCCAAAAAATTCAAAAGTATAGATCCACAAATTTCCCAAGTATAGATCCACAAATATCCCAAATATTTATACACAAATTTCCCAAGTATAGATCCACAAATATCCCAAATATTTATACACAAATTTCCCAAGTATTGATCCACAAATTTCCCAAGTATAGATCCACAAATGTCCCAAGTATATATTAACAAATGTCCCAAGTATAGATCTACAAATTTCCCAAGTATAGATCCATAAATTTCCCAAGTATTTATCCACAAATATCCCAAGTATTTATCCACAAATTTCCCAAGTATAGATCCACAAATTTCCCAAGTATAGATTCTCAAATTTCCAGAGTATATATCCACAAATTTCCCAAGTATAGATTCACAAAGTTCAGAAGTATTTATCCAAAAATTTCAAAAGTATAGATCCACAAATTTCCCAAGTATAGATCCACAAATATCCCAAATATTTATACACAAATTTCCCAAGTATAGATCCACAAATATCCCAAATATTTATACACAAATTTCCCAAGTATTGATCCACAAATTTCTCAAGTATAGATCCACAAATGTCCCAAGTATATATTAACAAATGTCCCAAGTATAGATCTACAAATTTCCCAAGTATAGATCCATAAATTTCCCAAGTATTTATCCACAAATATCCCAAGTATTTATCCACAAATTTCCCAAGTATAGATCCACAAATTTCCCAAGTATAGATTCTCAAATTTCCAGAGTATATATCCACAAATTTCCCAAGTATAGATTCACAAAGTTCAGAAGTATTTATCCAAAAATTTCAAAAGTATAGATCCACAAATTTCCCAAGTATAGATCCACAAATATCCCAAATATTTATACACAAATTTCCCAAGTATAGATCCACAAATATCCCAAATATTTATACACAAATTTCCCAAGTATTGATCCACAAATTTCTCAAGTATAGATCCACAAATGTCCCAAGTATATATTAACAAATGTCCCAAGTATAGATCTACAAATTTCCCAAGTATAGATCCATAAATTTCCCTAGTATTTATCCACAAATATCCCAAGTATTTATCCACAAATTTCCCAAGTATAGATCCACAAATTTCCCAAGTATAGATTCTCAAATTTCCAGAGTATATATCCACAAATTTCCCAAGTATAGATTCACAAAGTTCAGAAGTATTTATCCAAAAATTTCAAAAGTATAGATCCACAAATTTCCCAAGTATAGATCCACAAATATCCCAAATATTTATACACAAATTTCCCAAGTATAGATCCACAAATATCCCAAATATTTATACACAAATTTCCCAAGTATTGATCCACAAATTTCCCAAGTATAGATCCACAAATGTCCCAAGTATATATTAACAAATGTCCCAAGTATAGATCTACAAATTTCCCAAGTATAGATCCATAAATTTCCCAAGTATTTATCCACAAATATCCCAAGTATTTATCCACAAATTTCCCAAGTATAGATCCACAAATTTCCCAAGTATAGATTCTCAAATTTCCAGAGTATATATCCACAAATTTCCCAAGTATAGATTCACAAAGTTCAGAAGTATTTATCCAAAAATTTCAAAAGTATAGATCCACAAATTTCCCAAGTATAGATCCACAAATATCCCAAATATTTATACACAAATTTCCCAAGTATAGATCCACAAATATCCCAAATATTTATACACAAATTTCCCAAGTATTGATCCACAAATTTCCCAAGTATAGATCCACAAATATCCTAAATATTTATACACAAATTTCCCAAGTATTGATCCACAATTTTCCCAAGAATAGATCCATAAGTTTGAGAAGTATTTATCCACAAATTTCCCAAGTATAGGTCCACAAATTTCACAAGTATAGATCCACAAATTTCCCAAGTATAGATCCACAAATTTCCCAAGTATAGATAAACAAATTTCAGAAGTATTTATCCAAAAATTTCAAAAGTATAGAGCCACAAATTTCCCAAGTATAGATTCACAAAGTTCAGAAGTATTTATCCAAAAATTTCAAAAGTATAGATCCACAAATTTCCCAAGTATAGATCCACAAATATCCCAAATATTTATACACAAATTTCCCAAGTATTGATCCACAAATTTCCCAAGTATAGATCCACAAATATCCCAAATATTTATACACAAATTTCCCAAGTATTGATCCACAAATTTCCCAAGAATAGATCCATAAGTTTGAGAAGTATTTATCCACAAATTTCCCAAGTATAGGTCCACAAATTTCACAAGTATAGATCCACAAATTTCCCAAGTATAGATCCACAAATTTCCCAAGTATAGATCCACAAATTTCCCAAGTATAGATCCACAAATTTCAGATGTATTTATCCAAAAATTTCAAAAGTATAGAGCCACAAATTTCCCAAGTATAGATTCACAAAGTTCAGAAGTATTTATCCAAAAATTTCAAAAGTATAGATCCACAAATTTCCCAAGTATAGATCCACAAATATCCCAAATATTTATACACAAATTTCCAGAGTGTAGATCCACAAATTTCCCAAGTATAGATCCACAAATTTCCCAAGTATAGATCCACAAATATCCAAAATATTTATACAAAAATTTCCCAAGTATTAATCCACAAATTTCCCAAGTATAGATCCACAAATATCCCAAATATTTATACACAAATTTCCCAAGTATTGATCCACAAATTTCCCAAGAATAGATCCACAAGTTTGAGAAGTATTTATCCACAAATTTCCCAAGTATAGGTCCACAAATTTCACAAGTATAGATCCACAAATTTCCCAAGTATAGATCCACAAATTTCAGAAGTATTTATCCAAAAATTTCAAAAGTATAGAGCCACAAATTTCCCAATTATAGATCCACAAATATCCCAAGTATAGATCCACAAATATCCCAAGTATAGATCCACAAATTTCAAAAAATAAATTCACAAATATCCCAAGTATTTATCCACAAATATCCCAAGAATGTATCCACAAATTTCCCAAGTGTAAATCAACAAATTTCCCAAGTATAGATTCACAAATTTTCCAAGTTTAGGTCCACAAATTTCACAAGTATAGATCCACATATTACCCAGGTATAGATCCACAAATTTCCCAAGTATAGATCCACAAATATCCCAAGCATTTATCCACAAATTTCCCAAGTATAGAACCCCAAATTTCCCAAGTATAGATCTACAAATTTCCCAAGTGTAGATCAACAAATTTCCCAAGTATAGATTCACAAATTTCCCAAGTATAGATCCACAAATTTCACATGTATAGATCCACAAATTTTCCTAGTATAGATCCACAAATTTCCCAAGTATAGATCCACAAATTTCCCAAGTATTTATCCACAAATTTCCCAAGTATAGATTCTCAAATTTCCAGAGTATAGATCCACAAATTTCACAAGTATAGATTCACAAAGTTCAGAAGTATTTATCCAAAAATTTCAAAAGTATAGATCCACAAATTTCCCAAGTATAGATCCACAAATATCCCAAATATTTATACACAAATTTCCCAAGTGTAGATCCACAAATTTTCCAAGTTTAGATCCACAAATTTTCCAAGTTTAGATCCACAAATTTCCAAAGTATAGATGCAAAAATTTCCCAAGTATAGATCCACAAATTTCCCAAGTATAGATCCACAAATTTCCCAAGTATAGATCCACAAATTTCCCAAGAATAGATCCACAAGTTTGAGAAGTATTTATCCACAAATTTCCCAAGTTTAGATCCACAAATTTCCCAAGTATAGATCCACAAACATCCCAAGTATTTATCCACAAATTTCCAAGTATAGATCTACAAATTTTTCAAGTATAGATTCACAAATTTCCCAAGTATAGATCCACAAATTTTCCAAGTTTAGATCCACAAATTTCCAAAGTATAGATCAACAAATTTCCCAAGTGTAGATCCACAAATTTCCCAAGTATAAATCCACAAATTTCCCAAATATAGATCCACATATTTCCCAAGTATAGATTCACAAATTTCCAAGTATAGATCCACAAATTTCCCAAGTATAGATCCACAAATTTCCCAAGTATTTATCCACAAATTTCCCAAGTATAGATTCTCAAATTTCCAGAGTATAGATCCACAAATTTCCCAAGTATAGATTCACAAAGTTCAGAAGTATTTATCCAAAAATTTCAAAAGTATAGATCCACAAATTTCCCAAGTATAGATCCACAAATATCCCAAATATTTATACACAAATTTCCCAAGTGTAGATCCACAAATTTTCCAAGATTAGATCCACAAATTTTCCAAGTTTAGATCCATAAATTTCCAAAGAATAGATGCACAAATTTCCCAAGTATAGATCCACAAATTTCCCAAGTATAGATCCAAAAATTTCCCAAGTATTGATCCACAAATTTCCCAAGAATAGATCCACAAGTTTGAGAAGTATTTATCCACAAATTTCCCAAGTATAGATCCACAAACATCCCAAGTATTTATCCACAAATTTCCCAAGTATAGATCTACAAATTTTTCAAGTATAGATCCACAAATTTCCCAAGTATAGATCCACAAATTTCCCAAGTATAGATTCACAAATTTCCCAAGTATAGTTCCACAAATTTTCCAAGTTTAGATCCACAAATTTCCAAAGTATAGATCAACAAATTTCCCAAGTGTAGATCCACAAATTTCCCAAGTATAAATCCACAAATTTCCCAAATATAGATCCACATATTTCCCAAGTATAGATTCACAAATTTCCAAGTATAGATCCACAAATATCCCAAGTATTTATCCACAAATTTGCCAAGTATAGATCCACAAATTTGCCAAGTATAGATCCACTAATATCCCAAGTATTTATCCGCAAATTTCCCAAGTATAGATCAACAAATTTTTCAAGTATAGATCCACAAATTTCCCAAGTATAGATCCACAAATTTCCCAAGTATAGATCCACAAATTTCCCAAGTATAGATCCACAAATTTCACAAGTATAGATCCACAAACATCCCAAGTATTTATCCACAAATTTCCCAAGTATAGATCTACAAATTTTTCAAGTATAGATTCACAAATTTCCCAAGTATAGATCCACAAATTTTCCAAGTTTAGATCCACAAATTTCCAAAGTATAGATCAACAAATTTCCCAAGTGTAGATCCACAAATTTCCCAAGTATAAATCCACAAATTTCCCAAATATAGATCCACATATTTCCCAAGTATAGATTCTCAAATTTCCAGAGTATAGATCCACAAATTTCCCAAGTATAGATTCACAAAGTTCAGAAGTATTTATCCAAAAATTTCAAAAGTATAGATCCACAAATTTCCCAAGTATAGATCCACAAATATCCCAAATATTTATACACAAATTTCCCAAGTGTAGATCCACAAATTTTCCAAGTTTAGATCCACAAATTTTCCAAGTTTAGATCCATAAATTTCCAAAGTATAGATGCACAAATTTCCAAAGTATAGATGCACAAATTTCCCAAGTATAGATCCACAAATTTCCCAAGTATAGATCCACAAACATCCCAAGTATTTATCCACAAATTTCCCAAGTATAGATCTACAAATTTTTCAAGTATAGATCCACAAATTTCCCAAGTATAGATCCACAAATTTCCCAAGTATAGATTCACAAATTTCCAAAGTATAGATCAACAAATTTCCCAAGTGTAGATCCACAAATTTCCAAAGTATAAATCCACAAATTTCCCAAATATAGATCCACATATTTCCCAAGTATAGATTCACAAATTTCCAAGTATAGATCCACAAATATCCCAAGTATTTATCCACAAATTTCCCAAGTATAGATCCACAAATTTGCCAAGTATAGATCCACTAATATCCCAAGTATTTATCCGCAAATTTCCCAAGTATAGATCAACAAATTTTTCAAGTATAGATCCAAAAAATTCCCAAGTATAGATCCACAAATTTCCCAAGTATAGATCCACAAATTTCCCAAGTATAGATCCACAAATTTCCCAAGTATAGATTCACAAATTTCCCAAGTATAGATTCACAAAGTTCAGAAGTATTTATCCAAAAATTTCAAAAGTATAGATGCACAAATTTCCCAAGTATAGATCCACAAATATCCCAAATATTTATACACAAATTTCCCAAGTGTAGATCCACAAATTTCCCAAGTATAGATCCACAAATTTCCCAAGTATAGATCCACAAATATCCCAAATATTTATACACAAATTTCCCAAGTATAGATCCACAAATATCCCAAATATTTATACACAAATTTCCCAAGTATTGATCCACAAATTTCCCAAGAATAGATCCATAAGTTTGAGAAGTATTTATCCACAAATTTCCCAAGTATAGGTCCACAAATTTCCCAAGTATAGATCCACAAATATCCCAAATATTTATACACAAATTTCCCAAGTGTAGATCCACAAATTTTCCAAGTTTAGATCCACAAATTTTCCAAGTTTAGATCCACACATTTCCAAAGTATAGATGCACAAATTTCCCAAGTATAGATCCACAAATTTCCCAAGTATAGATCCACAAATTTCCCAAGTATTGATCCACAAATTTCCGAAGAATAGATCCACAAGTTTGAGAAGTATTTATCCACAAATTTCCCAAGTATAGATCCACAAATTTCCCAAGTATAGATCCACAAACATCCCAAGTATTTATCCACAAATTTCCCAAGTATAGATCTACAAATTTTTCAAGTATAGATCCACAAATTTCCCAAGTATAGATCCACAAATTTCCCAAGTATAGATTCACAAATTTCCCAAGTATAGATCCACAAATTTTCCAAGTTTGATCCACAAATTTCCAAAGTATAGATCAACAAATTTCCCAAGTGTAGATCCACAAATTTCCCAAGTATAAATCCACAAATTTCCCAAATATAGATCCACATATATCCCAAGTATAGATTCACAAATTTCCAAGTATAGATCCACAAATATCCCAAGTATTTATCCACAAATTTCCCAAGTATAGATCCACAAATTTGCCAAGTATAGATCCACTAATATCCCAAGTATTTATCCGCAAATTTCCCAAGTATATATCAACAAATTTTTCAAGTATAGATCCACAAATTTCCTAAGTATAGATCCACAAATTTCCCAAGTATTGATCCACAAATTTCCCAAGTATAGATCCACAAATTTCCCAAGTATAGATCCACAAATTTCCCAAGTATAGATCCACAAATTTCCCAAGTATAGATCCACAAATTTCACAAGTATAGATCCACAAATTTCCCAAGTATAGATCCACAAATTTCCCAAGTATAGATCCACAAATTTCCCAAGTATAGATTCACAAATTTCCCAAGTATAGATTCACAAAGTTCAGAAGTATTTATCCAAAAATTTCAAAAGTATAGATCCACAAATATCCCAAATATTTATACACAAATTTCCCAAGTGTAGATCCACAAATTTCCCAAGTATAGATCCAAAAATTTCCCAAGTATAGATCCACAAATATCCCAAATATTTATACACAAATTTCCCAAGTATTGATCCACAAATTTCCCAAGAATAGATCCATAAGTTTGAGAAGTATTTATCCACAAATTTCCCAAGTATAGGTCCACAAATTTCCCAAGTATAGATCCACAAATATCCCAAATATTTATACACAAATTTCCCAAGTGTAGATCCACAAATTTTCCAAGTTTAGATCCACAAATTTTCCAAGTTTAGATCCACACATTTCCAAAGTATAGATGCACAAATTTCCCAAGCATAGATCCACAAATTTCCCAAATATAGATCCACAAATTTCCCAAGTATTGATCCACAAATTTCCCAAGAATAGATCCACAAGTTTGAGAAGTATTTATCCACAAATTTCCCAAGTATAGATCCACAAATTTCCCAAGTATAGATCCACAAACATCCCAAGTATTTATCCACAAATTTCCCAAGTATAGATCCACAAACATCCCAAGTATAGATCCACAAATTTGCCAAGTATAGATCCACTAATATCCCAAGTATTTATCCGCAAATTTCCCAAGTATATATCAACAAATTTTTCAAGTATAGATCCACAAATTTCCTAAGTATAGATCCACAAATTTTCCAAGTATTGATCCACAAATTTCCCAAGTATAGATCCACAAATTTCCCAAGTATAGATCCACAAATTTCCCAAGTATAGATCCACAAATTTCCCAAGTATAGATCCACAAATTTCACAAGTATAGATCCACAAATTTCCCAAGTATAGATCCACAAATTTCCCAAGTATAGATCCACAAATTTCCCAAGTATAGATTCACAAATTTCCCAAGTATAGATTCACAAAGTTCAGAAGTATTTATCCAAAAATTTCAAAAGTATAGATCCACAAATATCCCAAATATTTATACACAAATTTCCCAAGTGTAGATCCACAAATTTCCCAAGTATAGATCCAAAAATTTCCCAAGTATAGATCCACAAATATCCCAAATATTTATACACAAATTTCCCAAGTATTGATCCACAAATTTCCCAAGAATAGATCCATAAGTTTGAGAAGTATTTATCCACAAATTTCCCAAGTATAGGTCCACAAATTTCCCAAGTATAGATCCACAAATATCCCAAATATTTATACACAAATTTCCCAAGTGTAGATCCACAAATTTTCCAAGTTTAGATCCACAAATTTTCCAAGTTTAGATCCACACATTTCCAAAGTATAGATGCACAAATTTCCCAAGCATAGATCCACAAATTTCCCAAATATAGATCCACAAATTTCCCAAGTATTGATCCACAAATTTCCCAAGAATAGATCCACAAGTTTGAGAAGTATTTATCCACAAATTTCCCAAGTATAGATCCACAAATTTCCCAAGTATAGATCCACAAACATCCCAAGTATTTATCCACAAATTTCCCAAGTATAGATCTACAAATTTTTCAAGTATAGATCCACAAATTTCCCAAGTATAGATCCACAAATTTCCCAAGTATAGATTCACAAATTTCCCAAGTATAGATCCACAAATTTTCCAAGTTTAGATCCACAAATTTCCAAAGTATAGATCAACAAATTTCCCAAGTGTAGATCCACAAATTTCCCAAGAATAAATCCACAAATTTCCCAAATATAGATCCACATATTTCCCAAGTATAGATTCACAAATTTCCAAGTATAGATCCACAAATTTCCCAAGTATAGATCCACAAATTTCCCAAGTATTTACCCACAAATTTCCCAAGTATAGATTCTCAAATTTCCTGAGTATAGATCCACAAATTTCCCAAGTATAGATTCACAAAGTTCAGAAGTATTTATCCAAAAATTTCAAAAGTATAGATCCACAAATTTCCCAAGTATAGATCCACAAATATCCCAAATATTTATACACAAATTTCCCAAGTGTAGATCCACAAATTTTCCAAGTTTAGATCCACAAATTTTCCAAGTTTAGATCCACAAATTTCCAAAGTATAGATGCACAAATTTCCCAAGTATAGATCCACAAATTTCACAAGTATAGATCCACAAATTTCCCAAGTATTGATCCACAAATTTCCCAAGAATAGATCCACAAGTTGGAGAAGTATTTATCCACAAATTTCCCAAGTATAGATCCACAAATTTCCCAAGTATAGATCCACAAACATCCCAAGTATTTATCCACAAATTTCCCAAGTATATATCTACAAATTTTTCAAGTATGGATCCACAAATTTCCCAAGTATAGATCCACAAATTTCCCAAGTATAGATTCACAAATTTCCCAAGTATAGATCCACAAATTTTCCAAGTTTAGATCCACAAATTTCCAAAGTATAGATCAACAAATTTCCCAAGTGTAGATCCACAAATTTCCCAAGTATAAATCCACATATTTCCCAAATATAGATCCACATATTTCCCAAGTATAGATTCACAAATTTCCAAGTATAGATCCACAAATTTCCCAAGTATGGATCCACAAATTTCCCAAGTATAGATCCACAAATTTCCCAAGTATAGATCCACAAATTTCCCAAGTATAGATCCACAAATTTCCCAAGTATAGATCCACAAATTTCCCAAGTATAGATCCACAAATTTCCCAAGTATAGATCCACAAATTTCCCAAGTATAGATCCACAAATTTCCCAAGTATAGATCCACAAATTTCCCAAGTATAGATTCACAAATTTCCCAAGAATAGATTCACAAAGTTCAGAAGTATTTATCCAAAAATTTCAAAAGTATAGATCCACAAATTTCCCAAGTATAGATCCACAAATATCCCAAATATTTATACACAAATTTCCCAAGTGTAGATCCACAAATTTCCCAAGTATAGATCCACAAATTTCCCAAGTATAGATCCACAAATATCCCAAATATTTATACACAAATTTCCCAAGTATTGATCCACAAATTTCCCAAGTATAGATCCACAAATATCCCAAATATTTATACACAAATTTCCCAAGTATTGATCCACAAATTTCCCAAGTATTGATCCACAAATTTCCCAAGAATAGATCCATAAGCTTGAGAAGTATTTATCCACAAATTTCCCAAGTATAGGTCCACAAATTTCACAAGTATAGATCCACAAATTTCCCAAGTATAGATCCACAAATTTCCCAAGTATAGATCCACAAATTTCAGAAGTATTTATCCAAAAATTTCAAAAGTATAGAGCCACAAATTTCCCAAGTATAGATTCACAAATATCCCAAATATTTATACACAAATTTCCCAAGTGTAGATCCACAAATTTCCCAAGTATAGATCCACAAATTTCCCAAGTATAGATCCACAAATATCCAAAATATTTATACACAAATTTCCCAAGTATAGATCCACAAATTTCCCAAGTATAGATCCACAAATATCCAAAATATTTATACACAAATTTCCCAAGTATAGGTCCACAAATTTCCCAAGTATAGATCCACAAATATCCCAAATATTTATACACAAATTTCCCAAGTGTAGATCCACAAATTTTCCAAGTTTAGATCCACAAATTTTCCAAGTTTATATCCACACATTTCCAAAGTATAGATGCACAAATTTCCCAAGCATAGATCCACAAATTTCCCAAATATAGATCCACAAATTTCCCAAGTATTGATCCACAAATTTCCCAAGAATAGATCCACAAGTTTGAGAAGTATTTATCCACAAATTTCCCAAGTATAGATCCACAAATTTCCCAAGTATAGATCTACAAATTTCACAAGTATAGATCCACAAATTTCCCAAGTATAGATCCACAAATTTCCCAAGTATAGATCCACAAATTTCCCAAGTATAGATCCACAAATTTCCCAAGTATAGATCCACAAATTTCCCAAGTATAGATTCACAAATTTCCCAAGTTTAGATCCACAAATTTTCCAAGTTTAGATCCACAAATTTCCAAAGTATAGATCAACAAATTTCCCAAGTGTAGATCCACAAATTTCCCAAGTATAAATCCACAAATTTCCCAAATATAGATCCACATATTCCCCAAGTATAGATTCACAAATTTCCAAGTATAGATCCACAAATTTCCCAAGTATAGATCCACAAATTTCCCAAGTATTTATCCACAAATTTCCCAAGTATAGATTCTCAAATTTCCAGAGTATAGATCCACAAATTTCCCAAGTATAGATTCACAAAGTTCAGAAGTATTTATCCAAAAATTTCAAAAGTATAGATCCACAAATTTCCCAAGTATAGATCCACAAATATCCCAAATATTTATACACAAATTTCCCAAGTGTAGATCCACAAATTTTCCAAGTTTAGATCCACAAATTTCCAAAGTATAGATGCACAAATTTCCCAAGTATAGATCCACAAATTTCACAAGTATAGATCCACAAATTTCCCAAGTATTGATCCACAAATTTCCCAAGAATAGATCCACAAGTTGGAGAAGTATTTATCCACAAATTTCCCAAGTATAGATCCACAAATTTCCCAAGTATAGATCCACAAATTTCCCAAGTATAGATCCACAAACATTCAAGTATTTATCCACAAATTTCCCAAGTATATATCTACAAATGTTTCAAGTATAGATCCACAAATTTCCCAAGTATAGATCCACAAATTTCGCAAGTATAGATTCACAAATTTCCCAAGTATAGATCCACAAATTTTCCAAGTTTAGATCCACAAATTTCCCAAGTATAAATCCACAAATTTCCCAAGTGTAGATCCACAAATTTCCCAAGTATAAATCCACAAATTTCCCAAATATAGATCCACATATTTCCGAAGTATAGATTCACAAATTTCCAAGTATAGATCCACAAATATCCCAAGTATTTATCCACAAATTTCCCAAGTATAGATCCACAAATATCCCAAGTATTTATCCGCAAATTTCCCAAGTATAGATCAACAAATTTTTCAAGTATAGATCCACAAATTTCCCAAGTATGGATCCACAAATTTCCCAAGTATAGATCCACAAATTTCCCAAGTATAGATCCACAAATTTCCCAAGTATAGATCCACAAATTTCCCAAGTATAGATCCACAAATTTCCCAAGTATAGATCTACAAATTTCACAAGTATAGATCCACAAATTTCCCAAGTATAGATCCACAAATTTCCCAAGTATAGATCCACAAATTTCCCAAGTATAGATTCACAAATTTCCCAAGAATAGATTCACAAAGTTCAGAAGTATTTATCCAAAAATTTCAAAAGTATAGATCCACAAATTTCCCAAGTATAGATCCACAAATATCCCAAATATTTATACACAAATTTCCCAAGTGTAGATCCACAAATTTCCCAAGTATAGATCCACAAATTTCCCAAGTATAGATCCACAAATATCCCAAATATTTATACACAAATTTCCCAAGTATTGATCCACAAATTTCCCAAGTATAGATCCACAAATATCCCAAATATTTATACACAAATTTCCCAAGTATTGATCCACAAATTTCCCAAGAATAGATCCATAAGTTTGAGAAGTATTTATCCACAAATTTCCCAAGTATAGGTCCACAAATTTCACAAGTATAGATCCACAAATTTCCCAAGTATAGATCCACAAATTTCCCAAGTATAGATCCACAAATTTCAGAAGTATTTATCCAAAAATTTCAAAAGTATAGAGCCACAAATTTCCCAAGTATAGATTCACAAAGTTCAGAAGTATTTATCCAAAAATTTCAAAAGTATAGATCCACAAATTTCCCAAGTATAGATCCACAAATATCCCAAATATTTATACACAAATTTCCCAAGTGTAGATCCACAAATTTCCCAAGTATAGATCCACAAATTTCCCAAGTATAGATCCACAAATATCCAAAATATTTATACACAAATTTCCCAAGTATTGATCCACAAATTTCCCAAGAATAGATCCACAAGTTTGAGAAGTATTTATCCATAAATTTCCCAAGTATAGGTCCACAAATTTCACAAGTGTAGATCCACAAATTTCCCAAGTATAGATCCACAAATTTCCCAAGTATAGATCCACATATTTCCCAAGTATAGATCCACAAATATCCCAAATATTTATACACAAATTTCCCAAGTGTAGATCCACAAATTTCCCAAGTATAGATCCACAAATTTCCCAAGTATAGATCCACAAATATCCCAAATATTTATACACAAATTTCCCAAGTATTGATCCACAAATTTCCCAAGTATAGATCCACATATATCCCAAATATTTATACACAAATTTCCCAAGTATTGATCCACAAATTTCCCAAGAATAGATCCATAAGTTTGAGAAGTATTTATCCACAAATTTCCCAAGTATAGGTCCACAAATTTCCCAAGTATAGATCCACAAACATCCCAAGTATTTATCCACAAATTTCCCAAGTATAGATCTACAAATTTTTCAAGTATAGATCCACAAATTTCCCAAGTATAGATCCACAAATTTTCCAAGTTTAGATCCACAAATTTCCAAAGTATAGATCAACAAATTTCCCAAGTATTTATCCACAAATTTCCCAAGTTTAGATTCTCAAATTTCCAGAGTATAGATCCACAAATTTCCCAAGTATTTATCCACAAATTTCCCAAGTTTAGATTCTCAAATTTCCAGAGTATAGATCCACAAATTTCCCAAGTATAGATTCAAAAAGTTCAGAAGTATTTATCCAAAAATTTCAAGTATAGATCCACAAATTTCCCAAGTATTCATCCACAAATTTCCCAAGTTTAGATTCTCAAATTTCCAGAGTATAGATCCACAAATTTCCCAAGTATAGATTCAAAAAGTTCAGAAGTATTTATCCAAAAATTTCAAAAGTATAGATCCACAAATTTCCCAAGTATAGATCCACAAATATCCCAAATATTTATACACAAATTTCTCAAGTGTAGATCCACAAATTTTCCAAGTTTAGATCCACAAATTTTCCAAGTTTAGATCCACAAATTTCCAAAGTATAGATGCACAAATTTCCCAAGTATAGATGCACAAATTTCCCAAGTATAGATCCACAAATTTCCCAAGTATTGATCCACAAATTTCCCAAGAATAGATCCACAAGTTTGAGAAGTATTTATCCACAAATTTCCCAAGTATAGATCCACAAATTTCCCATGTATAGATCCACAAACATCCCAAGTATTTATCCACAAATTTCCCAAGTATTTATCCACAAATTTTTCAAGTATAGATCCACAAATTTTTCAAGTATAGATCCACAAATTTCCCAAGTATAGATTCACAAATTTTCCAAGTTTAGATCCACAAATTTTCCAAGTTTAGATCCACACATTTCCAAAGTATAGATGCACAAATTTCCCAAGCATAGATCCACAAATTTCCCAAATATAGATCCACAAATTTCCCAAGTATTGATCCACAAATTTCCCAAGAATAGATCCACAAGTTTGAGAAGTATTTATCCACAAATTTCCCAAGTATAGATCCACAAATTTCCCAAGTATAGATCCACAAACATCCCAAGTATTTATCCACAAATTTCCCAAGTATTTATCCACAAATTTCCCAAGTATAGATCTACAAATTTTTCAAGTATAGATCCACAAATTTCCCAAGTATAGATCCACAAATTTCCCAAGTATAGATTCACAAATTTCCCAAGTTTAGATCCACAAATTTTCCAAGTTTAGATCCACAAATTTCCAAAGTATAGATCAACAAATTTCCCAAGTGTAGATCCACAAATTTCCCAAGTATAAATCCACAAATTTCCCAAATATAGATCCACATATTCCCCAAGTATAGATTCACAAATTTCCAAGTATAGATCCACAAATTTCCCAAGTATAGATCCACAAATTTCCCAAGTATTTATCCACAAATTTCCCAAGTATAGATTCTCAAATTTCCAGAGTATAGATCCACAAATTTCCCAAGTATAGATTCACAAAGTTCAGAGGTATTTATCCAAAAATTTCAAAAGTATAGATCCACAAATTTCCCAAGTATAGATCCACAAATATCCCAAATATTTATACACAAATTTCCCAAGTGTAGATCCACAAATTTTCCAAGTTTAGATCCACAAATTTTCCAAGTTTAGATCCACAAATTTCCAAAGTATAGATGCACAAATTTCCCAAGTATAGATCCACAAATTTCACAAGTATAGATCCACAAATTTCCCAAGTATTGATCCACAAATTTCCCAAGAATAGATCCACAAGTTGGAGAAGTATTTATCCACAAATTTCCCAAGTATAGATCCACAAATTTCCCAAGTATAGATCCACAAATTTCCCAAGTATAGATCCACAAACATCCCAAGTATTTATCCACAAATTTCCCAAGTATATATCTACAAATGTTTCAAGTATAGATCCACAAATTTCCCAAGTATAGATCCACAAATTTCCCAAGTATAGATTCACAAATTTCCCAAGTTTAGATCCACAAATTTCCAAAGTATAGATCAACAAATTTCCCAAGTGTAGATCCACAAATTTCCCAAGTATAAATCCACAAATTTCCCAAATATAGATCCACATATTTCCCAAGTATATATTCACAAATTTCCAAGTATAGATCCACAAATATCCCAAGTATTTATCCACAAATTTCCCAAGTATAGATCCACAAATATCCCAAGTATTTATCCGCAAATTTCCCAAGTATAGATCAACAAATTTTTCAAGTATAGATCCACAAATTTCCCAAGTATGGATCCACAAATTTCCCAAGTATAGATCCACAAATTTCCCAAGTATAGATCCACAAATTTCCCAAGTATAGATCCACAAATTTCCCAAGTATAGATCCACAAATTTCCCAAGTATAGATCCACAAATTTCACAAGTATAGATCCACTAATTTCCCAAGTATAGATCCACAAATTTCCCAAGTATAGATCCACAAATTTCCCAAGTATAGATTCACAAATTTTCCAAGAATAGATTCACAAAGTTCAGAAGTATTTATCCAAAAATTTCAAAAGTATAGATCCACAAATTTCCCAAGTATAGATCCACAAATATCCCAAATATTTATACACAAATTTCCCAAGTGTAGATCCACAAATTTCCCAAGTATAGATCCACAAATTTCCCAAGTATAGATCCACAAATATCCCAAATATTTATACACAAATTTCCCAAGTATTGATCCACAAATTTCCCAAGTATAGATCCACAAATATCCCAAATATTTATACACAAATTTCCCAAGTATTGATCCACAAATTTCCCAAGAATAGATCCATAAGTTTGAGAAGTATTTATCCACAAATTTCCCAAGTATAGGTCCACAAATTTCACAAGTATAGATCCACAAATTTCCCAAGTATAGATCCACAAATTTCCCAAGTATAGATCCACAAATTTCAGAAGTATTTATCCAAAAATTTCAAAAGTATAGAGCCACAAATTTCCCAAGTATAGATTCACAAAGTTCAGAAGTATTTATCCAAAAATTTCAAAAGTATAGATCCACAAATTTCCCAAGTATAGATCCACAAATATCCCAAATATTTATACACAAATTTCCCAAGTGTAGATCCACAAATTTCCCAAGTATAGATCCACAAATTTCCCAAGTATAGATCCACAAATATCCAAAATATTTATACACAAATTTCCCAAGTATTGATCCACAAATTTCCCAAGTATAGATCCACAAATATCCCAAATATTTATACACAAATTTCCCAAGTATTGATCCACAAATTTCCCAAGAATAGATCCACAAGTTTGAGAAGTATTTATCCATAAATTTCCCAAGTATAGGTCCACAAATTTCACAAGTGTAGATCCACAAATTTCCCAAGTATAGATCCACAAATTTCCCAAGTATAGATCCACATATTTCCCAAGTATAGATCCACAAATATCCCAAATATTTATACACAAATTTCCCAAGTGTAGATCCACAAATTTCCCAAGTATAGATCCACAAATTTCCCAAGTGTAGATCCACAAATATCCCAAATATTTATACACAAATTTCCCAAGTATTGATCCACAAATTTCCCAAGTATAGATCCACATATATCCCAAATATTTATACACAAATTTCCCAAGTATTGATCCACAAATTTCCCAAGAATAGATCCATAAGTTTGAGAAGTATTTATCCACAAATTTCCCAAGTATAGGTCCACAAATTTCCCAAGTATAGATCCACAAACATCCCAAGTATTTATCCACAAATTTCCCAAGTATAGATCTACAAATTTTTCAAGTATAGATCCGCAAATTTCCCAAGCATAGATTCACAAATTTCCCAAGTATAGATCCACAAATTTTCCAAGTTTAGATCCACAAATTTCCAAAGTATAGATCAACAAATTTCCCAAGTATTTATCCACAAATTTCCCAAGTTTAGATTCTCAAATTTCCAGAGTATAGATCCACAAATTTCCCAAGTATTTATCCACAAATTTCCCAAGTTTAGATTCTCAAATTTCCAGAGTATAGATCCACAAATTTCCCAAGTATAGATTCAAAAAGTTCAGAAGTATTTATCCAAAAATTTCAAGTATAGATCCACAAATTTCCCAAGTATAGATCCACAAATTTCCCAAGTATAGATCCACAAATTTCACAAGTATAGATCCACTAATTTCCCAAGTATAGATCCACAAATTTCCCAAGTATAGATCCACAAATTTCCCAAGTATAGATTCACAAATTTTCCAAGAATAGATTCACAAAGTTCAGAAGTATTTATCCAAAAATTTCAAAAGTATAGATCCACAAATTTCCCAAGTATAGATCCACAAATATCCCAAATATTTATACACAAATTTCCCAAGTGTAGATCCACAAATTTCCCAAGTATAGATCCACAAATTTCCCAAGTATAGATCCACAAATATCCCAAATATTTATACACAAATTTCCCAAGTATTGATCCACAAATTTCCCAAGTATAGATCCACAAATATCCCAAATATTTATACACAAATTTCCCAAGTATTGATCCACAAATTTCCCAAGAATAGATCCATAAGTTTGAGAAGTATTTATCCACAAATTTCCCAAGTATAGGTCCACAAATTTCACAAGTATAGATCCACAAATTTCCCAAGTATAGATCCACAAATTTCCCAAGTATAGATCCACAAATTTCAGAAGTATTTATCCAAAAATTTCAAAAGTATAGAGCCACAAATTTCCCAAGTATAGATTCACAAAGTTCAGAAGTATTTATCCAAAAATTTCAAAAGTATAGATCCACAAATTTCCCAAGTATAGATCCACAAATATCCCAAATATTTATACACAAATTTCCCAAGTGTAGATCCACAAATTTCCCAAGTATAGATCCACAAATTTCCCAAGTATAGATCCACAAATATCCAAAATATTTATACACAAATTTCCCAAGTATTGATCCACAAATTTCCCAAGTATAGATCCACAAATATCCCAAATATTTATACACAAATTTCCCAAGTATTGATCCACAAATTTCCCAAGAATAGATCCACAAGTTTGAGAAGTATTTATCCATAAATTTCCCAAGTATAGGTCCACAAATTTCACAAGTGTAGATCCACAAATTTCCCAAGTATAGATCCACAAATTTCCCAAGTATAGATCCACATATTTCCCAAGTATAGATCCACAAATATCCCAAATATTTATACACAAATTTCCCAAGTGTAGATCCACAAATTTCCCAAGTATAGATCCACAAATTTCCCAAGTGTAGATCCACAAATATCCCAAATATTTATACACAAATTTCCCAAGTATTGATCCACAAATTTCCCAAGTATAGATCCACATATATCCCAAATATTTATACACAAATTTCCCAAGTATTGATCCACAAATTTCCCAAGAATAGATCCATAAGTTTGAGAAGTATTTATCCACAAATTTCCCAAGTATAGGTCCACAAATTTCCCAAGTATAGATCCACAAACATCCCAAGTATTTATCCACAAATTTCCCAAGTATAGATCTACAAATTTTTCAAGTATAGATCCGCAAATTTCCCAAGCATAGATTCACAAATTTCCCAAGTATAGATCCACAAATTTTCCAAGTTTAGATCCACAAATTTCCAAAGTATAGATCAACAAATTTCCCAAGTATTTATCCACAAATTTCCCAAGTTTAGATTCTCAAATTTCCAGAGTATAGATCCACAAATTTCCCAAGTATTTATCCACAAATTTCCCAAGTTTAGATTCTCAAATTTCCAGAGTATAGATCCACAAATTTCCCAAGTATAGATTCAAAAAGTTCAGAAGTATTTATCCAAAAATTTCAAGTATAGATCCACAAATTTCCCAAGTATTTATCCACAAATTTCCCAAGTTTAGATTCTCAAATTTCCAGAGTATAGATCCACAAATTTCCCAAGTATAGATTCAAAAAGTTCAGAAGTATTTATCCAAAAATTTCCCAAGTATAGATCCACGAATATCCCAAATATTTATACACAAATTTCCCAAGTGTAGATCCACAAATTTTCCAAGTTTAGATCCACAAATTTTCCAAGTTTAGATCCACAAATTTCCAAAGTATAGATGCACAAATTTCCCAAGTATAGATCCACAAATTTCACAAGTATAGATCCACAAATTTCCCAAGTATTGATCCACAAATTTCCCAAGAATAGATCCACAAGTTTGAGAAGTATTTATCCACAAATTTCCCAAGTATAGATCCACAAATTTCCCAAGTATAGATCCACAAACATCCCAAGTATTTATCTACAAATTTTTCAAGTATAGATCCACAAATTTCCCAAGTATAGATCCACAAATTTCCCAAGTATAGATTCACAAATTTCCCAAGTATAGATCCACAAATTTTCCAAGTTTAGATCCACAAATTTCCAAAGTATTGATCAACAAATTTCCCAAGTGTAGATCCACAAATTTCCTAAGTATAAATCCACAAATTTCCCAAATATAGATCCACATATTTCCCAAGTATAGATTCACAAATTTCCAAGTATAGATCCACAAATATCCCAAGTATTTATCCACAAATTTCCCAAGTATAGATCCACAAATTTGTCAAGTATAGATCCACTAATATCCCAAGTATTTATCCGCAAATTTCCCAAGTATAGATCAACAAATTTTTCAAGTATAGATCCACAAATTTCCCAAGTATGGATCCACAAATTTCCCAAGTATAGATCCACAAATTTCCCAAGTATAGATCCACAAATTTCCCAAGTATAGATCCACAAATTTCACAAGTATAGATCCACAAATTTCCCAAGTATAGATCCACAAATTTCCCAAGTATAGATCCACAAATTTCCCAAGTATAGATTCACAAATTTCCCAAGTATAGATTCACAAAGTTCAGAAGTATTTATCCAAAAATTTCAAAAGTATAGATCCACAAATTTCCCAAGTAGAGATCCACAAATATCCCAAATATTTATACACAAATTTCCCAAGTGTAGATCCACAAATTTCCCAAGTATAGATCCACAAATTTCCCAAGTATAGATCCACAAATATCCCAAATATTTATACACAAATTTCCCAAGTATTGATCCACAAATTTCCCAAGTATAGATCCACAAATATCCCAAATATTTATACACAAATTTCCCAAGTATTGATCCACAAATTTCACAAGAATAGATCCATAAGTTTGAGAAGTATTTATCCACAAATTTCCCAAGTATAGGTCCACAAATTTCACAAGTATAGATCCACAAATTTCCCAAGTATAGATCCACCAATTTCCCAAGTATAGATCCACAAATTTCAGAAGTATTTATCCAAAAATTTCAAAAGTATAGAGCCAAAAATTTCCCAAGTATAGATTCACAAAGTTCAGAAGTATTTATCCAAAAATTTCAAAAGTATTGATCCACAAATTTCCCAAGTATAGATCCACAAATATCCCAAATATTTATACACAAATTTCCCAAGTATTGATCCACAAATTTCCCAAGTATAGATTCAAAAAGTTCAGAAGTATTTATCCAAAAATTTCCCAAGTATTGATCCACAAATATCCCAAATATTTATACACAAATTTCCCAAGTATTGATCCACAAATTTCCCAAGTATAGATTCAAAAAGTTCAGAAGTATTTATCCAAAAATTTCCCAAGTATTGATCCACAAATTTCCCAAGTATAGATCCACAAATATCCCAAATATTTATACACAAATTTCCCAAGTGTAGATCCACAAATTTTCCAAGTTTAGATCCACAAATTTTCCAAGTTTAGATCCACAAATTTCCAAAGTATAGATGCACAAATTTCCCAAGTATAGATCCACAAATTTCACAAGTATAGATCCACAAATTTCCCAAGTATTGATCCACAAATTTCCCAAGAATAGATCCACAAGTTTGAGAAGTATTTATCCACAAATTTCCCAAGTATAGATCCACAAATTTCCCAAGTATAGATCCACAAACATCCCAAGTATTTATCTACAAATTTTTCAAGTATAGATCCACAAATTTCCCAAGTATAGATCCACAAATTTCCCAAGTATAGATTCACAAATTTCCCAAGTATAGATCCACAAATTTTCCAAGTTTAGATCCACAAATTTCCAAAGTATTGATCAACAAATTTCCCAAGTGTAGATCCACAAATTTCCTAAGTATAAATCCACAAATTTCCCAAATATAGATCCACATATTTCCCAAGTATAGATTCACAAATTTCCAAGTATAGATCCACAAATATCCCAAGTATTTATCCACAAATTTCCCAAGTATAGATCCACAAATTTGTCAAGTATAGATCCACTAATATCCCAAGTATTTATCCGCAAATTTCCCAAGTATAGATCAATAAATTTTTCAAGTATAGATCCACAAATTTCCCAAGTATGGATCCACAAATTTCCCAAGTATAGATCCACAAATTTCCCAAGTATAGATCCACAAATTTCCCAAGTATAGATCCACAAATTTCACAAGTATAGATCCACAAATTTCCCAAGTATAGATCCACAAATTTCCCAAGTATAGATTCACAAATTTCCCAAGTATAGATTCACAAAGTTCAGAAGTATTTATCCAAAAATTTCAAAAGTATAGATCCACAAATTTCCCAAGTAGAGATCCACAAATATCCCAAATATTTATACACAAATTTCCCAAGTGTAGATCCACAAATTTCCCAAGTATAGATCCACAAATTTCCCAAGTATAGATCCACAAATATCCCAAATATTTATACACAAATTTCCCAAGTATTGATCCACAAATTTCCCAAGTATAGATCCACAAATATCCCAAATATTTATACACAAATTTCCCAAGTATTGATCCACAAATTTCACAAGAATAGATCCATAAGTTTGAGAAGTATTTATCCACAAATTTCCCAAGTATAGGTCCACAAATTTCACAAGTATAGATCCACAAATTTCCCAAGTATAGATCCACAAATTTCAGAAGTATTTATCCAAAAATTTCAAAAGTATAGGGCCACAAATTTCCCAAGTATAGATTCACAAAGTTCAGAAGTATTTATCCAAAAATTTCAAAAGTATAGATCCACAAATTTCCCAAGTATAGATCCACAAATATCCCAAATATTTATACACAAATTTCCCAAGTGTAGATCCACAAATTTCCCAAGTATAGATCCACAAATTTCCCAAGTATAGATCCACAAATATCCAAAATATTTATACACAAATTTCCCAAGTATTGATCCACAAATTTCCCAAGTATAGATCCAAATATCCCAAATATTTATACACAAATTTCCCAAGTATTGATCCACAAATTTCCCAAGAATAGATCCACAAGTTTGAGAAGTATTTATCCATAAATTTCCCAAGTATAGGTCCACAAATTTCCCAAGTATAGATCCACAAATTTCCCAAGTATAGATCCACAAATTTCCCAAGTATAGATCCACAAATTTCAGAAGTATTTATCCAAAAATTTCAAAAGTATAGAGCCACAAATTTCACAATTATAGATCCACAAATATCCCAAGTATAGATCCACAAATTTCCCAAGTATTGATCCACAAATTTCCCAAGAATAGATCCACAAGTTTGAGAAGTATTTATCCATAAATTTCCCAAGTATAGATCCACAAATTTCCCAAGTATAGATTCACAAATTTCCCAAGTATAGATCCACAAATTTTCCAAGTTTAGATCCACAAATTTCCAAAGTATAGATCAACAAATTTCCCAAGTGTAGATCCACAAATTTCCCAAGTATAAATCCACAAATTTCCCAAGTATAAATCCACAAATTTCCCAAATATAGATCCACATATTTCCCAAGTATAGATCCACAAATTTCCCAAGTATAGATCCACAAATTTCCCAAGTATTTATCCACAAATTTCCCAAGTTTAGATTCTCAAATTTCCAGAGTATAGATCCACAAATTTCCCAAGTATAGATTAAAAAAGTTCAGAAGTATTTATCCAAAAATTTCAAAAGTATAGATCCACAAATTTCCCAAGTATAGATCCACAAATATCCCAAATATTTATACACAAATTTCCCAAGTGTAGATCCACAAATTTTCCAAGTTTAGATCCACAAATTTTCCAAGTATAGGTCCACAAATTTCACAAGTATAGATCCACACATTTCCCAGGTATAGATCCACAAATTTCCCAAGTATAGATCCACAAATTTCCGAAGTATTTATCCAAAAATTTCAAAAGTATAGAGCCACAAATTTCCCAATTATAGATCCACAAATATCCCAAGCATTTATCCACAAATTTCCCAAGTATAGAACCACAAATTTTCCAAGTATAGATCTACAAATTTCCCAAGTGTAGATCAACAAATTTCCCAAGTATAGATTCACAAATTTCCCAAGTATAGATTCACAAATTTCGGAAGTATTTATCCAAAAATATCCCAAGTATTTATACACAAATTTCAAAAGCGTAGATCCACAAATTTCCCAAAAATAGATTCACAAATTTCTCAAGTATAGATCCACAAATGTCCCAAGTATTTATCCACAAATTTCCCAAGTATAGATTCACAAATTTTCCAAGTATAGATCCACAAATTTTCCAAGTTTAGATCCACAAATTTCCAAAGTATAGATCAACAAATTTCCCAAGTGTAGATCCACAAATTTCCTAAGTATAAATCCACAAATTTCCCAAATATAGATCCACATATTTCCCAAGTATAGATTCACAAATTTCCAAGTATAGATCCACAAATATCCCAAGTATTTATCCACAAATTTCCCAAGTATAGATCCACAAATTTGTCAAGTATAGATCCACTAATATCCCAAGTATTTATCCGCAAATTTCCCAAGTATAGATCAACAAATTTTTCAAGTATAGATCCACAAATTTCCCAAGTATGGATCCACAAATTTCCCAAGTATAGATCCACAAATTTGACAAGTATAGATCCACAAATTTCCCAAGTATAGATCCACAAATTTCACAAGTATAGATCCACAAATTTCCCAAGTATAGATCCACAAATTTCCCAAGTATAGATCCACAAATTTCCCAAGTATAGATTCACAAATTTCCCAAGTATAGATTCACAAAGTTCAGAAGTATTTATCCAAAAATTTCAAAAGTATAGATCCACAAATTTCCCAAGTAGAGATCCACAAATATCCCAAATATTTATACACAAATTTTCCAAGTGTAGATCCACAAATTTCCCAAGTGTAGATCCACAAATTTCCCAAGTATAGATCCACAAATATCCCAGATATTTATACACAAATTTCCCAAGTATTGATCCACAAATTTCCCAAGTATAGATCCACAAATATCCCAAATATTTATACACAAATTTCCCAAGTATTGATCCACAAATTTCACAAGAATAGATCCATAAGTTTGAGAAGTATTTATCCACAAATTTCCCAAGTATAGGTCCACAAATTTCACAAGTATAGATCCACAAATTTCCCAAGTATAGATCCACAAATTTCAGAAGTATTTATCCAAAAATTTCAAAAGTATAGAGCCACAAATTTCCCAAGTATAGATTCACAAAGTTCAGAAGTATTTATCCAAAAATTTCAAAAGTATAGATCCACAAATTTCCCAAGTAGAGATCCACAAATATCCCAAATATTTATACACAAATTTCCCAAGTGTAGATCCACAAATTTCCCAAGTATAGATCCACAAATTTCCCAAGTATAGATCCACAAATATCCCAAATATTTATACACAAATTTCCCAAGTATTGATCCACAAATTTCCCAAGTATAGATCCACAAATATCCCAAATATTTATACACAAATTTCCCAAGTATTGATCCACAAATTTCACAAGAATAGATCCATAAGTTTGAGAAGTATTTATCCACAAATTTCCCAAGTATAGGTCCACAAATTTCACAAGTATAGATCCACAAATTTCCCAAGTATAGATCCACCAATTTCCCAAGTATAGATCCACAAATTTCAGAAGTATTTATCCAAAAATTTCAAAAGTATAGAGCCACAAATTTCCCAAGTATAGATTCACAAAGTTCAGAAGTATTTATCCAAAAATTTCAAAAGTATTGATCCACAAATTTCCCAAGTATAGATCCACAAATATCCCAAATATTTACACACAAATTTCCCAAGTATTGATCCACAAATTTCCCAAGTATAGATCCACAAATATCCCAAATATTTATACACAAATTTCCCAAGTATTGATCCACAAATTTCACAAGAATAGATCCATAAGTTTGAGAAGTATTTATCCACAAATTTCCCAAGTATAGGTCCACAAATTTCACAAGTATAGATCCACAAATTTCCCAAGTATAGATCCACAAATTTCAGAAGTATTTATCCAAAAATTTCAAAAGTATAGAGCCACAAATTTCCCAAGTATAGATTCACAAAGTTCAGAAGTATTTATCCAAAAATTTCAAAAGTATAGATCCACAAATTTCCCAAGTATAGATCCACAAATATCCCAAATATTTATACACAAATTTCCCAAGTGTAGATCCACAAATTTCCCAAGTATAGATCCACAAATTTCCCAAGTATAGATCCACAAATATCCAAAATATTTATACACAAATTTCCCAAGTATTGATCCACAAATTTCCCAAGTATAGATCCACAAATATCCCAAATATTTATACACAAATTTCCCAAGTATTGATCCACAAATTTCCCAAGAATAGATCCACAAGTTTGAGAAGTATTTATCCATAAATTTCCCAAGTATAGGTCCACAAATTTCCCAAGTATAGATCCACAAATTTCCCAAGTATAGATCCACAAATTTCAGAAGTATTTATCCAAAAATTTCAAAAGTATAGAGCCACAAATTTCACAATTATAGATCCACAAATATCCCAAGTATAGATCCACAAATTTCAAAAAATAAATCCACAAATATCCCAAGTATTTATCCACAAATATCCCAAGAATTTATCCACAAATTTCCCAAGTGTAAATCAACAAATTTCCCAAGTATAGATTCACAAATTTTCCAAGTATAGGTCCACAAATTTCACAAGTATAGATCCACACATTTCCCAGGTATAGATCCACAAATTTCCCAAGTATAGATCCACAAATTTCCGAAGTATTTATCCAAAAATTTCAAAAGTATAGAGCCACAAATTTCCCAATTATAGATCCACAAATATCCCAAGCATTTATCCACAAATTTCCCAAGTATAGAACCACAAATTTTCCAAGTATAGATCTACAGATTTCCCAAGTGTAGATCAACAAATTTCCCAAGTATAGATTCATAAATTTCCCAAGTATAGATTCACAAATTTCGGAAGTATTTATCCAAAAATATCCCAAGTATTTATACACAAATTTCAAAAGCGTAGATCCACAAATTTCCCAAAAATAGATTCACAAATTTCTCAAGTATAGATCCACAAATGTCCCAAGTATTTATCCACAAATTTCCAAAGTATAGATCCACAAATTTCCCAAGTATTTATCCACAAATTTCTCAAGTATAGATCCACAAATTTCCCAAGTATAGATCTACAAATTTCCCAAGTATAGATCCACAAATTTTCCAAGTATTTATCCACAAATTTCCCAAGTATGGATCCACAAATTTCCCAAGTATAGATCCACAAATTTCCCAAGTATAGATCCACAAATTTCACATGTATAGATCTACAAATTTTTCAAGTATAGATCCAAAAATTTCCCAAGTATAGATCCACAAATTTCCCAAGTATAGATCCACAAATTTCCCAAGTATAGATCCACAAATTTCCCAAGTATAGATCCACAAATTTTCCAAGTTTAGATCCACAAATTTCCAAAGTATAGATCAACAAATTTCCCAAGTGTAGATCCACAAATTTCCCAAATATAGATCCACATATTTCCCAAGTATAGATTCACAAATTTCCCAAGTATAGATTCACAAATTTCCCAAGTATAGATCCACAAATTTCCCAAGTATGGATTCACAAATTTCCCAAGTATAGATCCACAAATTTCCCAAGTATAAATCCACAAATTTCCCAAGTATAAATCCACAAATTTCCCAAGTATAAATCCACAAATTTCCCAAATATAGATCCACAAATTTCCCAAGTATAGATCCAGAAATATCCCAAGTATTTATCCACAAATTTCCCAAGAATAGATCCACAAATTTCCCAAGTATAGATCCACAAATGTCCCAAGTATTTATCCACAAATTTCCCAAGTATAGATCCACAAATGTCCCAAGTATTTATCCACAAATTTCCCAAGTATAGATCCACAAATTTCCCAAGTATTTATAAACAAATATCCAAAGTATTTATCCACAAATTTCTCAAGTATAGATCCACAAATTTCCCAAGTATAGATCTACAAATTTCCCAAGTATAGATCCACAAATTTTCCAAGTATTTATCCACAAATTTCCCAAGTATGGATCCACAAATTTCCCAAGTATAGATCCATAAATTTCCCAAGTATAAATCCACAAATTTCCCAAGTATAAATCCACAAATTTCCCAAATAAAGATCCACCAATTTCACATGTATAGATCTACAAATTTTTCAAGTATAGATCCACAAATTTCCCAAGTATAGATCCACAAATTTCCCAAGTATAGATCCACAAATTTCCCAAGTATAGATCCAAAAATTTCCCAAGTATAGATCCACAAATTTTCCAAGTTTAGATCCACAAATTTCCAAAGTATAGATCAACAAATTTCCCAAGTGTAGATCCACAAATTTCCCAAGTATAAATCCACAAATTTCCCAAATATAGATCCACATATTTCCCAAGTATAGATTCACAAATTTCCCAAGTATAGATCCACAAATATCCCAAGTATTTATCCACAAATTTCCCAAGTATGGATCCACAAATTTCCCAAGTATAAATCCACAAATTTCCCAAGTATAAATCCACAAATTTCCCAAATATAGATTCACAAATTTCCCAAGTATAGATCCAGAAATATCCCAAGTATTTATCCACAAATTTCCCAAGAATAGATCCACAAATTTCCCAAGTATAGATCCACAAATATCCCAAGTATTTATCCACAAACCTCCCAAGTATTTATCCACAAACCTCCCAAGTATAGATCCACAAATTTCAGAAGTATAAATCAACAAATTTTCCAAAAATAGATCCACAAATTTAAAAAGTAAAGATAAACAAATTTCCCAAGTATAAATCCACAAATTTCCCAAAAATAAATTCACAAATTTCTCAAGTATAGATAAACAAATTTCCCAAGTATATATTAACAAATGTCCCAAGTATAGATCTACAAATTTCACAAGAATAGATCCACGAATTTCCCAAGTATAGATCCACAAATTTCCCAAGTTTAGATCCACAAATTTCCCAAGTATGGATCCACAAATTACCCAAGTATAGATCCACAAATGTCCCAAGTATATATTAACAAATGTCCCAAGTATAGATCTACAAATGTCCCAAGTATAGATCTACAAATGTCCCAAGTATAGATCTACAAATTTCCCAAGTATAGATCCATAAATTTCCCAAGCATATATTAACAAATTTCCCAAGAATAGGTCCACAAATTTCCCAAGTATAGATCCACAAATATCCAAAATATTTATACACAAATTTCCCAAGTATTGATCCACAAATTTCCCAAGTATAGATCCACAAATATCCCAAATATTTATACACAAATTTCCCAAGTATTGATCCACAAATTTCCCAAGAATAGATCCACAAGTTTGAGAAGTATTTATCCATAAATTTCCCAAGTATAGGTCCACAAATTTCACAAGTATAGATCCACAAATTTCCCAAGTATAGATCCACAAATTTCCCAAGTATAGATCCACAAATTTCAGAAGTATTTATCCAAAAATTTCAAAAGTATAGAGCCACAAATTTCACAATTATAGATCCACAAATATCCCAAGTATAGATCCACAAATATCCCAAGTATAGATCCACAAATATCCCAAAAGTATAGATCCACAAATTTCAAAAAATAAATCCACAAATATCCCAAGTATTTATCAACAAATATCCCAAGAATTTATCCACATATTTCCCAAGTGTAAATCAACAAATTTCCCAAGTATAGGTACACAAATTTTCCAAGTATAGGTCCACAAATTTTCCAAGTATAGGTCCACAAATTTCACAAGTATAGATCCACACATTTCCCAGGTATAGATCCACAAATTTCCCAAGTATAGATCCACAAATTTCCGAAGTATTTATCCAAAAATTTCAAAAGTATAGATCCACAAATATCCCAATTATAGATCCACAAATATCCCAAGCATTTATCCACAAATTTCCCAAGTATAGAACCACAAATTTTCCAAGTATAGATTCACAAATTTCCCAAGTATAGATCCACAAATTTCCCAAGTATGGATTCACAAATTTCCCAAGTATAGATCCACAAATTTCCCAAGTATAAATCCACAAATTTCCCAAGTATAAATCCACAAATTTCCCAAGTATAAATCCACAAATTTCCCAAATATAGATCCACAAATTTCCCAAGTATAGATCCAGAAATATCCCAAGTATTTATCCACAAATTTCCCAAGAATAGATCCACAAATTTCCCAAGTATAGATCCACAAATGTCCCAAGTATTTATCCACAAATTTCCCAAGTATAGATCCACAAATGTCCCAAGTATTTATCCACAAATTTCCCAAGTATAGATCCACAAATTTCCCAAGTATTTATCCACAAATATCCAAAGTATTTATCCACAAATTTCTCAAGTATAGATCCACAAATTTCCCAAGTATAGATCTACAAATTTCCCAAGTATAGATCCACAAATTTTCCAAGTATTTATCCACAAATTTCCCAAGTATGGATCCACAAATTTCCCAAGTATAGATCCATAAATTTCCCAAGTATAAATCCACAAATTTCCCAAGTATAAATCCACAAATTTCCCAAATAAAGATCCACCAATTTCACATGTATAGATCTACAAATTTTTCAAGTATAGATCCACAAATTTCCCAAGTATAGATCCACAAATTTCCCAAGTATAGATCCACAAATTTCCCAAGTATAGATCCAAAAATTTCCCAAGTATAGATCCACAAATTTTCCAAGTTTAGATCCACAAATTTCCAAAGTATAGATCAACAAATTTCCCAAGTGTAGATCCACAAATTTCCCAAGTATAAATCCACAAATTTCCCAAATATAGATCCACATATTTCCCAAGTATAGATTCACAAATTTCCCAAGTATAGATCCACAAATATCCCAAGTATTTATCCACAAATTTCCCAAGTATGGATCCACAAATTTCCCAAGTATAAATCCACAAATTTCCCAAGTATAAATCCACAAATTTCCCAAATATAGATTCACAAATTTCCCAAGTATAGATCCAGAAATATCCCAAGTATTTATCCACAAATTTCCCAAGAATAGATCCACAAATTTCCCAAGTATAGATCCACAAATATCCCAAGTATTTATCCACAAACCTCCCAAGTATTTATCCACAAACCTCCCAAGTATAGATCCACAAATTTCAGAAGTATAAATCAACAAATTTTCCAAAAATAGATCCACAAATTTAAAAAGTAAAGATAAACAAATTTCCCAAGTATAAATCCACAAATTTCCCAAAAATAAATTCACAAATTTCTCAAGTATAGATAAACAAATTTCCCAAGTATATATTAACAAATGTCCCAAGTATAGATCTACAAATTTCCCAAGTATAGATCCATAAATTTCACAAGCATATATTAACAAATTTCCCAAGTATAGGTCCACAAATTTCACAAGAATAGATCCACGAATTTCCCAAGTATAGATCCACAAATTTCCCAAGTTTAGATCCACAAATTTCCCAAGTATGGATCCACAAATTACCCAAGTATAGATCCACAAATGTCCCAAGTATATATTAACAAATGTCCCAAGTATAGATCTACAAATGTCCCAAGTATAGATCTACAAATGTCCCAAGTATAGATCTACAAATTTCCCAAGTATAGATCCATAAATTTCCCAAGCATATATTAACAAATTTCCCAAGAATAGGTCCACAAATTTCCCAAGTATAGATCCACAAATATCCAAAATATTTATACACAAATTTCCCAAGTATTGATCCACAAATTTCCCAAGTATAGATCCACAAATATCCCAAATATTTATACACAAATTTCCCAAGTATTGATCCACAAATTTCCCAAGAATAGATCCACAAGTTTGAGAAGTATTTATCCATAAATTTCCCAAGTATAGGTCCACAAATTTCACAAGTATAGATCCACAAATTTCCCAAGTATAGATCCACAAATTTCCCAAGTATAGATCCACAAATTTCAGAAGTATTTATCCAAAAATTTCAAAAGTATAGAGCCACAAATTTCACAATTATAGATCCACAAATATCCCAAGTATAGATCCACAAATATCCCAAGTATAGATCCACAAATATCCCAAAAGTATAGATCCACAAATTTCAAAAAATAAATCCACAAATATCCCAAGTATTTATCAACAAATATCCCAAGAATTTATCCACATATTTCCCAAGTGTAAATCAACAAATTTCCCAAGTATAGGTACACAAATTTTCCAAGTATAGGTCCACAAATTTTCCAAGCATAGGTCCACAAATTTCACAAGTATAGATCCACACATTTCCCAGGTATAGATCCACAAATTTCCCAAGTATAGATCCACAAATTTCCGAAGTATTTATCCAAAAATTTCAAAAGTATAGATCCACAAATATCCCAATTATAGATCCACAAATATCCCAAGCATTTATCCACAAATTTCCCAAGTATAGAACCACAAATTTTCCAAGTATAGATCTACAAATTTCCCAAGTGTAGATCAACAAATTTCCCAAGTATAGATTCACAAATTTCCCAAGTATAGATTCACAAATTTCGGAAGTATTTATCCAAAAATATCCCAAGTATTTATACACAAATTTCAAAAGCGTAGATCCACAAATTTCCCAAAAATAGATTCACAAATTTCTCAAGTATAGATCCACAAATGTCCCAAGTATTTATCCACAAATTTCCCAAGTATAGATCCACAAATTTCGCAAGTATTTATCCACAAATATCCAAAGTATTTATCCACAAATTTCCCAAGTATAGATCCACAAATTTCCCAAGTATAGATTTACAAATTTCCTAAGTATAGATCCACAAATTTCCCAAGTATAAATCCACAAATTTCCCAAGTATAGATCCACAAATTTCCCAAGTATAGATCCACAAATTTCCCAAGTTTAGATCCACAAATTTCCAAAGTATAGATAAACAAATTTCCCAAGTGTAGATCCACAAATTTCCCAAGTATAGATCCACAAATTTTCCAACTTTAGATCCACAAATTTCCAAAGTATAGATCAACAAATTTCCCAAGTATAAATCCACAAATTTCCCAAGTATAAATCCACAAATTTCCCAAATATAGATCCACATATTTCCCAAGTATAGATTCACAAATTTCAAAAGTATAGATCCACAAATATCCCAAGTATTTATCCACAAATTTCCCAAGTATGGATCCACAAATTTCCCAAGTATAGATCCACAAATTTCCCAAGTATAAATCCACAAATTTCCCAAGTATAAATCCACAGATTTCCCAAATATAGATTCAAAATTTCCCAAGTATTTATCCACAAATTTACCAAGAATAGATCCACAAATTTCCCAAGTATAGATCCACAAATATCCCAAGTATAGATTTACAAATTTCCTAAGTATAGATCCACAAATTTCCCAAGTATGGATCCACAAATTTCCCAAGTATGGATCCACAAATTTCCCAAGTATAGATCCACAAATTTCCCAAATAAAGATCCACAAATTTTCCAAGTATAGATCCACAAATTTCCCAAGTATAGATCCACAAATTTCCCAAGTTTAGATCCACAAATTTCCAAAGTATAGATCAACAAATTTCCCAAGTGTAGATCCACAAATTTCCCAAGTATAGATCCACAAATTTCACAAGCATATATTAACAAATTTCCCAAGTATAGGTCCACAAATTTCACAAGAATAGATCCACAAATTTCCCAAGTATAGATCCACAAATTTCCCAAGTTTAGATCCACAAATTTCCCAAGTATGGATCCACAAATTACCCAAGTATAGATCCACAAATGTCCCAAGTATATATTAACAAATGTCCCAAGTATAGATCTACAAATGTCCCAAGTATAGATCTACAAATGTCCCAAGTATAGATATACAAATTTCCCAAGTATAGATCCATAAATTTCCCAAGCATATATTAACAAATTTCCCAAGAATAGGTCCACAAATTTCCCAAGTATAGATCCACAAATATCCAAAATATTTATACACAAATTTCCCAAGTATTGATCCACAAATTTCCCAAGTATAGATCCACAAATATCCCAAATATTTATACACAAATTTCCCAAGTATTGATCCACAAATTTCCCAAGAATAGATCCACAAGTTTGAGAAGTATTTATCCATAAATTTCCCAAGTATAGGTCCACAAATTTCACAAGTATAGATCCACAAATTTCCCAAGTATAGATCCACAAATTTCCCAAGTATAGATCCACAAATTTCAGAAGTATTTATCCAAAAATTTCAAAAGTATAGAGCCACAAATTTCACAATTATAGATCCACAAATATCCCAAGTATAGATCCACAAATATCCCAAGTATAGATCCACAAATATCCCAAGTATAGATCCACAAATTTCAAAAAATAAATCCACAAATATCCCAAGTATTTATCAACAAATATCCCAAGAATTTATCCACATATTTCCCAAATGTAAATCAACAAATTTCCCAAGTATAGATTCACAAATTTTCCAAGTATAGGTACACAAATTTTCCAAGTATAGGTCCACAAATTTCACAAGTATAGATCCACACATTTCCCAGGTATAGATCCACAAATTTCCCAAGTATAGATCCACAAATTTCCGAAGTATTTATCCAAAAATTTCAAAAGTATAGATCCACAAATATCCCAAATATTTATACACAAATTTCCCAAGTATTGATCCACAAATTTCCCAAGAATAGATCCACAAGTTTGAGAAGTATTTATCCATAAATTTCCCAAGTATAGGTCCACAAATTTCACAAGTATAGATCCACAAATTTCCCAAGTATAGATCCATAAATTTCCCAAGTATAGATCCACAAATTTCAGAAGTATTTATCCAAAAATTTCAAAAGTATAGAGCCACAAATTTCACAATTATAGATCCACAAATATCCCAAGTATAGATCCACAAATATCCCAAGTATAGATCCACAAATATCCCAAGTATAGATCCACAAATTTCAAAAAATAAATCCACAAATATCCCAAGTATTTATCCACAAATATCCCAAGAATTTATCCACATATTTCCCAAGTGTAAATCAACAAATTTCCCAAGTATAGATTCACAAATTTTCCAAGTATAGGTCCACAAATTTCACAAGTATAGATCCACACATTTCCCAGGTATAGATCCACAAATTTCCCAAGTATAGATCCACAAATTTCCGTAGTATTTATCCAAAAATTTCAAAAGTATAGAGCCACAAATTTCCCAATTATAGATCCACAAATATCCCAAGCATTTATCCACAAATTTCCCAAGTATAGAACCACAAATTTTCCAAGTATAGATCTACAAATTTCCCAAGTATAGATTCACAAATTTCCCAAGTATAGATTCACAAATTTCGGAAGTATTTATCCAAAAATATCCCAAGTATTTATACACAAATTTCAAAAGCGTAGATCCACAAATTTCCCAAAAATAGATTCACAAATTTCTCAAGTATAGATCCACAAATGTCCCAAGTATTTATCCACAAATTTCCCAAGTATAGATCCACAAATTTCGCAAGTATTTATCCACAAATATCCAAAGTATTTATCCACAAATTTCCCAAGTATAGATCCACAAATTTCCCAAGTATAGATTTACAAATTTCCTAAGTATAGATCCACAAATTTTCCAAGTATTTATCCACAAATTTCCCAAGTATGGATCCACAAATTTCCCAAGTATAAATCCACAAATTTCCCAAATAAAGATCCACAAATTTCCCAAGTATAGATCCACAAATTTCCCAAGTTTAGATCCACAAATTTCCAAAGTATAGATAAACAAATTTCCCAAGTGTAGATCCACAAATTTCCCAAGTATAGATCCACAAATTTTCCAAGTTTAGATCCACAAATTTCCAAAGTATAGATCAACAAATTTCCCAAGTATAAATCCACAAATTTCCCAAGTATAAATCCACAAATTTCCCAAATATAGATCCACATATTTCCCAAGTATAGATTCACAAATTTCAAAAGTATAGATCCACAAATATCCCAAGTATTTATCCACAAATTTCCCAAGTATGGATCCACAAATTTCCCAAGTATAGATCCACAAATTTCCCAAGTATAAATCCACAAATTTCCCAAGTATAAATCCACAGATTTCCCAAATATAGATTCAAAATTTCCCAAGTATTTATCCACAAATTTACCAAGAATAGATCCACAAATTTCCCAAGTATAGATCCACAAATATCCCAAGTATAGATTTACAAATTTCCTAAGTATAGATCCACAAATTTCCCAAGTATGGATCCACAAATTTCCCAAGTATGGATCCACAAATTTCCCAAGTATAGATCTACAAATTTCCCAAGTATAAATCCACAAATTTCCCAAGTATAAATCCACAAATTTCCCAAATAAAGATCCACAAATTTTCCAAGTATAGATCCACAAATTTCCCAAGTATAGATCCACAAATTTCCCAAGTTTAGATCCACAAATTTCCAAAGTATAGATCAACAAATTTCCCAAGTGTAGATCCACAAATTTCCCAAGTATAGATCCACAACTTTCCCAAGTATAGATCCACAAATTTTCCAAGTTTAGATCCACAAATTTCCAAAGTATAGATCAACAAATTTCCCAAGTGTAGATCCACAAATTTCCCAAGTATAAATCCACAAATTTCCTAAATATAGATCCACATATTTCCCAAGTATAGATTCACAAATTTCAAAAGTATAGATCCACAAATATCCCAAGTATTTATCCACAAATTTCCCAAGTATGGATCCACAAATTTCCCAAGTATGGATCCACAAATTTCCCAAGTATAGATCCACAAATTTCCCAAGTATAAATCCACAAATTTCCCAAATATAGATCAACAAATTTCCCAAGTATAAATCCACAAATTTCCCAAGTATAAATCCACAAATTTCCCAAATATAGATCCACATATTTCCCAAGTATAGATTCACAAATTTCAAAAGTATAGATCCACAAATATCCCAAGTATTTATCCACAAATTTCCCAAGTATGGATCCACAAATTTCCCAAGTATAGATCCACAAATTTCCCAAGTATAAATCCACAAATTTCCCAAGTATAAATCCACAGATTTCCCAAATATAGATTCAAAATTTCCCAAGTATTTATCCACAAATTTACCAAGAATAGATCCACAAATTTCCCAAGTATAGATCCACAAATATCCCAAGTATAGATTTACAAATTTCCTAAGTATAGATCCACAAATTTCCCAAGTATGGATCCACAAATTTCCCAAGTATGGATCCACAAATTTCCCAAGTATAGATCCACAAATTTCCCAAGTATAAATCCACAAATTTCCCAAGTATAAATCCACAAATTTCCCAAATAAAGATCCACAAATTTTCCAAGTATAGATCCACAAATTTCCCAAGTATAGATCCACAAATTTCCCAAGTTTAGATCCACAAATTTCCAAAGTATAGATCAACAAATTTCCCAAGTGTAGATCCACAAATTTCCCAAGTATAGATCCACAAATTTCCCAAGTATAGATCCACAAGTTTTCCAAGTTTAGATCCACAAATTTCCAAAGTATAGATCAACAAATTTCCCAAGTGTAGATCCACAAATTTCCCAAGTATAAATCCACAAATTTCCTAAATATAGATCCACATATTTCCCAAGTATAGATTCACAAATTTCAAAAGTATAGATCCACAAATATCCCAAGTATTTATCCACAAATTTCCCAAGTATGGATCCACAAATTTCCCAAGTATGGATCCACAAATTTCCCAAGTATAGATCCACAAATTTCCCAAGTATAAATCCACAAATTTCCCAAATATAGATCCACAAATTTCCCAAGTATAGATCCAGAAATATCCAAGTATTTATCCACAAATTTACCAAGAATAGATCCACAAATTTCCCAAGTATAGATCCACAAATATCCCAAGTAATTATCCACAAACCTCCCAAGTATTTATCCACAAACCTCCCAAGTATAGATCCACAAATTTCAGAAGTATAAATCAACAAATTTTCCAAAAATAGATCCACAAATTTAAAAAGTAAAGATAAACAAATTTCCCAAGTATAAATCCACAAATTTCCCAAAAATAAATTCACAAATTTCTCAAGTATAGATCCACAAATTTCCCAAGTATATATTAACAAATGCCCCAAGTATAGATCTACAAATTTCCCAAGTATAGATCCATAAATTTCACAAGCATATATTAACAAATTTCCCAAGTTTAGGTCCACAAATTTCACAAGAATAGATCCACAAATTTCCCAAGTATAGATCCACAAATTTCCCAAGTATAGATCCACAAATTTCCCAAGTTTAGATCGACAAATTTCCCAAGTATGGATCCACAAATTACCCAAGTATAGATCTACAAATGTCCCAAGTATAGATCTACAAATGTCCCAAGTATAGATCTACAAATTTCCCAAGTATAGATCTACAAATTTCCCAAGTATAGATCCATAAATTTCCCAAGCATATATTAACAAATTTCCCAAGAATAGGTCCACAAATTTCCCAAGTATTTATCCACAAATATCCCAAGTATTTATCCACAAATTTCCCAAGTATAGATCCACAAACATCCCAAGTATTTATCCACAAATTTCCCAAGTATAGATGTACAAATTTTTCAAGTATAGATCCACAAATTTCCCAAGTATAGATCCTCAAATTTCCCAAGTATAGATCCACAAATTTCCCAAGTATAAATCCACAAATTTCCCAAGTATAAATCCACAGATTTCCCAAATATAGATTCAAAATTTCCCAAGTATTTATCCACAAATTTACCAAGAATAGATCCACAAATTTCCCAAGTATAGATCCACAAATATCCCAAGTATAGATTTACAAATTTCCTAAGTATAGATCCACAAATTTCCCAAGTATGGATCCACAAATTTCCCAAGTATGGATCCACAAATTTCCCAAGTATAGATCTACAAATTTCCCAAGTATAAATCCACAAATTTCCCAAGTATAAATCCACAAATTTCCCAAATAAAGATCCACAAATTTTCCAAGTATAGATCCACAAATTTCCCAAGTATAGATCCACAAATTTCCCAAGTATAGATCCACAAATTTCCCAAGTTTAGATCCACAAATTTCCAAAGTATAGATCAACAAATTTCCCAAGTGTAGATCCACAAATTTCCCAAGTATAAATCCACAAATTTCCTAAATATAGATCCACATATTTCCCAAGTATAGATTCACAAATTTCAAAAGTATAGATCCACAAATATCCCAAGTATTTATCCACAAATTTCCCAAGTATGGATCCACAAATTTCCCAAGTATGGATCCACAAATTTCCCAAGTATAGATCCACAAATTTCCCAAGTATAAATCCACAAATTTCCCAAATATAGATCAACAAATTTCCCAAGTATAAATCCACAAATTTCCCAAGTATAAATCCACAAATTTCCCAAATATAGATCCACATATTTCCCAAGTATAGATTCACAAATTTCAAAAGTATAGATCCACAAATATCCCAAGTATTTATCCACAAATTTCCCAAGTATGGATCCACAAATTTCCCAAGTATAGATCCACAAATTTCCCAAGTATAAATCCACAAATTTCCCAAGTATAAATCCACAGATTTCCCAAATATAGATTCAAAATTTCCCAAGTATTTATCCACAAATTTACCAAGAATAGATCCACAAATTTCCCAAGTATAGATCCACAAATATCCCAAGTATAGATTTACAAATTTCCTAAGTATAGATCCACAAATTTCCCAAGTATGGATCCACAAATTTCCCAAGTATGGATCCACAAATTTCCCAAGTATAGATCCACAAATTTCCCAAGTATAAATCCACAAATTTCCCAAGTATAAATCCACAAATTTCCCAAATAAAGATCCACAAATTTTCCAAGTATAGATCCACAAATTTCCCAAGTATAGATCCACAAATTTCCCAAGTTTAGATCCACAAATTTCCAAAGTATAGATCAACAAATTTCCCAAGTGTAGATCCACAAATTTCCCAAGTATAGATCCACAAATTTCCCAAGTATAGATCCACAAGTTTTCCAAGTTTAGATCCACAAATTTCCAAAGTATAGATCAACAAATTTCCCAAGTGTAGATCCACAAATTTCCCAAGTATAAATCCACAAATTTCCTAAATATAGATCCACATATTTCCCAAGTATAGATTCACAAATTTCAAAAGTATAGATCCACAAATATCCCAAGTATTTATCCACAAATTTCCCAAGTATGGATCCACAAATTTCCCAAGTATGGATCCACAAATTTCCCAAGTATAGATCCACAAATTTCCCAAGTATAAATCCACAAATTTCCCAAATATAGATCCACAAATTTCCCAAGTATAGATCCAGAAATATCCAAGTATTTATCCACAAATTTACCAAGAATAGATCCACAAATTTCCCAAGTATAGATCCACAAATATCCCAAGTAATTATCCACAAACCTCCCAAGTATTTATCCACAAACCTCCCAAGTATAGATCCACAAATTTCAGAAGTATAAATCAACAAATTTTCCAAAAATAGATCCACAAATTTAAAAAGTAAAGATAAACAAATTTCCCAAGTATAAATCCACAAATTTCCCAAAAATAAATTCACAAATTTCTCAAGTATAGATCCACAAATTTCCCAAGTATATATTAACAAATGCCCCAAGTATAGATCTACAAATTTCCCAAGTATAGATCCATAAATTTCACAAGCATATATTAACAAATTTCCCAAGTTTAGGTCCACAAATTTCACAAGAATAGATCCACAAATTTCCCAAGTATAGATCCACAAATTTCCCAAGTATAGATCCACAAATTTCCCAAGTTTAGATCGACAAATTTCCCAAGTATGGATCCACAAATTACCCAAGTATAGATCTACAAATGTCCCAAGTATAGATCTACAAATGTCCCAAGTATAGATCTACAAATTTCCCAAGTATAGATCTACAAATTTCCCAAGTATAGATCCATAAATTTCCCAAGCATATATTAACAAATTTCCCAAGAATAGGTCCACAAATTTCCCAAGTATTTATCCACAAATATCCCAAGTATTTATCCACAAATTTCCCAAGTATAGATCCACAAACATCCCAAGTATTTATCCACAAATTTCCCAAGTATAGATGTACAAATTTTTCAAGTATAGATCCACAAATTTCCCAAGTATAGATCCTCAAATTTCCCAAGTATAGATCCACAAATTTCCCAAGAATAAATCCACAAATTTCCCAAGTATAGATCCACAAATTTCCCAAGTATAGATCCACAAATTTCCCAAGTATAGATCAACAAATTTCCCAAGTATAGTTTCACAAACTTCCCACGTAAAGATCAACAAATTTCCCAAGTATAAATCCACAAATTTCCCAGAAATAGATACACAAATTTCCCAAGTATGGATCCACAAATTTCCCAAGTATAGATACACAAATTTCCCAAGTATAAATCAACAAATTTCCCAAGTAAAAATCCACAAATTTCCTCAATATAGATCCACAAATTTCCCAACTGTAGATCAACAAATTTCCCAAGTAGAGATCCACAAATTTCCCAAGTATAGATCCACAAATATCACAAGTATTTATCCACAAATTTCCCAAGTGTAGATTCTCAAATTTCCTGAGTATTGATCCACAAATTTCCCAAGTATAGATTCACAAAGTTCAGAAGCATTTATCCAAAAATTTCAAAAGTATAAATCCACAAATTTCCCAAAAATAAATTCACAAATTTCTCAAGTATAGATCCACAAATTTCCCAAGTATATATTAACAAATGTCCCAAGTATAGATCTACAAATTTCTCAAGTATAGGTCCACAAATTTCAATAGAATAGATCTACAAATTTCCCAAGTTCCCGAGTATAGGTCCACAAATTTCACAAGAATAGATCCACAAATTTCACAAGAATAGATCCACAAATTTCCCAAGTATAGATCCACAAATTTCCCAAGTTTAGATCCACAAATTTCCCAAGTATAGATCCACAAATTTCCCAAGTATAGATCCACAAATGTCCCAAGTATTTATCTACAAATGTCCCAAGTATAGATCTACAAATGTCCCAAGTATAGATCTACAAATTTCCCAAGCATATATTAACAAATTTCCCAAGAATAGGTCCACAAATTTCCCAGGTATTTATCCACAAATATCCCAAGTATTTATCCACAAATTTCCCAAGTATAGATCCACAAATTTTTCAAGTATAGATCCACAAATTTCCCAAGTATAGATCCACAAATTTCCCAAGTATAGATCCACAAATTTCCCAAGAATAGATCCACAAATTTCCAAGTGTAGATCCACAAATTTCCCAAGTATAGATCCACAAATGTCCCAAGTATATATTAACAAATGTCCCAAGTATAGATCTACAAATGTCCCAAGTATAGATCTACAAATGTCCCAAGTATAGATCTACAAATGTCCCAAGTATAGATCTACAAATTTCCCAAGTATAGATCCATAAATTTCCCAAGCATATATTAACAAATTTCCCAAGAATAGGTCCACAAATTTCCCAAGTATTTATCCACAAATATCCCAAGTATAGATACACAAATTTCCCAAGTATAAATCAACAAATTTCCCAAGTATAAATCCACAAATTTCCCAAGTGTAGATCAACAAATTTCCCAATATAGATCCATAAATTTCACAAGCATATATTAACAAATTTCCCAAGTATAGGTCCACAAATTTCACAAGAATAGATCCACAAATTTCCCAAGTATAGATCCACAAATTTCCCAAGTATAGATGCACAAATTTCCCAAGTTTAGATCCACAAATTTCCCAAGTATAGATCCACAAATTTCCCAAGTATAGATCCACAAATGTCCCAAGTATATATCTACAAATGTCCCAAGTATAGATCTACAAATGTCCCAAGTATAGATCTACAAATTTCCCAAGTATAGATCCATAAATTTCCCAAGCATATATTAACAAATCTCCCAAGAAAAGGTCCACAAATTTCCCAAGTATTTATCCACAAATATCCCAAGTATTTATCCACAAATTTCCCAAGTATAGATCCACAAATTTCCCAAGTATAGATCCACAAATTTCCCAAGTATAGATCCACAAACATCCCAAGTATTTATCCACAAATTTCCCAAGTATAGATCCACAAATTTTTCAAGTATAGATCCACAAATTTCCCAAGTATAGATCCACAAATTTCCCAAGTATAGATCCACAAATTTCCCAAGAATAGATCCACAAATTTCCAAGTGTAGATCCACAAATTTCCCAAGTATAGATCCACAAATGTCCCAAGTATATATTAACAAATGTCCCAAGTATAGATCTACAAATGTCCCAAGTATAGATCTACAAATGTCCCAAGTATAGATCTACAAATTTCCCAAGTATAGATCCATAAATTTCCCAAGCATATATTAAAAAATTTCCCAAGAATAGGTCCACAAATTTCCCAAGTATTTATCCACAAATATCCCAAGTATAGATACACAAATTTCCCAAGTATAAATCAACAAATTTCCCAAGTATAAATCCACAAATTTCCCAAGTGTAGATCAACAAATTTCCCAATATAGATCCATAAATTTCACAAGCATATATTAACAAATTTCCCAAGTATAGGTCCACAAATTTCACAAGAATAGATCCACAAATTTCCCAAGTATAGATCCACAAATTTCCCAAGTATAGATCCACAAATTTCCCAAGTTTAGATCCACAAATTTCCCAAGTATAGATCCACAAATTTCCCAAGTATAGATCCACAAATGTCCCAAGTATATATCTACAAATGTCCCAAGTATAGATCTACAAATTTCCCAAGTATAGATCTACAAATTTCCCAAGTATAGATCCATAAATTTCCCAAGCATATATTAACAAATTTCCCAAGAATAGGTCCACAAATTTCCCAAGTATTTATCCACAAATATCCCAAGTATTTATCCACAAATTTCCCAAGTATAGATCCACAAACATCCCAAGTATTTATCCACAAATTTCCCAAGTATAGATGTACAAATTTTTCAAGTATAGATCCACAAATTTCCCAAGTATAGATCCTCAAATTTCCCAAGTATAGATCCACAAATTTCCCAAGTATAAATCCACAAATTTCCCAAGTATAAATCCACAGATTTCCCAAATATAGATTCAAAATTTCCCAAGTATTTATCCACAAATTTACCAAGAATAGATCCACAAATTTCCCAAGTATAGATCCACAAATATCCCAAGTATAGATTTACAAATTTCCTAAGTATAGATCCACAAATTTCCCAAGTATGGATCCACAAATTTCCCAAGTATGGATCCACAAATTTCCCAAGTATAGATCTACAAATTTCCCAAGTATAAATCCACAAATTTCCCAAGTATAAATCCACAAATTTCCCAAATAAAGATCCACAAATTTTCCAAGTATAGATCCACAAATTTCCCAAGTATAGATCCACAAATTTCCCAAGTTTAGATCCACAAATTTCCAAAGTATAGATCAACAAATTTCCCAAGTGTAGATCCACAAATTTCCCAAGTATAGATCCACAACTTTCCCAAGTATAGATCCACAAATTTTCCAAGTTTAGATCCACAAATTTCCAAAGTATAGATCAACAAATTTCCCAAGTGTAGATCCACAAATTTCCCAAGTATAAATCCACAAATTTCCTAAATATAGATCCACATATTTCCCAAGTATAGATTCACAAATTTCAAAAGTATAGATCCACAAATATCCCAAGTATTTATCCACAAATTTCCCAAGTATGGATCCACAAATTTCCCAAGTATGGATCCACAAATTTCCCAAGTATAGATCCACAAATTTCCCAAGTATAAATCCACAAATTTCCCAAATATAGATCAACAAATTTCCCAAGTATAAATCCACAAATTTCCCAAGTATAAATCCACAAATTTCCCAAATATAGATCCACATATTTCCCAAGTATAGATTCACAAATTTCAAAAGTATAGATCCACAAATATCCCAAGTATTTATCCACAAATTTCCCAAGTATGGATCCACAAATTTCCCAAGTATAGATCCACAAATTTCCCAAGTATAAATCCACAAATTTCCCAAGTATAAATCCACAGATTTCCCAAATATAGATTCAAAATTTCCCAAGTATTTATCCACAAATTTACCAAGAATAGATCCACAAATTTCCCAAGTATAGATCCACAAATATCCCAAGTATAGATTTACAAATTTCCTAAGTATAGATCCACAAATTTCCCAAGTATGGATCCACAAATTTCCCAAGTATGGATCCACAAATTTCCCAAGTATAGATCCACAAATTTCCCAAGTATAAATCCACAAATTTCCCAAGTATAAATCCACAAATTTCCCAAATAAAGATCCACAAATTTTCCAAGTATAGATCCACAAATTTCCCAAGTATAGATCCACAAATTTCCCAAGTTTAGATCCACAAATTTCCAAAGTATAGATCAACAAATTTCCCAAGTGTAGATCCACAAATTTCCCAAGTATAGATCCACAAATTTCCCAAGTATAGATCCACAAGTTTTCCAAGTTTAGATCCACAAATTTCCAAAGTATAGATCAACAAATTTCCCAAGTGTAGATCCACAAATTTCCCAAGTATAAATCCACAAATTTCCTAAATATAGATCCACATATTTCCCAAGTATAGATTCACAAATTTCAAAAGTATAGATCCACAAATATCCCAAGTATTTATCCACAAATTTCCCAAGTATGGATCCACAAATTTCCCAAGTATGGATCCACAAATTTCCCAAGTATAGATCCACAAATTTCCCAAGTATAAATCCACAAATTTCCCAAATATAGATCCACAAATTTCCCAAGTATAGATCCAGAAATATCCAAGTATTTATCCACAAATTTACCAAGAATAGATCCACAAATTTCCCAAGTATAGATCCACAAATATCCCAAGTAATTATCCACAAACCTCCCAAGTATTTATCCACAAACCTCCCAAGTATAGATCCACAAATTTCAGAAGTATAAATCAACAAATTTTCCAAAAATAGATCCACAAATTTAAAAAGTAAAGATAAACAAATTTCCCAAGTATAAATCCACAAATTTCCCAAAAATAAATTCACAAATTTCTCAAGTATAGATCCACAAATTTCCCAAGTATATATTAACAAATGCCCCAAGTATAGATCTACAAATTTCCCAAGTATAGATCCATAAATTTCACAAGCATATATTAACAAATTTCCCAAGTTTAGGTCCACAAATTTCACAAGAATAGATCCACAAATTTCCCAAGTATAGATCCACAAATTTCCCAAGTATAGATCCACAAATTTCCCAAGTTTAGATCGACAAATTTCCCAAGTATGGATCCACAAATTACCCAAGTATAGATCTACAAATGTCCCAAGTATAGATCTACAAATGTCCCAAGTATAGATCTACAAATTTCCCAAGTATAGATCTACAAATTTCCCAAGTATAGATCCATAAATTTCCCAAGCATATATTAACAAATTTCCCAAGAATAGGTCCACAAATTTCCCAAGTATTTATCCACAAATATCCCAAGTATTTATCCACAAATTTCCCAAGTATAGATCCACAAACATCCCAAGTATTTATCCACAAATTTCCCAAGTATAGATGTACAAATTTTTCAAGTATAGATCCACAAATTTCCCAAGTATAGATCCTCAAATTTCCCAAGTATAGATCCACAAATTTCCCAAGAATAAATCCACAAATTTCCCAAGTATAGATCCACAAATTTCCCAAGTATAGATCAACAAATTTCCCAAGTATAGTTTCACAAACTTCCCACGTAAAGATCAACAAATTTCCCAAGTATAAATCCACAAATTTCCCAGAAATAGATACACAAATTTCCCAAGTATGGATCCACAAATTTCCCAAGTATAGATACACAAATTTCCCAAGTATAAATCAACAAATTTCCCAAGTAAAAATCCACAAATTTCCTCAATATAGATCCACAAATTTCCCAACTGTAGATCAACAAATTTCCCAAGTAGAGATCCACAAATTTCCCAAGTATAGATCCACAAATATCACAAGTATTTATCCACAAATTTCCCAAGTGTAGATTCTCAAATTTCCTGAGTATTGATCCACAAATTTCCCAAGTATAGATTCACAAAGTTCAGAAGCATTTATCCAAAAATTTCAAAAGTATAAATCCACAAATTTCCCAAAAATAAATTCACAAATTTCTCAAGTATAGATCCACAAATTTCCCAAGTATATATTAACAAATGTCCCAAGTATAGATCTACAAATTTCTCAAGTATAGGTCCACAAATTTCAATAGAATAGATCTACAAATTTCCCAAGTTCCCGAGTATAGGTCCACAAATTTCACAAGAATAGATCCACAAATTTCACAAGAATAGATCCACAAATTTCCCAAGTATAGATCCACAAATTTCCCAAGTTTAGATCCACAAATTTCCCAAGTATAGATCCACAAATTTCCCAAGTATAGATCCACAAATGTCCCAAGTATATATCTACAAATGTCCCAAGTATAGATCTACAAATGTCCCAAGTATAGATCTACAAATTTCCCAAGCATATATTAACAAATTTCCCAAGAATAGGTCCACAAATTTCCCAGGTATTTATCCACAAATATCCCAAGTATTTATCCACAAATTTCCCAAGTATAGATCCACAAATTTTTCAAGTATAGATCCACAAATTTCCCAAGTATAGATCCACAAATTTCCCAAGTATAGATCCACAAATTTCCCAAGAATAGATCCACAAATTTCCAAGTGTAGATCCACAAATTTCCCAAGTATAGATCCACAAATGTCCCAAGTATATATTAACAAATGTCCCAAGTATAGATCTACAAATGTCCCAAGTATAGATCTACAAATGTCCCAAGTATAGATCTACAAATTTCCCAAGTATAGATCCATAAATTTCCCAAGCATATATTAACAAATTTCCCAAGAATAGGTCCACAAATTTCCCAAGTATTTATCCACAAATATCCCAAGTATAGATACACAAATTTCCCAAGTATAAATCAACAAATTTCCCAAGTATAAATCCACAAATTTCCCAAGTGTAGATCAACAAATTTCCCAATATAGATCCATAAATTTCACAAGCATATATTAACAAATTTCCCAAGTATAGGTCCACAAATTTCACAAGAATAGATCCACAAATTTCCCAAGTATAGATCCACAAATTTCCCAAGTATAGATGCACAAATTTCCCAAGTTTAGATCCACAAATTTCCCAAGTATAGATCCACAAATTTCCCAAGTATAGATCCACAAATGTCCCAAGTATATATCTACAAATGTCCCAAGTATAGATCTACAAATGTCCCAAGTATAGATCTACAAATTTCCCAAGTATAGATCCATAAATTTCCCAAGCATATATTAACAAATCTCCCAAGAAAAGGTCCACAAATTTCCCAAGTATTTATCCACAAATATCCCAAGTATTTATCCACAAATTTCCCAAGTATAGATCCACAAATTTCCCAAGTATAGATCCACAAATTTCCCAAGTATAGATCCACAAACATCCCAAGTATTTATCCACAAATTTCCCAAGTATAGATCCACAAATTTTTCAAGTATAGATCCACAAATTTCCCAAGTATAGATCCACAAATTTCCCAAGTATAGATCCACAAATTTCCCAAGAATAGATCCACAAATTTCCAAGTGTAGATCCACAAATTTCCCAAGTATAGATCCACAAATGTCCCAAGTATATATTAACAAATGTCCCAAGTATAGATCTACAAATGTCCCAAGTATAGATCTACAAATGTCCCAAGTATAGATCTACAAATTTCCCAAGTATAGATCCATAAATTTCCCAAGCATATATTAAAAAATTTCCCAAGAATAGGTCCACAAATTTCCCAAGTATTTATCCACAAATATCCCAAGTATAGATACACAAATTTCCCAAGTATAAATCAACAAATTTCCCAAGTATAAATCCACAAATTTCCCAAGTGTAGATCAACAAATTTCCCAATATAGATCCATAAATTTCACAAGCATATATTAACAAATTTCCCAAGTATAGGTCCACAAATTTCACAAGAATAGATCCACAAATTTCCCAAGTATAGATCCACAAATTTCCCAAGTATAGATCCACAAATTTCCCAAGTTTAGATCCACAAATTTCCCAAGTATAGATCCACAAATTTCCCAAGTATAGATCCACAAATGTCCCAAGTATATATCTACAAATGTCCCAAGTATAGATCTACAAATGTCCCAAGTATAGATCTACAAATTTCCCAAGTATAGATCCATAAATTTCCCAAGCATATATTAACAAATCTCCCAAGAAAAGGTCCACAAATTTCCCAAGTATTTATCCACAAATATCCCAAGTATTTATCCACAAATTTCCCAAGTATAGATCCACAAATTTCCCAAGTATAGATCCACAAATTTCCCAAGTATAGATCCACAAACATCCCAAGTATTTATCCACAAATTTCCCAAGTATAGATCTACAAATTTTTCAAGTATAGATCCACAAATTTCCCAAGTATAGATCCACAAATTTCCCAAGTATAGATCCACAAATTTCCCAAGAATAAATCCACAAATTTCCCAAGTATAGATCCACAAATTTCCAAGTGTAGATCAACACATTTCCCAAGTATAGATTCACAAATTTCCCAAGTATAGATCCACAAATTTCTCAAGTGTAGATCCACAAATTTTCCAAGTTTAGATTTACAAATTTCCAAAGTATAGATCCACAAATTTCCCAAGTATAAATACACAAATTTTCCAAAAATAAATTCACAAATTTCTCAAGTATAGTTCCACAAATTTCCCAAGTATATATTAACAAATTTCCCAAGTATAGGTCCACAAATTTCACAAGAATAGATCCACAAATTTCCCAAGTATAGATCCACAAATTTCCCAAGTATAGATCCACAAGTTTGAGAAGTATTTATCCACAAATTTCCCAAGTATAGATACACAAATTTCCCAAGTATAGTTTCACAAACATCCCAAGTATTTATCCACAAATTTCTCAAGTATATATATACAAATTTCCCAAGTATAGATATACAAATTTCTCAAGTATAGGTCCACAAATTTCCCAAGTATAGATCTACAAATTTTTCAAGTATAGATCCACAAATTTCTCAATTGTAGATCCACAAATTTTACAAGTTTAGATTTACAAATTTCCAAAGTATAGATCAACAAATTTCCCAAGTATAGATCCACAAATTTCCCAAGTTTAGATCCACAAATTTCCCAAGTATAGATCCACAAATTTCCCAAGTATAGATCCACAAATGTCCCAAGTATATATCTACAAATGTCCCAAGTATAGATCTACAAATGTCCCAAGTATAGATCTACAAATTTCCCAAGTATAGATCCATAAATTTCCCAAGCATATATTAACAAATCTCCCAAGAAAAGGTCCACAAATTTCCCAAGTATTTATCCACAAATATCCCAAGTATTTATCCACAAATTTCCCAAGTATAGATCCACAAATTTCCCAAGTATAGATCCACAAATTTCCCAAGTATAGATCCACAAACATCCCAAGTATTTATCCACAAATTTCCCAAGTATAGATCTACAAATTTTTCAAGTATAGATCCACAAATTTCCCAAGTATAGATCCACAAATTTCCCAAGTATAGATCCACAAATTTCCCAAGAATAAATCCACAAATTTCCCAAGTATAGATCCACAAATTTCCAAGTGTAGATCAACACATTTCCCAAGTATAGATTCACAAATTTCCCAAGTATAGATCCACAAATTTCTCAAGTGTAGATCCACAAATTTTCCAAGTTTAGATTTACAAATTTCCAAAGTATAGATCCACAAATTTCCCAAGTATAAATACACAAATTTTCCAAAAATAAATTCACAAATTTCTCAAGTATAGTTCCACAAATTTCCCAAGTATATATTAACAAATTTCCCAAGTATAGGTCCACAAATTTCACAAGAATAGATCCACAAATTTCCCAAGTATAGATCCACAAATTTCCCAAGTATAGATCCACAAGTTTGAGAAGTATTTATCCACAAATTTCCCAAGTATAGATACACAAATTTCCCAAGTATAGTTTCACAAACATCCCAAGTATTTATCCACAAATTTCCCAAGTATATATATACAAATTTCCCAAGTATAGATATACAAATTTCTCAAGTATAGGTCCACAAATTTCCCAAGTATAGATCTACAAATTTTTCAAGTATAGATCCACAAATTTCTCAATTGTAGATCCACAAATTTTACAAGTTTAGATTTACAAATTTCCAAAGTATAGATCAACAAATTTCCCAAGTATAGATCCACAAATTTCCCAAGTATAGATCCACAAATTTCCGAAGCATAAATCCACAAATTTCCCAAATATAGATCCACATATTTCCAAAGTATAAATCCACAAATTTTCCAAGTATAGATTCACAAATTTCCCAAGTATAGATCCACAAATATCCCAAGTATTTATCCACAAATTTCCCAAGTATAGATCCACAAATTTGCCAAGTATAGATCCACAAATATCACAAGTATTTATCCACAAATTTCCCAAGTGTAGATTCTCAAATTTCCAGAGTATAGATCCACAAATTTCCCAAGTATAGATTCACAAAGTTCAGAAGTATTTATCCAAAAATTTCAAAAGTATAAATCCACAAATTTCCCAAAAATTAATTCACAAATTTCTCAAGTATAGATCCACAAATTTCCCAAGTATATATTAACAAATGTCCCAAGTATAGATCTACAAATTTCCCAATATAGATCCATAAATTTCACAAGCATATATTAACAAATTTCCCAAGTATAGGTCCACAAATTTCACAAGAATAGATCCACAAATTTCCCAAGTATAGATCCACAAATTTCCCAAGTTTAGATCCACAAATTTCCCAAGTATAGATCCACAAATTTCCCAAGTATAGATCCACAAATGTCCCAAGTATATATCTACAAATGTCCCAAGTATAGATCTACAAATGTCCCAAGTATAGATCTACAAATTTCCCAAGTATAGATCCATAAATTTCCCAAGCATATATTAACAAATCTCCCAAGAAAAGGTCCACAAATTTCCCAAGTATTTATCCACAAATATCCCAAGTATTTATCCACAAATTTCCCAAGTATAGATCCACAAATTTCTTAAGTATAGATCCACAAATTTCCCAAGTATAGATCCACATATTTCTCAAGTGTAGATCCACAAATTTTCCAAGTTTAGATTTACAAATTTCCAAAGTATAGATCCACAAATTTCCCAAGTATAAATACACAAATTTTCCAAAAATAAATTCACAAATTTCTCAAGTATAGTTCCACAAATTTCCCAAGTATATATTAACAAATTTCCCAAGTATAGGTCCACAAATTCCACAAGAATAGATCCACAAATTTCCCAAGTATAGATCCACAAATTTCCCAAGTATAGATCCACAAGTTTGAGAAGTATTTATCCACAAATTTCCCAAGTATAGATACACAAATTTCCCAAGTATAGTTTCACAAACATCCCAAGTATTTATCCACAAATTTCCCAAGTATAGATATACAAATTTCTCAAGTATAGGTCCACTAATTTCCCAAGTATATATTAACAAATGCCCAAGTATAGATCTACAAATTTTTCAAGTATAGATCCACAAATTTCTCAATTGTAGATCCACAAATTTTACAAGTTTAGATTTACAAATTTCCAAAGTATAGATCAACAAATTTCCCAAGTATAGATCCACAAATTTCCCAAGTATAGATCCACAAATTTCCGAAGCATAAATCCACAAATTTCCCAAATATAGATCCACATATTTCCAAAGTATAAATCCACAAATTTTCCAAGTATAGATTCACAAATTTCCCAAGTATAGATCCACAAATATCCCAAGTATTTATCCACAAATTTCCCAAGTATAGATCCACAAATTTGCCAAGTATAGATCCACAAATATCACAAGTATTTATCCACAAATTTCCCAAGTGTAGATTCTCAAATTTCCAGAGTATAGATCCACAAATTTCCCAAGTATAGATTCACAAAGTTCAGAAGTATTTATCCAAAAATTTCAAAAGTATAAATCCACAAATTTCCCAAAAATTAATTCACAAATTTCTCAAGTATAGATCCACAAATTTCCCAAGTATATATTAACAAATGTCCCAAGTATAGATCTACAAATTTCCCAATATAGATCCATAAATTTCACAAGCATATATTAACAAATTTCCCAAGTATAGGTCCACAAATTTCACAAGAATAGATCCACAAATTTCCCAAGTATAGATCCACAAATTTCCCAAGTTTAGATCCACAAATTTCCCAAGTATAGATCCACAAATTTCCCAAGTATAGATCCACAAATGTCCCAAGTATATATCTACAAATGTCCCAAGTATAGATCTACAAATGTCCCAAGTATAGATCTACAAATTTCTCAAGCATATATTAACAAATTTCCCAAGAATAGGTCCGCAAATTTCCCAAGTTTTTATCCACAAATATCCCAAGTATTTATCCACAAATTTCCCAAGTATAGATCCACAAACATCCCAAGTATTTATCCACAAATTTCCCAAGTATAGATCTACAAATTTTTCAAGTATAGATAAACAAATTTCCCAAATATAGATCCACAAATTTCCCAAGTATAGATCCACAAATTTCCCAAGAATAAATCCACAAATTTCCCAAGTATAGATCCACAAATTTCCCAAGTATAGATCTACAAATATCCCAAGTATTTATCCACAAATTTCCCAAGTATAGATCCACAAATTTGCCAAGTATAGATCCACTAATATCCCAAGTGTTTATCCACAAAATTCCCAAGTATATATCAACAAATTTTTCAAGTATAGATCCACAAATTTCCCAAGTATAGATCCACACATTTCCCAAGTATAAATCCACAAATTTCCCAAGTATAGTTTCACAAACTTCCCAAGTAAAGATCAACAAATTTCCCAAGTATAAATCCACAAATTTTTTAGAAATAGATACACAAATTTCCCAAGTATGGATCCACAAATTTCCCAAGTATAGATACACAAATTTCCAAAGTATAAATCAACAAATTTCCCAAGTATAAATCCACAAATTTCCCAAGTATAGATCCACAAATTTCCCAAGTGTAGATCAACAAATTTCCCAAGTATAGATACACAAATTTCCAAAGTATAAATCCACAAATTTCCCAAGTATAGATCCACAAATTTCCCAAGTGTAGATCTACAAATTTGCCAAGTATAGATCCACAAATTTCCCAAGTATAGATCCACAAATATCCCAAGTATAGATCCACTAATATCCCAAGTGTTTATCCACAAAATTCCCAAGTATATATCAACAAATTTTTCAAGTATAGATCCACAAATTTCCCAAGTATAGATCCACACATTTCCCAAGTATAAATCCACAAATTTCCCAAGTATAGTTTCACAAACTTCCCAAGTAAAGATCAACAAATTTCCCAAGTATAAATCCACAAATTTTTTAGAAATAGATTCACAAATTTCCCAAGTATTGATCCACAAATTTGCCAAGTATAGATCCACTAATATCCCAAGTATTTATCCACAAATTTCCCAAGTATTTATCCACAAATTTACCAAGAATAGATCCACAAATTTCCCAAGTATAGATCCACAAATATCCCAAGTATAGATTTACAAATTTCCTAAGTATAAATCCACAAATTTCCCAAGTATAGATCCACAAATTTCCCAAGTATAGATCAACAAATTTCCCAAGTATAGTTTCACAAACTTCCCAAGTAAAGATCAACAAATTTCCCAAGTATAAATCCACAAATTTCCCAGAAATAGATACACAAATTTCCCAAGTATGGATCCACAAATTTCCCAAGTATAGATACACAAATTTCCCAAGTATAAATCAACAAATTTCCCAAGTGTAGATCAACAAATTTTCAGAGTATAGATCCACAAATATCCCAAGTATTTATCCACAAATTTCCCAAGTGTAGATTCTCAAATTTCCAGAGTATAGATCCACAAATTTCCCAAGTATAGATACACAAATTTCCAAAGTATAAATCAACAAATTTCCCAAGTATAAATCCACAAATTTCCCAAGTATAGATCCACAAATTTCCAAAGTGTAGATCAACAAATTTGCCAAGTATAGATCCACAAATTTCCCAAGTATAGATCCACAAATATCCCAAGTATAGATCCACAAATTTCCCAAGTATTTATCCACAAATTTCCCAAGTGTAGATTCTCAAATTTCCAGAGTATAGATCCACAAATTTCCCAAGTATAGATCCACAAATTTGCCAAGTATAGATCCACTAATATCCCAAGTATTTATCCACAAATTTCCCAAGTATAAATCAACAAATTTTTCAAGTATAGATCCACAAATTTCCCAAGTATAGATCCACACATTTCCCTAGTATAAATCCACAAATTTCCCAAGTATAGATCCACAAATTTCCCAAGTATAGATCAACAAATTTCCCAAGTATAGTTTCACAAAATTCCCAAGTAAAGATCAACAAAATTCCCAAGTATAAATCCACAAATTTCCCAGAAATAGATCCACAAATTTCCCAAGTATAGATCCACACATTTCCCAAGTATAAATCCACAAATTTCCCAAGTATAGATCCACAAATATCCCAAGTATAGATCCACTAATATCCCAAGTGTTTATCCACAAAATTCCCAAGTATATATCAACTAATTTTTCAAGTATAGATCCACAAATTTCCCAAGTATAGATCCACACATTTCCCAAGTATAAATCCACAAATTTCCCAAGTATAGTTTCACAAACTTCCCAAGTAAAGATCAACAAATTTCCCAAGTATAAATCCACAAATTTTTTAGAAATAGATACACAAATTTCCCAAGTATTGATCCACAAATTTCCCAAGTATAGATACACAAATTTCCAAAGTATAAATCAACAAATTTCCCAAGTATAAATCCACAAATTTCCCAAGTATAGATAAACAAATTTCCCAAGTATTGATACACAAATTTCCAAAGTATAAATCAACAAATTTCCCAAGTATAAATCCACAAATTTCCCAAGTATAGATCCACAAATTTCCCAAGTGTAGATCAACAAATTTGCCAAGTATAGATCCACAAATTTCCCAAGTATAGATCCACAAATATCCCAAGTATAGATCCACAAATTTCCCAAGTATTTATCCACAAATTTCCCAAGTGTAGATTCTCAAATTTCCAGAGTATAGATCCACAAATTTCCCAAGTATAGATCCACAAATTTGCCAAGTATAGATCCACTAATATCCCAAGTATTTATCCACAAATTTCCCAAGTATAGATCAACAAATTTTTCAAGTATAGATCCACAAATTTCCCAAGTATAGATCCACACATTTCCCTAGTATAAATCCACAAATTTCCCAAGTATAGATCCACAAATTTCCCAAGTATAGATCCACAAATTTCCCAAGTATATATCTACAAATGTCCCAAGTATAGATCTACAAATGTCCCAAGTATAGATCTACAAATTTCCCAAGTATAGATCCATAAATTTCCCAAGCATATATTAACAAATCTCCCAAGAAAAGGTCCACAAATTTCCCAAGTATTTATCCACAAATATCCCAAGTATTTATCCACAAATTTCCCAAGTATAGATCCACAAATTTCCCAAGTATAGATCCACAAATTTCCCAAGTATAGATCCACAAACATCCCAAGTATTTATCCACAAATTTCCCAAGTATAGATCCACAAATTTTTCAAGTATAGATCCACAAATTTCCCAAGTATAGATCCACAAATTTCCCAAGTATAGATCCACAAATTTCCCAAGAATAGATCCACAAATTTCCAAGTGTAGATCCACAAATTTCCCAAGTATAGATCCACAAATGTCCCAAGTATATATTAACAAATGTCCCAAGTATAGATCTACAAATGTCCCAAGTATAGATCTACAAATGTCCCAAGTATAGATCTACAAATTTCCCAAGTATAGATCCATAAATTTCCCAAGCATATATTAAAAAATTTCCCAAGAATAGGTCCACAAATTTCCCAAGTATTTATCCACAAATATCCCAAGTATAGATACACAAATTTCCCAAGTATAAATCAACAAATTTCCCAAGTATAAATCCACAAATTTCCCAAGTGTAGATCAACAAATTTCCCAATATAGATCCATAAATTTCACAAGCATATATTAACAAATTTCCCAAGTATAGGTCCACAAATTTCACAAGAATAGATCCACAAATTTCCCAAGTATAGATCCACAAATTTCCCAAGTATAGATCCACAAATTTCCCAAGTTTAGATCCACAAATTTCCCAAGTATAGATCCACAAATTTCCCAAGTATAGATCCACAAATGTCCCAAGTATATATCTACAAATGTCCCAAGTATAGATCTACAAATGTCCCAAGTATAGATCTACAAATTTCCCAAGTATAGATCCATAAATTTCCCAAGCATATATTAACAAATCTCCCAAGAAAAGGTCCACAAATTTCCCAAGTATTTATCCACAAATATCCCAAGTATTTATCCACAAATTTCCCAAGTATAGATCCACAAATTTCCCAAGTATAGATCCACAAATTTCCCAAGTATAGATCCACAAACATCCCAAGTATTTATCCACAAATTTCCCAAGTATAGATCTACAAATTTTTCAAGTATAGATCCACAAATTTCCCAAGTATAGATCCACAAATTTCCCAAGTATAGATCCACAAATTTCCCAAGAATAAATCCACAAATTTCCCAAGTATAGATCCACAAATTTCCAAGTGTAGATCAACACATTTCCCAAGTATAGATTCACAAATTTCCCAAGTATAGATCCACAAATTTCTCAAGTGTAGATCCACAAATTTTCCAAGTTTAGATTTACAAATTTCCAAAGTATAGATCCACAAATTTCCCAAGTATAAATACACAAATTTTCCAAAAATAAATTCACAAATTTCTCAAGTATAGTTCCACAAATTTCCCAAGTATATATTAACAAATTTCCCAAGTATAGGTCCACAAATTTCACAAGAATAGATCCACAAATTTCCCAAGTATAGATCCACAAATTTCCCAAGTATAGATCCACAAGTTTGAGAAGTATTTATCCACAAATTTCCCAAGTATAGATACACAAATTTCCCAAGTATAGTTTCACAAACATCCCAAGTATTTATCCACAAATTTCCCAAGTATATATATACAAATTTCCCAAGTATAGATATACAAATTTCTCAAGTATAGGTCCACAAATTTCCCAAGTATAGATCTACAAATTTTTCAAGTATAGATCCACAAATTTCTCAATTGTAGATCCACAAATTTTACAAGTTTAGATTTACAAATTTCCAAAGTATAGATCAACAAATTTCCCAAGTATAGATCCACAAATTTCCCAAGTTTAGATCCACAAATTTCCCAAGTATAGATCCACAAATTTCCCAAGTATAGATCCACAAATGTCCCAAGTATATATCTACAAATGTCCCAAGTATAGATCTACAAATGTCCCAAGTATAGATCTACAAATTTCCCAAGTATAGATCCATAAATTTCCCAAGCATATATTAACAAATCTCCCAAGAAAAGGTCCACAAATTTCCCAAGTATTTATCCACAAATATCCCAAGTATTTATCCACAAATTTCCCAAGTATAGATCCACAAATTTCCCAAGTATAGATCCACAAATTTCCCAAGTATAGATCCACAAACATCCCAAGTATTTATCCACAAATTTCCCAAGTATAGATCTACAAATTTTTCAAGTATAGATCCACAAATTTCCCAAGTATAGATCCACAAATTTCCCAAGTATAGATCCACAAATTTCCCAAGAATAAATCCACAAATTTCCCAAGTATAGATCCACAAATTTCCAAGTGTAGATCAACACATTTCCCAAGTATAGATTCACAAATTTCCCAAGTATAGATCCACAAATTTCTCAAGTGTAGATCCACAAATTTTCCAAGTTTAGATTTACAAATTTCCAAAGTATAGATCCACAAATTTCCCAAGTATAAATACACAAATTTTCCAAAAATAAATTCACAAATTTCTCAAGTATAGTTCCACAAATTTCCCAAGTATATATTAACAAATTTCCCAAGTATAGGTCCACAAATTTCACAAGAATAGATCCACAAATTTCCCAAGTATAGATCCACAAATTTCCCAAGTATAGATCCACAAGTTTGAGAAGTATTTATCCACAAATTTCCCAAGTATAGATACACAAATTTCCCAAGTATAGTTTCACAAACATCCCAAGTATTTATCCACAAATTTCCCAAGTATATATATACAAATTTCCCAAGTATAGATATACAAATTTCTCAAGTATAGGTCCACAAATTTCCCAAGTATAGATCTACAAATTTTTCAAGTATAGATCCACAAATTTCTCAATTGTAGATCCACAAATTTTACAAGTTTAGATTTACAAATTTCCAAAGTATAGATCAACAAATTTCCCAAGTATAGATCCACAAATTTCCCAAGTATAGATCCACAAATTTCCGAAGCATAAATCCACAAATTTCCCAAATATAGATCCACATATTTCCAAAGTATAAATCCACAAATTTTCCAAGTATAGATTCACAAATTTCCCAAGTATAGATCCACAAATATCCCAAGTATTTATCCACAAATTTCCCAAGTATAGATCCACAAATTTGCCAAGTATAGATCCACAAATATCACAAGTATTTATCCACAAATTTCCCAAGTGTAGATTCTCAAATTTCCAGAGTATAGATCCACAAATTTCCCAAGTATAGATTCACAAAGTTCAGAAGTATTTATCCAAAAATTTCAAAAGTATAAATCCACAAATTTCCCAAAAATTAATTCACAAATTTCTCAAGTATAGATCCACAAATTTCCCAAGTATATATTAACAAATGTCCCAAGTATAGATCTACAAATTTCCCAATATAGATCCATAAATTTCACAAGCATATATTAACAAATTTCCCAAGTATAGGTCCACAAATTTCACAAGAATAGATCCACAAATTTCCCAAGTATAGATCCACAAATTTCCCAAGTTTAGATCCACAAATTTCCCAAGTATAGATCCACAAATTTCCCAAGTATAGATCCACAAATGTCCCAAGTATATATCTACAAATGTCCCAAGTATAGATCTACAAATGTCCCAAGTATAGATCTACAAATTTCCCAAGTATAGATCCATAAATTTCCCAAGCATATATTAACAAATCTCCCAAGAAAAGGTCCACAAATTTCCCAAGTATTTATCCACAAATATCCCAAGTATTTATCCACAAATTTCCCAAGTATAGATCCACAAATTTCTTAAGTATAGATCCACAAATTTCCCAAGTATAGATCCACAAACATCCCAAGTATTTATCCACAAATTTCCCAAGTATAGATCTACAAATTTTTCAAGTATAGATCCACAAATTTCCCAAGTATAGATCCACAAATTTCCCAAGTATAGATCCACAAATTTCCCAAGAATAAATCCACAAATTTCCCAAGTATAGATCCACAAATTTCCAAGTGTAGATCAACACATTTCCCAAGTATAGATTCACAAATTTCCCAAGTATAGATCCACATATTTCTCAAGTGTAGATCCACAAATTTTCCAAGTTTAGATTTACAAATTTCCAAAGTATAGATCCACAAATTTCCCAAGTATAAATACACAAATTTTCCAAAAATAAATTCACAAATTTCTCAAGTATAGTTCCACAAATTTCCCAAGTATATATTAACAAATTTCCCAAGTATAGGTCCACAAATTCCACAAGAATAGATCCACAAATTTCCCAAGTATAGATCCACAAATTTCCCAAGTATAGATCCACAAGTTTGAGAAGTATTTATCCACAAATTTCCCAAGTATAGATACACAAATTTCCCAAGTATAGTTTCACAAACATCCCAAGTATTTATCCACAAATTTCCCAAGTATAGATATACAAATTTCTCAAGTATAGGTCCACTAATTTCCCAAGTATATATTAACAAATGCCCAAGTATAGATCTACAAATTTTTCAAGTATAGATCCACAAATTTCTCAATTGTAGATCCACAAATTTTACAAGTTTAGATTTACAAATTTCCAAAGTATAGATCAACAAATTTCCCAAGTATAGATCCACAAATTTCCCAAGTATAGATCCACAAATTTCCGAAGCATAAATCCACAAATTTCCCAAATATAGATCCACATATTTCCAAAGTATAAATCCACAAATTTTCCAAGTATAGATTCACAAATTTCCCAAGTATAGATCCACAAATATCCCAAGTATTTATCCACAAATTTCCCAAGTATAGATCCACAAATTTGCCAAGTATAGATCCACAAATATCACAAGTATTTATCCACAAATTTCCCAAGTGTAGATTCTCAAATTTCCAGAGTATAGATCCACAAATTTCCCAAGTATAGATTCACAAAGTTCAGAAGTATTTATCCAAAAATTTCAAAAGTATAAATCCACAAATTTCCCAAAAATTAATTCACAAATTTCTCAAGTATAGATCCACAAATTTCCCAAGTATATATTAACAAATGTCCCAAGTATAGATCTACAAATTTCCCAATATAGATCCATAAATTTCACAAGCATATATTAACAAATTTCCCAAGTATAGGTCCACAAATTTCACAAGAATAGATCCACAAATTTCCCAAGTATAGATCCACAAATTTCCCAAGTTTAGATCCACAAATTTCCCAAGTATAGATCCACAAATTTCCCAAGTATAGATCCACAAATGTCCCAAGTATATATCTACAAATGTCCCAAGTATAGATCTACAAATGTCCCAAGTATAGATCTACAAATTTCTCAAGCATATATTAACAAATTTCCCAAGAATAGGTCCGCAAATTTCCCAAGTTTTTATCCACAAATATCCCAAGTATTTATCCACAAATTTCCCAAGTATAGATCCACAAACATCCCAAGTATTTATCCACAAATTTCCCAAGTATAGATCTACAAATTTTTCAAGTATAGATAAACAAATTTCCCAAATATAGATCCACAAATTTCCCAAGTATAGATCCACAAATTTCCCAAGAATAAATCCACAAATTTCCCAAGTATAGATCCACAAATTTCCCAAGTATAGATCTACAAATATCCCAAGTATTTATCCACAAATTTCCCAAGTATAGATCCACAAATTTGCCAAGTATAGATCCACTAATATCCCAAGTGTTTATCCACAAAATTCCCAAGTATATATCAACAAATTTTTCAAGTATAGATCCACAAATTTCCCAAGTATAGATCCACACATTTCCCAAGTATAAATCCACAAATTTCCCAAGTATAGTTTCACAAACTTCCCAAGTAAAGATCAACAAATTTCCCAAGTATAAATCCACAAATTTTTTAGAAATAGATACACAAATTTCCCAAGTATGGATCCACAAATTTCCCAAGTATAGATACACAAATTTCCAAAGTATAAATCAACAAATTTCCCAAGTATAAATCCACAAATTTCCCAAGTATAGATCCACAAATTTCCCAAGTGTAGATCAACAAATTTCCCAAGTATAGATACACAAATTTCCAAAGTATAAATCCACAAATTTCCCAAGTATAGATCCACAAATTTCCCAAGTGTAGATCTACAAATTTGCCAAGTATAGATCCACAAATTTCCCAAGTATAGATCCACAAATATCCCAAGTATAGATCCACTAATATCCCAAGTGTTTATCCACAAAATTCCCAAGTATATATCAACAAATTTTTCAAGTATAGATCCACAAATTTCCCAAGTATAGATCCACACATTTCCCAAGTATAAATCCACAAATTTCCCAAGTATAGTTTCACAAACTTCCCAAGTAAAGATCAACAAATTTCCCAAGTATAAATCCACAAATTTTTTAGAAATAGATTCACAAATTTCCCAAGTATTGATCCACAAATTTGCCAAGTATAGATCCACTAATATCCCAAGTATTTATCCACAAATTTCCCAAGTATTTATCCACAAATTTACCAAGAATAGATCCACAAATTTCCCAAGTATAGATCCACAAATATCCCAAGTATAGATTTACAAATTTCCTAAGTATAAATCCACAAATTTCCCAAGTATAGATCCACAAATTTCCCAAGTATAGATCAACAAATTTCCCAAGTATAGTTTCACAAACTTCCCAAGTAAAGATCAACAAATTTCCCAAGTATAAATCCACAAATTTCCCAGAAATAGATACACAAATTTCCCAAGTATGGATCCACAAATTTCCCAAGTATAGATACACAAATTTCCCAAGTATAAATCAACAAATTTCCCAAGTGTAGATCAACAAATTTTCAGAGTATAGATCCACAAATATCCCAAGTATTTATCCACAAATTTCCCAAGTGTAGATTCTCAAATTTCCAGAGTATAGATCCACAAATTTCCCAAGTATAGATACACAAATTTCCAAAGTATAAATCAACAAATTTCCCAAGTATAAATCCACAAATTTCCCAAGTATAGATCCACAAATTTCCAAAGTGTAGATCAACAAATTTGCCAAGTATAGATCCACAAATTTCCCAAGTATAGATCCACAAATATCCCAAGTATAGATCCACAAATTTCCCAAGTATTTATCCACAAATTTCCCAAGTGTAGATTCTCAAATTTCCAGAGTATAGATCCACAAATTTCCCAAGTATAGATCCACAAATTTGCCAAGTATAGATCCACTAATATCCCAAGTATTTATCCACAAATTTCCCAAGTATAAATCAACAAATTTTTCAAGTATAGATCCACAAATTTCCCAAGTATAGATCCACACATTTCCCTAGTATAAATCCACAAATTTCCCAAGTATAGATCCACAAATTTCCCAAGTATAGATCAACAAATTTCCCAAGTATAGTTTCACAAAATTCCCAAGTAAAGATCAACAAAATTCCCAAGTATAAATCCACAAATTTCCCAGAAATAGATCCACAAATTTCCCAAGTATAGATCCACACATTTCCCAAGTATAAATCCACAAATTTCCCAAGTATAGATCCACAAATATCCCAAGTATAGATCCACTAATATCCCAAGTGTTTATCCACAAAATTCCCAAGTATATATCAACTAATTTTTCAAGTATAGATCCACAAATTTCCCAAGTATAGATCCACACATTTCCCAAGTATAAATCCACAAATTTCCCAAGTATAGTTTCACAAACTTCCCAAGTAAAGATCAACAAATTTCCCAAGTATAAATCCACAAATTTTTTAGAAATAGATACACAAATTTCCCAAGTATTGATCCACAAATTTCCCAAGTATAGATACACAAATTTCCAAAGTATAAATCAACAAATTTCCCAAGTATAAATCCACAAATTTCCCAAGTATAGATAAACAAATTTCCCAAGTATTGATACACAAATTTCCAAAGTATAAATCAACAAATTTCCCAAGTATAAATCCACAAATTTCCCAAGTATAGATCCACAAATTTCCCAAGTGTAGATCAACAAATTTGCCAAGTATAGATCCACAAATTTCCCAAGTATAGATCCACAAATATCCCAAGTATAGATCCACAAATTTCCCAAGTATTTATCCACAAATTTCCCAAGTGTAGATTCTCAAATTTCCAGAGTATAGATCCACAAATTTCCCAAGTATAGATCCACAAATTTGCCAAGTATAGATCCACTAATATCCCAAGTATTTATCCACAAATTTCCCAAGTATAGATCAACAAATTTTTCAAGTATAGATCCACAAATTTCCCAAGTATAGATCCACACATTTCCCTAGTATAAATCCACAAATTTCCCAAGTATAGATCCACAAATTTCCCAAGTATAGATCCACAAATTTCCCAAGTATAGTTTAACAAACTTCCCAAGTAAAGATCAACAAATTTCCCAAGTATAAATCCACAAATTTCCCAGAAATAGATACACAAATTTCCCAAGTATGGATCCACAAATTTCCCAAGTATAGATACACAAATTTCCCAATTATAAATCAACAAATTTCCCAAGTGTAGATCAACAAATTTTCAGAGTATAGATCCACAAATATCCCAAGTATTTATCCACAAATTTCCCAAGTGTAGATTCTCAAATTTCCAGAGTATAGATCCACAAATTTCCCAAGTATAGATTCACAAAGTTCAGAAGTATTTATCCAAAAATTTCAAAAGTATAAATCCACAAATTTCCCAAAAATAAATTCACAAATTTCTCAAGTATAGATCCACAAATTTCCCAAGTATATATGAACATATGTCCCAAGTATAGATCTACAAATTTCCCAAGAATAGATCCACAAATTTCCCAAGTATAGATCCACAAATTTCCCAAGTATAGATCCACAAATTTCCCAAGTATAGATCCACAAATTTCCCAAGTATAGATCCACAAATGTCCCAAGTATAAATTAACAAATGTCCCAAGTATAGACCTACAAATGTCCCAAGTATAGATCCATAAATTTCCCAAGCATATATTAACAAATTTCCCAAGAATAGTTCCACAAATTTCCCAAGTATTTATCCACAAATATCCCAAGTATTTATCCACAAATTTCCCAAGTATAGATCCACAAATTTCCCAAGTATAGATCCACAAACATCCAAAGTATTTATCCACAAATTTCCCAAGTATAGATCCACAAATTTCCCAAGTATAGATCCACAAATTTCCCAAGTATAGATTCACAAAGTTCAGAAGTATTTATCCACAAATTTCCCAAAAATAAATTCACAAATTTCGCAAGTATAGATCCACAAATTTCCCAAGTATATATGAACAAATGTCCCAAGTATAGATCTACAAATTTCCCAAGTATATGTCCACAAATTTCACAAGAATAGATCCACAAATTTCCCAAGTATAGATCCACAAATTTCCCAAGTATAGATCCACAAATTTCCCAAGTATAGATCCACTAATATCCCAAGTATTTATCCACAAATTTCCCAAGTATAGATCCACAAATTTGCCAAGTATAGATCCACTAATATTCCAAGTATTTATCCACAAATTTCCCAAGTATAGATCAACAAATTTTTCAAGTATAGATCCACAAATTTCCCAAGTATAGATCAACAACTTTCCCAAGTATAGTTTCACAAACTTCCCAAGTAAAGATCAACAAATTTCCCAAGTATAAATCCAAAAATTTCCCAGAAATAAATACACAAATTTCCCAAGTATGGATCCACAAATTTCCCAAGTATAGATACACAAATTTCAGAAGTATAAATCAACAAATTTCCCAAGTATAAATCCACAAATTTCCCAAGTATAGATCCACAAATTTCCCAAGTATAGATCCACAAATATCCCAAGTATTTATCCACAAATTTCCCAAGTGTAGATTCTCAAATTTCCAGAGTATAGATCCACAAATTTCCCAAGTATAGATTCACAAAGTTCAGAAGTATTTATCCAAAAATTTCAAAAGTATAAATCCACAAATTTCCCAAGTATATATTAACAAATGTCCCAAGTATAGATCTACAAATTTCCCAAGTATAGATCCATAAATTTCACAAGCATATATTAACAAATTTCCCAAGTATAGGTCCACAAATTTCACAAGAATAGATCCACAAATTTTTTAAGTATAGATCCACAAATTTCCCAAGTATAGATCCACAAATTTCCCAAGTATAGATCCACAAATTTCCCAAGTATAGATCCACAAATGTCCCAAGTATATATTAACAAATGTCCCAAGTATAGATCTACAAATGTCCAAAGTATAGATCTACAAATTTCCCAAGCATATATTAACAAATTTCCTGTTATGGACCTATAGATGGCGCTAGTGTCTCTGTTATCGATTAATGGACAAGAATAATCCTCTCGATAGCTAAGGGGGCACTAGGTGTAAGAAAGTCTAAGAGTAAACAAGTGTAACCTATCTTTAATGTAAATATAATTAAATAGTCTTATGTTGTAAACCACTAGTATTTATTGGAAGACACAACATAAATTGGCGACGGACATTCGCTGAACCTTTACAGTTTGTCATTTTATGCGTTTGGGTCGTGTGTATTCTTCCATTCTCTTCTTCCCTCGCCAAGGCTTGGGATCGTCTCGTGTTTTTGTTTTCTTCACGTCGACGCGGGCTGACGTCATCGGAACGGCGGCAACATGCCCTCGTTCGGAGCTATTGTTCCTTTTGATGAATCAGTGGAAACGTTTGTGAGGTACTCCTCCAGACTGGCGCATTACTTTTTAGCAAATGGCATTACTGACGCGGACAAGAAGAAATCTATCTTCCTTACCACGGTGGGCCCTAAAATATTTAATCTGTTGCACGATTTACTAGCCCCGGACACCCCGGATACGGCTACTCAGACGTTCGATACTTTAGTCGATACATTAAAATCGCATTTTTGTCCGGTACCTTCGGAAATCTTGGAGAGCTTCAAGTTTCGTAGCCGCCTTCGCCTACCAGGTGAGCCAATATCCACGTATGTCGCCAACCTTCGCCGGTTGGCTGGAACTTGTAACTTTGGTCAGGCCCTGGACAGGGAGCTCCGTGATCAATTCGTCTTGGGAGTCGGGGATGAGCTCATCCAACAACGTCTTTTCGAAGAAACCACTCCGACTTTTGATAACGTGGTTAAAATAGCGTCAGCTATGGATTCAGCTTCCCGCTATACACAAGAGGTAAAAGCCACGAGCTCCACCACGGCTGTCAGTCTTCCGGCGCAAGTTAATAAAACCAGCATGGCAAATCCCACTTCATCGAAGAAGGGACAACGGCGCCGCTGGAACGCGTCAAAGAACTCTCCGAAGACAAATATAAGTACTACCCCGAAAACAATAGAATGCACGCGCTGTGGTCGAACCGATCATACGGCGCCTAACTGTCCTTTCATATCCGCCGTCTGCGGCAAATGTCAGCGGGTGGGTCATCTCGCCAAGAAATGCTTTTCGGATCAAATGTTGGCTAAGACCAATCAAGCAAATAAGGCGAAAGGCAAAATAAACACGGTTTGTGCACCCAACAATGAATACAGCATGTTTCAGCTTCTCACTCTGCAGCCCGCGCCAAAGCCGGTTCTGCTTACGTTTCTCGTAAATGGCAAACCGCTCGAACTGGAATTCGATACTGGTGCCGCTTACACGTTAGTATCGCGCGCCACATGGAATAAAATATCACCTAATAACGACTGTGGGTTGGTTCCCGTGGACTCTGGACTGAAATCCTTTACGGGCCACTCACTCGGCAAGTTGGAATCGGTTAAGGTCTTGGTTACTTATCAGAACCGTTCGGAAACCTTGGAATTATTGGTTGCCAAGGGCCACTGCCCAAGCGTTTGTGGGCGCAGCTGGATTTTTTCGGGTTTAAATATCTTGGATCGAAACATGATACACCAAGTGCGAAGCGGCGGCATGTCGGCTCAGCACGTTAGCATCCGCTTACGAGCCTTACTCAACCAGTACGCCGACGTTTTTGCGCCCGAACTCGGGCTACTAACGGATTTCAAGGCGCGTCTGGATTTGAAGGTTGACGCAAAACCCCGGTTTATGGCCGCTAGGCCAGTACCTTACGCGCTACGGGAGAAGGTGGAAGAGGAGTTGATTAGACTACAGACGTTGGGAATCATAGAGCCGGTACGTCACTCTGACTGGGCAACACCAATAGTCACGGTCCTAAAGAAGGACGCCAAACCGCGACTCTGCGGTGACTATAAGGTCACGTTAAATCCCAACTTGGACACGGAACGCTACCCATTACCCAAAGTCGAAGAGATCTTTGCCAAGTTGACAGGAGGTCAGAAGTTTACCAAACTAGATCTCAAAGAAGCGTTCAACCAATTGGAGTTGGATGACACCTCCAAAAAGCTAGCTGTGATTAACACCCATAAGGGATTGTTTCAAGTCAACCGATTGCCATTTGGCACTGCCTCATCGCCAGCAATATTTCAACGGGCTCTCGAGGAGGTGATCCAGGGTATTCCGGGCGCCTCGAATTTCGAAGACGACATTACTATCACGGGTGCCACGGACGAAGAGCACTTGCAGTCCCTCGACGAAGTACTGCGAAGAATGCAAGCTAGGGGACTTAGGCTGCGTCGGGATAAATGCTGTTTCATGAGGGACACGGTTGAGCTCTTGGGTCATCTCATTGACAAAGAGGGTATTCACCCCCTTGAGTCCAAGATGGAGGCCATCATGGCAGCGCCAGCTCCTACTACTGTAGAGCAATTACGGTCATTTATTGGGTTGTTCTCTTATTATGGCAAATTCGTACCAAATCAGGCAACTATATTAGCTCCATTATACAAGCTTTTGCGCAAGGAGTCCGTTTGGATTTGGGCGAGCGAACAAGCAGCAGCCTTTCAGTTAGCTAAAGAAACACTTAGAGACTCGTCGGTCCTGGTGCATTACGACCCAGCGAAGGAGATAATACTGGCGTGTGACGCTTCCCCTTACGGTGTGGGGGCAGTTCTCTCACATCCTGGGCCCTCGAACACCGATCGCCCAGTGGCGTTCGCATCCAGAACTCTCACATCCGCTGAGAAAAATTATTCACAGTTAGAGCGCGAAGCGCTCGCATTGGTGTTCGGAGTAATCAAATACCGAGATTATCTTTTTGGACGGAAATTCACACTGTTGACCGACCACCAGCCACTGGTCTCACTTCTATCCGAGCACAAACAGATTCCTCGCACGGCTGCCTCTCGCATCCAACGGTGGGCGTTAACCCTGGCTGCCTACCAATACACTATCAGGTACCGGAAGGGTAGTCATAATGGCAACGCCGACGCATTGAGTCGGTTGCCAGTGCGCTCAACTCAGGAAGATCCCCCAACACCACAAGATTTGGTACTCCTGGTTTCTTCTCTCGCTAATTCTGCTTCGTTAATTACGGCCGATACAATACGGGAAGAAACGGCTAAGGACTCCTTACTGGCCTCGGTACTCCGCTACGTACAGGAGGGGTGGCCGTCGAAACAACCGAAAACGCCAGTCGACGACGACCTCCGTTTTTATTGGGCCAAACGGACGGAGTTATCGGTTATGGGCGGAATCCTGATATGGGGCTTGCGCGTCGTGGTACCACCCCTATTGCAGAAGGGAATGCTGCTCGAACTGCATAGCACCCACCAGGGCATGACACGGATGAAAGGGTTGGCCCGCAGTAAGATGTGGTGGCCACACATAGATAAACACATTGAATTAACGGTCCGTGCCTGTGACCGATGCCAGCAGGAAGCGGCTATGCCGCCGGCAACTGATTACGTACCGTGGCCAGAAGCTAAGGCTCCATGGGAGAGGATTCACATAGATTACGCCGGGCCAATCAAAGGTAAAATGGTTTTGGTAGTTGTCGATTCATATTCGCATTGGATAGAAGCCCTCGTGGTAAGCGCCGCTACGGCGGCCGCAACGATTGCGGAATTACGAGAATTGTTTTCGCGTTTCGGGCTACCCATCACAGTCGTGTCGGACAACGGAACAACATTTACTGCTTCTGAAACAGTGCAGTTTCTCAAGGAAAATGGCATTAAACAAGTGTTTACGCCACCTTACCATCCTGCGTCCAACGGACTCGCGGAACGCGCGGTTAGAACCGTGAAGACGGGACTATCAAAAGCTACGGATAGCGATCTTCGATCGCAACTAAATCGTATACTGCTCAACTATCGACGTACCCCAGTCACGTCCACTGGGTTGTCCCCGGCAGACCTCATGCTGGGCTACGCCCTGAGAACCCGGCTTGACCTCATAAAACCACGCGTTGACGTTCCAAACCAACTGAGTAAAGCAGATAAACGAGCTAAATTCCACGTCGGGGATACCGTTTACGCTAGGAATTTTGGCCAAGGAAGTAAATGGTTTCCAGGAGAAGTCATCGAATCACGCGGACAAGCGATGTTCGATATCGCCACACCGGGTGGTAACGTACGACGTCATAAACACCAAATCAGACCACGTATTACGGATCAAGAAGCGAAAGATGAAACAGATCCAGTTACGTCCGCGATCCCATCTGCACCTCACACAAGTGTACCTCAACCTGATAGTCAGGAACCGTCAAGTAACGTTCCAGACTCGCTAGTTCCATCAGCCAATGTGCAAGAAAGTTGTCCTGCGCTATCAGACACGAGTACTACGCCAATACTTAGACGATCTAAACGAATCCCAAAACCACGCGTTGTGTTGGATTTATAACTATTGTTCTTTCGTCGGAAAAGGCAGTGTTATGGACCTATAGATGGCGCTAGTGTCTCTGTTATCGATTAATGGACAAGAATAATCCTCTCGATAGCTAAGGGGGCACTAGGTGTAAGAAAGTCTAAGAGTAAACAAGTGTAACCTATCTTTAATGTAAATATAATTAAATAGTCTTATGTTGTAAACCACTAGTATTTATTGGAAGACACAACATTTCCCAAGAATAGGTCCGCAAATTTCCCAAGTTTTTATCCACAAATATCCCAAGTATTTATTCACAAATTTCCCAAGTATAGATCTACAAATTTTTCAAGTATAGATAAACAAATTTCCCAAATATAGATCCACAAATTTCCCAAGTATAGATCCACAAATTTCCCAAGAATAAATCCACAAATTTCCCAAGTGTAGATCCACAAATTTCCCAAGTATAGATCTACAAATATCCCAAGTATAGATCCACAAATTTGCCAAGTATAGATCCACTAATATCCCAAGTGTTTATCCACAAAATTCCCAAGTATATATCAACAAATTTTTCAAGTATAGATCCACAAATTTCCCAAGTATAGATCCACACATTTCCCAAGTATAAATCCACAAATTTCCCAAGTATAGTTTCACAAACGTCCCAAGTAAAGATCAACAAATTTCCCAAGTATAAATCCACAAATTTTTTAGAAATAGATACACAAATTTCCCAAGTATAGATACACAAATTTCCAAAGTATAAATCAACAAATTTCCCAAGTATAAATCCACAAATTTCCCAAGTATAGATCCACAAATTTCCCAAGTGTAGATCAACAAATTTCCCAAGTATAGATACACAAATTTCCAAAGTATAAATCAACAAATTTCCCAAGTATAAATCCACAAATTTCCCAAGTATAGATCCACAAATTTCCCAAGTGTAGATCAACAAATTTGCCAAGTATGGATACACAAATTTCCCAAGTATAGATCCACAAATATCCCAAGTATAGATCCACTAATATCCCAAGTATAGATCCACTAATATCCCAAGTGTTTATCCACAAAATTCCCAAGCATATATCAACAAATTTTTCAAGTATAGATCCACAAATTTCCCAAGTATAGATCCACACATTTCCCAAGTATAAATCCACAAATTTCCCAAGTATAGTTTCACAAACTTCCCAAGTAAAGATCAACAAATTTCCCAAGTATAAATCCACAAATTTTTTAGAAATAGATACACAAATTTCCCAAGTATGGATCCACAAATTTCCCAAGTATAGATACACAAATTTCCAAAGTATAAATCAACAAATTTCCCAAGTATAAATCCACAAATTTCCCAAGTATAGATCCACAAATTTCCCAAGTGTAGATCAACAAATTTCCCAAGTATAGATACACAAATTTCCAAAGTATAAATCAACAAATTTCCCAAGTATAAATCCACAAATTTCCCAAGTATAGATCCACAAATTTCCCAAGTGTAGATCAACAAATTTGCCAAGTATAGATAAACAAATTTCCCAAGTATAGATCCACAAATATCCCAAGTATAGATCCACAAATTTCCCAAGTATTTATCCACAAATTTCCCAAGTGTAGATTCTCAAATTTCCAGAGTATAGATCCACAAATTTCCCAAGTATAGATCCACAAATTTGCCAAGTATAGATCCACTAATATCCCAAGTATTTATCCACAAATTTCCCAAGTATAGATCAACAAATTTTTCAAGTATAGATCCACAAATTTCCCAAGTATAGATCCACACATTTCCCTAGTATAAATCCACAAATTTCCCAAGTATAGATCCACAAATTTCCCAAGTATAGATCAACAAATTTCCCAAGTATAGTTTCACAAACTTCCCAAGTAAAGATCAACAAATTTCCCAAGTATAAATCCACAAATTTCCCAGAAATAGATACACAAATTTCCCAAGTATGGATCCACAAATTTCCCAAGTATAGATACACAAATTTCCCAAGTATAAATCAACAAATTTCCCAAGTATAGATCCACAAATTTCCCAAATATAGATCCACAAATTTCCCAAGTGTAGATCAACAAATTTTCAGAGTATAGATCCACAAATATCCCAAGTATTTATCCACAAATTTCCCAAGTGTAGATTCTCAAATTTCCAGAGTATAGATCCACAAATTTCCCAAGTATAGATTCACAAAGTTCAGAAGTATTTATCCAAAAATTTCAAAAGTATAAATCCACAAATTTCCCAAAAATAAATTCACAAATTTCTCAAGTATAGATCCACAAATTTCCCAAGTATATATGAACATATGTCCCAAGTATAGATCTACAAATTTCCCAAGTATATGTCCACAAATTTCACAAGAATAGATCCACAAATTTCCCAAGTATAGATCCACAAATTTCCCAAGTATAGATCCACAAATTTCCCAAGTATAGATCCACAAATGTCCCAAGTATAAATTAACAAATGTCCCAAGTATAGATCTACAAATGTCCCAAGTATAGATCCATAAATTTCCCAAGCATATATTAACAAATTTCCCAAGAATAGGTCCACAAATTTCCCAAGTATTTATCCACAAATTTCCCAAGTATAGATCCACAAATTTCCCAAGTATAGATCCACAAACATCCCAAGTATTTATCCACAAATTTCCCAAGTATAGATCTACAAATTTTTCAAGTATAGATCCACAAATTTCCCAAGTATAGATCCACAAATTTCCCAAGTATAGATTCACAAAGTTCAGAAGAATTTATCCAAAAATTTCAAAAGTATAAATCCACAAATTTCCCAAAAATAAATTCACAAATTTCTCAAGTATAGATCCACAAATTTCCCAAGTATATATGAACATATGTCCCAAGTATAGATCTACAAATTTCCCAAGTATATGTCCACAAATTTCACAAGAATAGATCCACAAATTTCCCAAGTATAGATCCACAAATTTCCCAAGTATAGATCCACAAATTTCCCAAGTATAGATCCACAAATTTCCCAAGTATAGATCCACAAATGTCCCAAGTATAAATTAACAAATGTCCCAAGTATAGATCTACAAATGTCCCAAGTATAGATCTACAAATGTCCCAAGTATAGATCTACAAATTTCCCAAGTATAGACCCATAAATTTCCCAAGCATATATTAACAAATTTCCCAAGAATAAGTCCACAAATTTCCCAAGTATTTATCCACAAATATCCCAAGTATTTATCCACAAATTTCCCAAGTATAGATCCACAAATTTCCCAAGTATAGATCCACAAACATCCCAAGTATTTATCCACAAATTTCCCAAGTATAGATCTACAAATTTTTCAAGTATAGATCCACAAATTTCCCAAGTATAGATCCACAAATTTCCCAAGTATAGATCCACAAATTTCCCAAGAATAAATCCACAAATTTCCCAAGTATAGATCCACAAATTTCCAAGTGTAGATCAACACATTTCCCAAGTATAGATTCACAAATTTCCCAAGTATTTATACACAAATTTCCCAAATATAGATCCACAAATTTCCCAAGTGTAGATCAACAAATTTCCCAAGTATAGATCCACAAATTTCCCAAGTATTTATCCACAAATTTCCCAAGTGTAGATTCTCAAATTTCCAGAGTATAGATCCACAAATTTCCCAAGTATAGATTCAAAAATTTCAGAAGTATTTATCCAAAAAAGTATAAATCCACAAATTTCCCAAAAATAAATTCACAAATTTCTCAAGTATAGATCTACAAATTTCCCAAGTATATATTAACATATGTCCCAAGTATAGATCTACAAATTTCCCAAGCATAGATCCATAAATTTCACAAGCATATATTAACAAATTTCCCAAGTATAGGTCCACAAATTTCACAAGAATAGATCCACAAATTTCCCAAGTATAGATCCACAAATTTCCCAAGTATAGATCCACAAATTTCCCAAGTATAGATCCACAAATTTCCCAAGTATAGATCCACAAATTTCCCAAGTATAGATCCACAAATGTCCCAAGTATATATTAACAAATGTCCCAAGTATAGATCTACAAATTTTTCAAGTATAGATCCACAAATTTCCCAAGTATAGATCCACAAATTTCCCAAGTATAGATCCACAAATTTCCCAAGAATAAATCCACAAATTTCCCAAGTATAGATCCACAAATTTCCAAGTGTAGATCAACACATTTCCCAAGTATAGATTCACAAATTTCCCAAGTATTTATACACAAATTTCCCAAATATAGATCCACAAATTTCCCAAGTATTTATCCACAAATATCCCAAGTATTTATCCACAAATTTCCCAAGTATAGATCCACAAATTTCCCAAGTATAGATCCACAAACATCCCAAGTATTTATCCACAAATTTCCCAAGTATAGATCTACAAATTTTTCAAGTATAGATCCACAAATTTCCCAAGTATAGATCCACAAATTTCCCAAGTATAGATCCACAAATTTCCCAAGAATAAATCCACAAATTTCCCAAGTATAGATCCACAAATTTCCAAGTGTAGATCAACACATTTCCCAAGTATAGATTCACAAATTTCCCAAGTATTTATACACAAATTTCCCAAATATAGATCCACAAATTTCCCAAGTGTAGATCAACAAATTTCCCAAGTATAGATCCACAAATTTCCCAAGTATTTATCCACAAATTTCCCAAGTGTAGATTCTCAAATTTCCAGAGTATAGATCCACAAATTTCCCAAGTATAGATTCAAAAATTTCAGAAGTATTTATCCAAAAAAGTATAAATCCACAAATTTCCCAAAAATAAATTCACAAATTTCTCAAGTATAGATCTACAAATTTCCCAAGTATATATTAACATATGTCCCAAGTATAGATCTACAAATTTCCCAAGCATAGATCCATAAATTTCACAAGCATATATTAACAAATTTCCCAAGTATAGGTCCACAAATTTCACAAGAATAGATCCACAAATTTCCCAAGTATAGATCCACAAATTTCCCAAGTATAGATCCACAAATTTCCCAAGTATAGATCCACAAATTTCCCAAGTATAGATCCACAAATTTCCCAAGTATAGATCCACAAATGTCCCAAGTATATATTAACAAATGTCCCAAGTATAGATCTACAAATTTTTCAAGTATAGATCCACAAATTTCCCAAGTATAGATCCACAAATTTCCCAAGTATAGATCCACAAATTTCCCAAGAATAAATCCACAAATTTCCCAAGTATAGATCCACAAATTTCCAAGTGTAGATCAACACATTTCCCAAGTATAGATTCACAAATTTCCCAAGTATTTATACACAAATTTCCCAAATATAGATCCACAAATTTCCCAAGTGTAGATCAACAAATTTCCCAAGTATAGATCCACAAATTTCCCAAGTATTTATCCACAAATTTCCCAAGTGTAGATTCTCAAATTTCCAGAGTATAGATCCACAAATTTCCCAAGTATAGATTCAAAAATTTCAGAAGTATTTATCCAAAAAAGTATAAATCCACAAATTTCCCAAAAATAAATTCACAAATTTCTCAAGTATAGATCTACAAATTTCCCAAGTATATATTAACATATGTCCCAAGTATAGATCTACAAATTTCCCAAGCATAGATCCATAAATTTCACAAGCATATATTAACAAATTTCCCAAGTATAGGTCCACAAATTTCACAAGAATAGATCCACAAATTTCCCAAGTATAGATCCACAAATTTCCCAAGTATAGATCCACAAATTTCCCAAGTATAGATCCACAAATTTCCCAAGTATAGATCCACAAACATCCCAAGTATTTATCCACAAATTTCCCAAGTATAGATCTACAAATTTTTCAAGTATAGATCCACAAATTTCCCAAGTATAGATCCACAAATTTCCCAAGTATAGATCCACAAATTTCCCAAGAATAAATCCACAAATTTCCCAAGTATAGATCCACAAATTTCCAAGTGTAGATCAACACATTTCCCAAGTATAGATTCACAAATTTCCCAAGTATTTATACACAAATTTCCCAAATATAGATCCACAAATTTCCCAAGTGTAGATCAACAAATTTCCCAAGTATAGATCCACAAATTTCCCAAGTATTTATCCACAAATTTCCCAAGTGTAGATTCTCAAATTTCCAGAGTATAGATCCACAAATTTCCCAAGTATAGATTCAAAAATTTCAGAAGTATTTATCCAAAAAAGTATAAATCCACAAATTTCCCAAAAATAAATTCACAAATTTCTCAAGTATAGATCTACAAATTTCCCAAGTATATATTAACATATGTCCCAAGTATAGATCTACAAATTTCCCAAGCATAGATCCATAAATTTCACAAGCATATATTAACAAATTTCCCAAGTATAGGTCCACAAATTTCACAAGAATAGATCCACAAATTTCCCAAGTATAGATCCACAAATTTCCCAAGTATAGATCCACAAATTTCCCAAGTATAGATCCACAAATTTCCCAAGTATAGATCCACAAATTTCCCAAGTATAGATCCACAAATGTCCCAAGTATATATTAACAAATGTCCCAAGAATAGATCTACAAATGTCCCAAGTATAGATCTACAAATTTCCCAAGTATAGATCCATAAATTTCACAAGCATATATTAACAAATTTCCCAAGTATAGGTCCACAAATTTCACAAGAATAGATCCACAAATTTCCCAAGTATAGATCCACAAATTTCCCAAGTATAGATCCACAAATTTCTCAAGTGTAGATCCACAAATTTTCCAAGTTTAGATTTACAAATATCCAAAGTATAGATCCACAAATATCCCAAGTATTTATCCACAAATTTCCCAAGTATAGATCAACAAATTTTTAAGGTATAGATCCACAAATTTCCCAAGTATAGATCCACACATTTCCCAAATATAAATCCACAAATTTCCCAAGTATAGATCCACAAATTTCCCAAGTATAGATCAACAAATTTCCCAAGTATAGTTTCACAAACTTCCCAAGTAAAGATCAACAAATTTCCCAAGTATAAATCCACAAATTTCCCAGAAATAGATACACAAATTTCCCAAGTATGGATCCACAAATTTCCCAAGTATAGATACACAAATTTCCCAAGTATAAATCAACAAATTTCCCAAGTATAAATCCACAAATTTCCCAAATATAGATCCACAAATTTCCCAAGTGTAGATCAACAAATTTCCCAAGTATGGATCCACAAATTTCCCAAGTATTTATCCACAAATTTCCCAAGTATTTATCCACAAATTTCCCAAGTGTAGATTCTCAAATTTCCAGAGTATAGATCCACAAATTTACCATGTATAGATTCACAAAGTTCAGAATTATTTATCCAAAAATTTCAAAAGTATAAATCCACAAATTTCCCAAAAATAAATTCTCAAATTTCTCAAGTATAGATCCACAAATTTCCCAAGTATATATTAACATATGTCCCTAGTATAGATCTACAAATTTCCCAAGTATAGATCCATAAATTTCACAAGCATATATTAACAAATTTCCGAAGTATAGGTCCACAAATTTCACAAGAATAGATCCACAAATTTCCCAAGTATAGATCCACAAATTTCCCAAGTAGATCCACAAATTTCCCAAGTATAGATCCACAAATTTCCCAAGTATAGATCCACAAATGTCCCAAGTATATATTAACAAATGTCCCAAGTATAGATCTACAAATGTCCCAAGTATAGATCTACAAATTTCCCAAGTATAGATCCATAAATTTCCCAATCATATATTAACAAATTTCCCAAGAATAGGTCCACAAATTTCAAAAGTATTTATCCACAAATATCCCAAGTTTTTATCCACAAATTTCCCAAGTATTTATCCACAAATTTCCCAAGTTTAGATCCACAAATTTCCCAAGTATAGATCCACAAACATCCCAAGTATTTATCCACAAATTTCCCAAGTATTTATCCACAAATTTCCCAAGTATATATCCACAAATTTCCCAAGTATAGATCCACAAATTTCCCAAGTATAGATCCACAAATTTCCCAAGAATAAATCCACAAATTTCCCAAGTATAGATCCACAAATTTCCAAGTGTAGATCAACACATTTCTCAAGTATAGATCCACAAATTTCCCAAGTATATATTAACATATGTCCCTAGTATAGATCTACAAATTTCCCAAGTATAGATCCATAAATTTCACAAGCATATATTAACAAATTTCCCAAGTATAGGTCCACAAATTTACCAAGTATAGATCCACAAATTTCCCAAGTATATATTAACAAATGTCCCAAGTATAGATCTACAAATGTCCCAAGTATAGATCTACAAATTTCCCAAGTATAGATCCATAAATTTCCCAATCATATATTAACAAATTTCCCAAGAATAGGTCCACAAATTTCAAAAGTATTTATCCACAAATATCCCAAGTTTTTATCCACAAATTTCCCAAGTATTTATCCACAAATTTCCCAAGTTTAGATCCACAAATTTCCCAAGTATAGATCCACAAACATCCCAAGTATTCATCCACAAATTTCCCAAGTATTTATCCACAAATTTCCCAAGTATATATCCACAAATTTCCCAAGTATAGATCCACAAATTTCCCAAGTATAGATCCACAAATTTCCCAAGAATAAATCCACAAATTTCCCAAGTATAGATCCACAAATTTCCAAGTGTAGATCAACACATTTCTCAAGTATAGATCCACAAATTTCCCAAGTATATATTAACATATGTCCCTAGTATAGATCTACAAATTTCCCAAGTATAGATCCATAAATTTCACAAGCATATATTAACAAATTTCCCAAGTATAGGTCCACAAATTTCCCAAGTATAGATCCACAAATTTCCCAAGTATATATTAACAAATGTCCCAAGTATAGATCTACAAATGTCCCAAGTATAGATCTACAAATTTCCCAAGTATAGATCCATAAATTTCCCAAGCATATATTAACAAATTTCCCAAGAATAGGTCCACAAATTTCCCAAGTATTTATCCACAAATATCCCAAGTATTTATCCACAAATTTCCCAAGTGTAGATTCTCAAATTTCCAGAGTATAGATCCACAAATTTCCCAATAATAAATTCACAAATTTCTCAAGTATAGATCCACAAATTTCCCAAGTATATATTAACATATGTCCCTAGTATAGATCTACAAATTTCCCAAGTATAGATCCATAAATTTCACAAGCATATACTAACAAATTTCCGAAGTATAGGTCCACAAATTTCACAAGAATAGATCCACAAATATCCCAAGTAGATCCACAAATTTCCCAAGTATAGATCCACAAATTTCCCAAGTATAGATCCACAAATGTCCCAAGTATATATTAACAAATGTCCCAAGTATAGATCTACAAATTTCCCAAGTATAGATCCATAAATTTCCCAAGTTTATATTAACAAATTTCCCAAGAATAGGTCCACAAATTTCCCAAGTATTTATCCAAAAATATCCCAAGTATTTATACACAAATTTCCCAAGTTTAGATCCACAAATTTCCCAAGTATAGATCCACAAACATCCCAAGTATTTATTAACAAATTTCCCAAGTATTTATCCACAAATTTCCCAAGTATAGATCCACAAATTTCCCAAGTATAGATCCACAAATTTCCCAAGTATAGATCCACAAATTTCCCAAGAATAAAAAATTTCCCAAGTATAAATCCACAAATTTCCCAAATATAGATCCACATATTTCCCAAGTATAAATCCACCAATTTTCCAAGTATAGATTCACAAATTTCCCAAGTATAGATCCACAAATATCCCAAGTATTTATCCACAAATTTCCCAAGTATTTATCCACAAATTTCCCAAGTATTTATCCACAAATTTCCCAAGTATAGATCCACGAATTTGCCAAGTATAGATCCACTAATATCCCAAGTATTTATCCACAAATTTCCCAAGTATAGATCCACAAATTTCCCAAGTATAGATCCACAAACATCCCAAGTACTTATCCACAAATTTCCCATGTATAGATCAACAAATTTCCCAAGTATAGATCCACAAATTTCCCAAGTATAAATCCACAAATTTCCCAAATATAGATACACATATTTCCCAAGTATAAATCCACCAATTTTTCAAGTATAGATACACAAATTTCCCAAGTATAGATCAACAAATTTCCCAAGTATAGATCCACAAATTTCCCAAGTATAGATCCACAAATTTCAAAAGTATAAATCCACAAATTTCCCAAATATAGATACACATATTTCCCAAGTATAAATCCACCAATTTTCCAAGTATAGATACACAAATTTCCCAAGTATAGATCCACAAATATCCCAAGTATTTTTCCACAAATTTCCCAAGTATAGATCCACAAATTTGCCAAGTATAGATCAACAAATTTTTCAAGTATAGATCCACAAATTTCCCAAGTATAGATCCACACATTTCCCAAGTATAAATCCACAAATTTCCCAAGTATATCAACAAATTTCCCAAGTATAGTTTCACAAAGTTCCCAAATAAAGATCAACAAATTTCCCAAGTATAAATCCACAAATTTCCCAGATATAGATACACAAGTTTCCCAAGTATGGATCCACAAATCTCCCAAGTATAGATACACAAATTTCCCAAGTATAAATCAACAAATTTCCCAAGTATAAATCCACAAATTTCCCAAGTATAGATACACAAATTTCCCAAGTATAAATCAACAAATTTCCCAAGTATAAATCCACAAATTTCCCAAATATAGATCCACAAATTTCCCAAGTGTAGATCCACAAATTTTCCAAGTTTAGATTTACAAATTTCCAAAGTATAGATCAACAAATTTCCCAAGTATAGATCCACAAATTTCCCAAGTATAGATCCACAAATTTCCCAAGTATAAATCCACAAATTTCCCAAATATAGATCCGCATATTTTCCAAGTATAAATCCACCAATTTTCCAAGTATAGATTCACAAATTTCCCAAGTATAGATCCACAAATATCCCAAGTATTTATCCACAAATTTCCCAAGTATAGATCCACGAATTTGCCAAGTATAGATCCACTAATATCCCAAGTATAGATCCACTAATATCCCAAGTATTTATCCACAAATTTCCCAAGTATAGATCAACAAATTTTTCAAGTATAGATCCACAAATTTCCCAAGTATAGATCCACACATTTCCCAAGTATAAATCCACAAATTTCCCAAGTATATCAACAAATTTCCCAAGTATAGTTTCACAAATTTCCCAAGTATAAATCCACAAATTTCCCAAATATAGATCCACAAATTTCCCAAGTGTAGATCAACCAATTTCCCAAGTATAGATCCACAAATTTCCCAAGTATTTATCCACAAATTTCCCAAGTGTAGATCCACAAATTTTCCAAGTTTAGATTTACAAATTTCCAAAGTATAGATCAACAAATTTCCCAAGTATAGATCCACAAATTTCCCAAGTATAGATCAACAAATTTCCCAAGTATAGTTTCACAAACTTCCCAAGTAAAGATCAACAAATTTCCCAAGTATAAATCCACAAATTTCCCAGAAATAGATACACAAATTTCCCAAGTATGGATCCACAAATTTCCCAAGTATAGATACAATAATTTCCCAAGTATAAATCAACAAATTTCCCAAATATAGATCCACAAATTTTCCAAGTGTAGATCAACAAATTTCCCAAGTATAGATCCACAAATTTCCCAAGTATTTATCCACAAATTTCCCAAGTGTAGATTCTCAAATTTCCAGAGTATAGATCCACAAAGTTCAGAAGTATTTATCCAAAAATTTCAAAAGTATAAATCCACAAATTTCCCAAAAATAAATTGACAAATTTCTCAAGTATAGATCTACAAATTTCCCAAGTATGGATCCATAAATTTCACAAGCATATATTAACAAATTTCCCAAGTATAGTTCCACAAATTTCACAAGAATAGATCCACAAATTTCCCAAGTATAGATCCAAAAATTTCCCAAGTATAGATCCACAAATTTCCCAAGTATAGATCCACAAATTTCCCAAGTATAGATCCACAAATGTCCCAAGTATATATTAACAAATGTCCCAAGTATAGATCTACAAATTTCCCAAGTATAGATCCATAAATTTCCCAAGCATATTTTAACAAATTTCCCAAGAATAGGTCCACAAATTTCCCAAGTATTTATCCACTAATTTCCCAAGTATAGATCCACAAATTTCCCAAGTATAGATCCACAAATATCCCAAGTATTTATACACAAATTTCTAAAGTGTAGATCCACAAATTTTCCAAGTTTAGATTTACAAATTTCCAAAGTATAGATCAACAAATTTCCCAAGTATAGATCCACAAATTTCCAAAGTATAGATCCACAAATTTCCCAAGTATAGATCCACAAATTTCCCAAGTATAGATCCACAAATGTCCCAAGTATATATTAACAAATGTCCCAAGTATAGATCTACAAATTTCCCAAGTATAGATCCATAAATTTCACAAGCATATATTAACAAATTTCCCAAGTATAGATCCACAAATTTCCCAAGTATAGATCCACAAATTTCCCAAGTATAAATCCACAAATTTCCCAAATATAGATACACATATTTCCCAAGTATAAATCCCCCAATTTTGCAAGTATAGATTCACAAATTTCCCAAGTATAGATCCACAAATATCCCAAGTATTTATCCACAAATTTCCCAAGTATAGATCCACGAATTTGCCAAGTATAGATTCACTAATATCCCAAGTATTTATCCACAAATTTCCCAAGTATTTATCCACAAACTTCCCAAGTATAGATCAACAAATTTTTCAAGTATAGATCCACAAATTTCCCAAGTATAGATCCACACATTTCCCAAGTATAAATCCACAAATTTCCCAAGTATATCAACAAATTTCCCAAGTATAGTTTCACAAATTTCCCAAGTATAAATCCACAAATTTCCCAGATATAGATACACAAGTTTCCCAAGTATGGATCCACAAATCTCCCAAGTATAGATACACAAATTTCCCAAGTATAAATCAACAAATTTCCCAAGTATAAATCCACAAATTTCCCAAATATAGATCCACAAATATTCCAAGTATTTATACACAAATTTCTAAAGTGTAGATCCACAAATTTTCGAAGTTTAGATTTACAAATTTCCAAAGTATAGATCAACAAATTTCCCAAGTGTAGATCAACAAATTTCCCAAGTATAGATCCACAAAATCCCAAGTATTTATCCACAAATTTCCCAAGTGTAGATCCACAAATTTTCCAAGTTTAGATTTACAAATTTCCAAAGTATAGATCAACAAATTTCCCAAGTATAGATCCACAAATTTCCCAAGTATAGATCAACAAATTTCCCAAGTATAGTTTCACAAACTTCCCAAGTAAAGATCAACAAATTTCCCAAGTATAAATCCACAAATTTCCCAGAAATAGATACACAAATTTCCCAAGTATGGATCCACAAATTTCCCAAGTATAGATACAATAATTTCCCAAGTATAAATCAACAAATTTCCCAAATATAGATCCACAAATTTTCCAAGTGTAGATCAACAAATTTTTCAAGTATAGATCCACAAATTTCCCAAGTATAGATCCACACATTTCCCAAGTATAAATCCACAAATTTCCCAAGTATATCAACAAATTTCCCAAGTATAGTTTCACAAATTTCCCAAGTATAAATCCACAAATTTCCCAGATATAGATACACAAGTTTCCCAAGTATGGATCCACAAATCTCCCAAGTATAGATACACAAATTTCCCAAGTATAAATCAACAAATTTCCCAAGTATAAATCCACAAATTTCCCAAATATAGATCCACAAATATCCCAAGTATTTATACACAAATTTCTAAAGTGTAGATCCACAAATTTTCCAAGTTTAGATTTACAAATTTCCAAAGTATAGATCAACAAATTTCCCAAGTGTAGATCAACAAATTTCCCAAGTATAGATCCACAAAATCCCAAGTATTTATCCACAAATTTCCCAAGTGTAGATCCACAAATTTTCCAAGTTTAGATTTACAAATTTCCAAAGTATAGATCAACAAATTTCCCAAGTATAGATCCACAAATTTCCCAAGTATAGATCAACAAATTTCCCAAGTATAGTTTCACAAACTTCCCAAGTAAAGATCAACAAATTTTCCAAGTATAAATCCACAAATTTCCCAGAAATAGATACACAAATTTCCCAAGTATGGATCCACAAATTTCCCAAGTATAGATACAATAATTTCCCAAGTATAAATCAACAAATTTCCCAAATATAGATCCACAAATTTTCCAAGTGTAGATCAACAAATTTCCCAAGTATAGATCCACAAATTTCCCAAGTATTTATCCACAAATTTCCCAAGTGTAGATTCTCAAATTTCCAGAGTATAGATCCACAAAGTTCAGAAGTATTTATCCAAAAATTTCAAAAGTATAAATCCACAAATTTCCCAAATATAAATTCACAAATTTCTCAAGTATAGATCTACAAATTTCCCAAGTATGGATCCATAAATTTCACAAGCATATATTAACAAATTTCACAAGCATATATTAACAAATTTCCCAAGTATAGTTCCACAAATTTCACAAGAATAGATCCACAAATTTCCCAAGTATAGATCCAAAAATTTCCCAAGTATAGATCCACAAATTTCCCAAGTATAGATCCACAAATTTCCCAAGTATAGATCCACAAATGTCCCAAGTATATATTAACAAATGTCCCAAGTATAGATCTACAAATTTCCCAAGTATAGATCCATAAATTTCCCAAGCATATTTTAACAAATTTCCCAAGAATAGGTCCACAAATTTCCCAAGTATTTATCCACAAATTTCCCAAGTATAGATCCACAAATTTCCCAAGTATAGATCCACAAACATCCCAAGTATTTATCCACAAATTTCCCAAGTATAGATCCACAAATTTCCCATGTATAGATCCACAAATTTCCCAAGAATAAATCCACAAATTTCCCAAGAATAAATCCACAAATTTCCCAAGTATAGATCCACAAATATCCCAAGTATTTATACACAAATTTCTAAAGTGTAGATCCACAAATTTTCCAAGTTTAGATTTACAAATTTCCAAAGTATAGATCAACAAATTTCCCAAGTATAGATCCACAAATTTCCCAAGTATAGATCCACAAATTTCCCAAGTATAGATCCACAAATTTCCCAAGTATAGATCCACAAATGTCCCAAGTATATATTAACAAATGTCCCAAGTATAGATCTACAAATTTCCCAAGTATAGATCCATAAATTTCCCAAGCATATATTAACAAATTTCCCAAGAATAGGTCCACAAATTTCCCAAGTATTTATCCACAAATATCCCAAGTATTTATCCACAAATTTCCCAAGTATAGATCTACAAATTTCCCAAGCATAGATCTACAAATTTCCCAAGTATAGATCCAGAAATATCCCAAGTATTATCCACAAATTTCCCAAGTGTAGATTCTCAAATTTCCAGAGTATAGATCCACAAATTTCCCAAGTATAGATTCACAAATTTCAGAAGTATTTATCCAAAAATTTTAAAAGTATAGATCCACAAATTTCCCAAGTATAGATCCACAAACATCCCAAGTATAGATCCACAAATTTCCCAAGTATAGATCCACAAATTTCCCAAGTGTAGATCAACAAATTTCCCAAGTATAGATTCACAAATTTCCCAAGTATAGATTCAGAAATTTCAGAAGTATTTATCCAAAAATTTGAAAAGTATAGATCCACAAATTTCCCAAGTATAGATCCAGAAATATCCCAAGTATTTATACACAAATTTCAAAAGCGTAGATCCACAAATTTCCCAAAAATAGGTTCACAAATTACTCAAGTATAGATCCACAAATGTCCCAAGTATATATTAACAAATGACCCAAGTATACATCTACAAATTTCCCAAGTATAGATCCATAAATTTCCCAAGCATATATTAACAAATTTCCCAAGAATAGGTCCACAAATTTCCCAAGTATTTATCCACAAATATCCCAAGTATTTATCCACAAATTTCCCAAGTATAGATCCACAAATTTCCCAAGTATAGTTCTACAAATTTCCCAAGTATAGATCTACAAATTTCCCAAGTATAGATCCACGAATTTGCCAAGTATAGATCCACTAATATCCCAAGTATTTATCAACAAATTTCCCAAGTATAGATCAACAAATTTTTCAAGTATAGATCCACACATTTCCCAAGTATAAATCCACAAATTTCCCAAGTATTGATCCACAAATTTCCCAAGTATAGATCCACACATTTCCCAAGTATAAATCCACAAATTTACCAAGTATTGATCCACAAATTTCCCAAGTATAGATCAACAAATTTCCCAAGTATAGTTTCACAAACTTCCCAAGTAAAGATCAACAAATTTTCCCAGTATAAATCCAAAAATTTCCCAGAAATAGATACAAATTTCCCAAGTATAAATCCACAAATTTCCCAAGTATAGATACACAAATTTCCCAAGTATAAATCAACAAATTTCCCAAGTATAAATCCACGAATTTCCCAAATATAGATCCACAAATTTTCCAAGTGTAGATCCACAAATTTCCCAAGTATAGATCCACAAATTTCCCAAGTATTTATCCACAAATTTCCCAAGTATAGGTCCACAAATTTCCCAAGTATAGATCTACAAATTTCCCAAGTATAGATCTACAAATTTCCCAAGTATAGATCAACAAATTTGCTAAGTATAGATCCACAAATATCCCAAGTATTTATCCACAAATTTCCCAAGTGTAGATTCTCAAATTTCCAGAGTATAGATCCACAAATTTCCGAAGTATAGATTCACAAATTTCAGAAGTAGTTATCCAAAAATTTCAAAAGTATAGATCCACAAATATCCCAAGCATTTATCCACAAATTTCCCAAGTATAAATCCACAAATTTCCCAAGTATAGATCCACAAATTTCCCAAGTGTAGATCAACAAATTTCCCAAGTATAGATTCAAAAATTTACCAAGTATAGATTCACAAATTTCAGAAGTATTTATCCAAAAATTTCCCAAGTATAGATCCAGAAATATCCCAAGTATTTATACACAAATTTCAAAAGCGTACATCCACAAATTTCCCAAAAATAGATTCACAAATTTCTCAAGTATAGATCCACAAATTTCCGAAGTATAGATCCACAAATATCCGAAGCATTTATCCACAAATTTCCCAAGTATAGATCCACAAATTTCCCAAGTATAGATCCACAAATTTCCCAAGTATAGATCCACAAATTTCCCAAGTATAGATCCACAAATTTCCCAAGTATAGATCCACAAATTTCCCAAGTATAGATCAACAAATTTCCCAAGTATAATTTCAAAAACTTCCCAAGTAAAGATCAACAAATTTCCCAAGTATAAATCCACAAATTTCGCCGAAATAGATACACAAATTTCGCAAGTATGGATCCACAAATTTCCCAAGTATGGATCCACAAATTTCCCAAGTATAGTTACACAAATTTCCCAAGTATAAATCAACAAATTTCCCAAGAATAAATCCACAAATTTCCCAAATATAGATCCACAAATTTCCCAAGTGTAAATCAACTAATTTCCCAAGTATAGATCCACAAATTTCACAAGTATAGATCCACAAATATCCCAAGTATTTATCCACAAATTTCCCAAGTTTAGATTCTCAAATTTCCAGAGTATAGATCCACAAATTTCCCAAGTATAGATTCACAAAGTTCAGATGTATTTATCCAAAAACTTCAAAAGTATAAATCCACAAATTTCCCAAAAATAAATTCACAAATTTCTCAAGTATAGATCCACAAATTTCCCAAGTATATATTAACAAATGTCCCAAGTATAGATCTACAAATTTCCCAAGTATAGATCCATAAATTTCACAAGCATATATTAACAAATTTCCCAAGTATAGGTCCACAAATTTCACAAGAATAGATCCACAAATTTCCCAAGTATAGATCCACAAATTTCCCAAGTATAGATCCACAAATTTCCCAAGCATAGATCCACAAATGTCCCAAGTATATATTAACAAATGTCCCAAGTATAGATCTACAAATTTCCCAAGTATAGATCCATAAATTTCCCAAGCATATATTAACAAATTTCCCCGAATAGGTCCACAAATTTACCAAGTATTTATCCACAAATATCCCAAGTATTTATCCACAAATTTCCCAAGTATAGATCCACAAATTTCCCAAGTATAGATCTACAAATTTCCCAAGTATAGATCTACAAATTTCCCAAGTATAGATCAACAAATTTTCCAAGTATTTATCCACAAATTTCCCAAATATAGATCACAAATTTCCCAAGTATAAATCCACAAATTTCCCAAATATAGATCCACAAATTTCCCAAGTGTAGATCAACAAATTTCCCAAGTATAGATCCAGAAATATCCCAAGTATTATCCACAAATTTCCCAAGAATAGATCAACAAATTTGCTAAGTATAGATCCACAAATTTCCCAAGTATAGATCCACAAATATCCCAAATATAGATATACAAATATCCCAAGTATAGATCCACAAATTTTCCAAGTATTTATCCACAAATTTCTCAAGTATGGATCCACAAATTTCCCAAGTATAAATACACAAATTCCCAAGTATATATCTACAAATTTCCCAAGTATAGATCCATAAATTTCACAAGCATATATTAACAAATTTCCCAAGTATAGGTCCACAAATTTCACAAGAATAGATCCACAAATTTCCCTAGTATAGATCCACAAATTTCCCAAGTATAGATCCACAAATTTCCCAAGTATTTATCCACAAATTTCCCAAGTATAGATACACAAATTTCCCAAGTATAGATCCACAAACATCCCAATTATTTATCCACAAATTTCCCAAGTATAGATCTACAAATTTCTAAAGTATAGATCCACAAATTTCCCAAGTATATATTAACAAATGCCCAAGTATAGATCTACAAATTTCCCAAGTATAGATCCATAAATTTCTCAAGCATATATTAACAAATTTCCCAAGTATAGGTCCAAAAATTTCACAAGAATAGATCCACAAATTTCCCAAGTATAGATCCACAAACATCCCAAGTATTTAACCACAAATTTCCCAAGTATAGATCCACAAATTTCCCAAGTATAGATCCACAAATTTCCCAAGTATAGATCCACAAATTTCCCAAGTATAGATTCACAAATTTCCCCAAGTATAGATCCACAAATATCCTAAGTATTTATACACAAATTTCTCAAGTGTAGATCCACAAATTTTCCAAGTTTAGATTTACAAATTTCCAAAGTATAGATCCACAAATTTCCCAAGTATAGATCCACAAATATCCCAAGTATTTATCCACAAACCTCCCAAGTATAGATCCACAAATTTCAGAAGTATAAATCCACAAATTTTCCAAAAATAGGTCCACAAATTTAAAAAGTAAAGATCAACAAATTTCCCAAGTATAGATCCACGAATTTGCCAAGTATAGATCCACTAATATCCCAAGAATCTATCCACAAATTTCCCAAGTATAGATCAACAAATTTTTCAAGTATAGATCCACAAATTTTTCAAGTATAGATCGACACATTTCCCAAGTATAAATCCACAAATTTCCCAAGTATAGATCCACAAATTTCCCAAGTATAGATCAACAAATTTCCCAAGTATAGTTTCAAAAACTTCTCAAGTAAAGATCAACAAATTTCCCAAGTATAAATCCACAAATTTCCCAGAAATAGATCCACAAATTTCCCAAGTATAGATCCACAAATTTCCCAAGAATAAATCCACAAATTTCCCAAGTATACATCAACAAATTTCCAAGTGTAGATCAACAAATTTCCCAAGTATAGATCCACAAATTTCCCAAGTATAGATCCACAAATTTCCCAAGTATAGATCCACAAATTTCCCAAGAATAAATCCACAAATTTCCCAAGTATACATCAACAAATTTCCAAGTATAGATCAACAAATTTCCCAAGTATAGTTTCAAAAACTTCTCAAGTAAAGATCAACAAATTTCCCAAGTATAAATCCACAAATTTCCCAGAAATAGATCCACAAATTTCCCAAGTATAGATCCACAAATTTCCCAAGAATAAATCCACAAATTTCCCAAGTATAGATCGACAAATTTCCCAAGCATAGATCCACAAATTTGCCAAGTAAAGATCCACAAATTTCCCAAGTATATATCAACAAATTTCCCAAGAATAGATCTAAAAAATTTTCCCAAGTATAGATCCACAAATTTCCCAAGTATAAATCCACAAATTTCCCAAGTATAGTTCCACAAATTTCCACGTATATATCAACAAATTTCCCAAGTATAGTTTCTCAAACTTCCCAAGTAAAGATCAACAAATTTCCCAAGTATAAATCCACAAATTTCCCAAAAATAGATACACAAATTTCTCAAGTATAGATGCATAAATTTCCCAGGTAAATATTAACAAATGTCCAAAGTATAAATATACAAATTTCCCAAGTATAGATTCATAAATTTCGCCGAAATAGATACACAAATTTCCCAAGTATAGGTCCACAAATTTCCCAAGTGTAGATCCACAAATTTCCCAAGTATAGATCCACAAATTTCCCAAGTATAGATCCACAAATTTCCCCAGTATAGATCCACAAATTTCACAAGTAAAGATCAACAAATTTCCCAAGTATAGATCCACAAATTTCCCAAGTATAGATCCACAAATTTCACAAGATCAACAAATTTCCCAAGTATAGATCCACAAATCTCCCAAGTATTTATACACAAATTTCCCAAGTATAGATCTACAATTGTTTCAAGTTTAGATCCACAAATTTTCCAAGTTTAGATCCACAAATTTCCAAAGTATAGATCCACAAATTTCCCAAGTATAGATCCACAAATTTCCCAAGTATAGATCCACAAATTTCCCAAGTATAGATCCACAAATTTGAGAAGTATTTATTCACAAATTTCCCAAGTATAAATCTACAAATTTTTCAAGTATAGATCCACAAATTTCCCAAGTATAGATCCACAAATTTCCCAAGTATAGATCCACAAATTTCCCAAGTATTTATCCACAAATTTCCCAAGTATAAATCCACAAATTTCCCAAATATAGATCCACATATTTCCCAAATATAGATCCACATATTTCCCAAGTATAAATCCTCAAATTTTCCAAGTATAAATCCACAAATATCCCAAGTATTTATCCACAAATTTCCCAAGCATAGATCCAAAAATTTGCCAAGTATATATCCACTAATATCCCAAGTATTTATCCACAAATTTCCCAAGTATAGATCTAAAAATTTCCCAAAAATAGATCCACAAATTTCCCAAGTATAAATCCACAAATTTCCCAAGTATAGATCCACAAATTTCCCAAGTATAGTTACTCAAACTACCCAAGTAAAGATCAACAAATTTCCCAAGTATAAATCCACAAATTTCCCAAAAATAGATACACAAATTTCTCATGTATAGATACACAAATTTCTCATGTAAAGATACACAAATTTCTCATGTATAGATCCATAAATTTTCCAGGTATATATTAACAAATGTCCAAAGTATAAATCTACAAATTTCCCAAGTATAGATTCATAAATTTCCCAAGCATATATTAACAAATTTCCCAAGAATAAATCCACAAATTTTCCAAGTATAAATCCACAAATATCCCAAGTATTTATCCACAAATTTCCCAAGCATAGATCCACAAATTTGCCAAGTATAGAACCACTAATATCCCAAGTATTTATTCACAAATTTACCAAGTATAGATACACAAATTTCACAATATCAACAAATTTCCAAAGTATAGATCCACAAATTTCCCAAGTATAGATCTACAAATGTTTCAAGTTTAGATCCACAAATTTTCCAAGTTTAGATCCACAAATTTCCAAAGTATAGATCCACAAATTTCCCAAGTATAGATCCACAAATTTCCCAAGTATAGATCCACAAATTTCCCAAGTATAGATCCACAAATTTGAGAAGTATTTATCCACAAATTTCCCAAGTATAGATCCACAAATTTCCCAAGTATTTATCCACAAATTTCCCAAGTATTTATCCACAAATTTCCCAAGTATAAATCCACAAATTTCCCAAATATAGATCCACATATTTCCCAAGTATAAATCCACAAATTTTCCAAGTATAAATCCACAAATATCCCAAGTATTTATCCACAAATTTCCCAAGCATAGATCCAAAAATTTGCCAAGTATATATCCACTAATATCCCAAGTATTTATCCACAAATTTCCCAAGTATAGATCCAAAAATTTTTCAAGTATAGATCCGCAAATTTCCCAAGTATAGATCCACAAATTTTCCAAGTATAAATCCACAAATTTCCCAAGTATAAATCCACAAATTTCCCAAGTATATATCCACAAATTTCCCAAGTATATATCAACAAATTTCCCAAGTATAGTTACTCAAACTACCCAAGTAAAGATCAACAAATTTCCCAAGTATAAATCCACAAATTTCCCAATAATAGATACACAAATTTCTCATGTATAGATGCACAAATTTCTCATGTATAGATCCATAAATTTTCCAGGTATATATTAACAAATGTCCAAAGTATAAATCTACAAATTTCCCAAGTATAGATTCATAAATTTCCCAAGCATATATTAACAAATTTCCCAAGTATAGGTCCACAAATTTCCCAAGTATAAATCCACAAATTTGCCAAGTATAGAACCACTAATATCCCAAGTATTTATCCACAAATTTCCCAAGCATAGATCCACAAATTTGCCAAGTATAGAACCACTAATATCCCAAGTATTTATTCACAAATTTACCAAGTATAGATCCACAAATTTCACAATATCAACAAATTTCCAAAGTATAGATCCACAAATTTCCCAAGTATAGATCTACAAATGTTTCAAGTTTAGATCCACAAATTTTCCAAGTTTAGATCCACAAATTTCCAAAGTATAGATCCACAAATTTCCCAAGTATAGATCCACAAATTTCCCAAGTATAGATCCACAAATTTGAGAAGTATTTATCCACAAATTTTTCAAGTATAGATCCACAAATTTCCCAAGTATAGATCCACAAATTTCCCAAGTATAGATCCACCAATTTCCCAAGTATAGATCCACAAATTTCCCAAGTATTTATCCACAAATTTCCCAAGTATAAATCCACAAATTTCCCAAATATATATCCACATGTTTCCCAAGTATAAATCCACAAATTTCCCAAGTATAGATCCACAAATATCCCAAGTATTTATCCACAAATTTCCCAAGCATAGATCCACAAATTTCCCAAGCATAGATCCACAAATTTGCCAAGTATAGATCCACTAATATCCCAAGTATAAATCCACAAATTTCCCAAATATAGATCCACATGTTTCCCAAGTATAAATCCACAAATTTTCCAAGTATAAATCCACAAATATCCCAAGTATTGATTCACAAATTTCCCAAGTATAGATCCACAAATATCCCAATATTTATCCACAAATTTCCCAAGCATAGATCCACAAATTTGCCAAGTATAGATCCACTAATATCCCAAGTATTTATCCACAAATTTCCCAAGTATAGATCTAAAAATTTTTCAAGTATAGATCCGCAAATTTCCCAAGTATAGATCCATAAATTTCCCAAGTATATATCAACAAATTTCCCAAGTATAGTTTCTCAAACTTCCCAAGTAAAGATCAACAAATTTCCGAAGTATAAATCCCCAAATTTCCCAAAAATAGATACACAAATTTCTCAAGTATAGATGCATAAATTTCCCAGGTAAATATTAACAAATGTCCAAAGTATAAATATACAAATTTCCCAAGTATAGATTCATAAATTTCCCAAGCATATATTAACAAATTTCCCAAGTATAGGTCCACAAATTTCCCAAGTGTAGATCCACAGATTTCCCAAGTATAGATCCACAAATTTCCCAAGTATAGATCCACAAATTTCCCCAGTAAAGATCCACAAATTTCCCCAGTAAAGATCCACAAATTTCACAAGTAAAGATCAACAAATTTCCCAAGTATAGATCCACAAATTTCCCAAGTATAGATCCACAAATTTCACAAGATCAACAAATTTCCCAAGTATAGATCCACAAATTTCCCAAGTATAGATCCACAAATCTCCCAAGTATTTATCCACAAATTTCCCAAGTATAGATCTACAAATGTTTCAAGTTTAGATCCACAAATTTTCCAAGTTTAGATCCACAAATTTCCAAAGTATAGATCCACAAATTTCCCAAGTATAGATCCACAAATTTCCCAAGTATAGATCCACAAATTTGAGAAGTATTTATCCACAAATTTCCCAAGTATAGATCTACAAATTTTTCAAGTATAGATCCACAAATTTCCCAAGTATAGATTCACAAATTTCCCAAGTATAGATCCACAAATTTCCCAAGTATAGATCCACAAATTTCCCAAGTATAGATCCACAAATTTCCCAAGTATAGATCCACAAATTTCCCAAGTATTTATCCACAAATTTCCCAAGTATAAATCCACAAATTTCCCAAATATAGATCCACATATTTCCCAAGTATAAATCCACAAATTTTCCAAGTATAAATCCACAAATATCCCAAGTATTTATCCACAAATTTCCCAAGCATAGATCCAAAAATTTGCCAAGTATATATCCACTAATATCCCAAGTATTTATCCACAAATTTCCCAAGTATAGATCTAAAAATTTTTCAAGTATAGATCCGCAAATTTCCCAAGTATAGATCCACAAATTTCCCAAGTATAAATCCACAAATTTCCCAAGTATAGATCCACAAATTTCCCAAGTATATATCAACAAATTTCCCAAGTATAGTTTCTCAAACTACCCAAGTAAAGATCAACAAATTTCCCAAGTATAAATCCACAAATTTCCCAAAAATAGATACACAAATTTCTCATGTATAGATCCATAAATTTTCCAGGTATATATTAACAAATGTCCAAAGTATAAATCTACAAATTTCCCAAGTATAGATTCATAAATTTCCCAAGCATATATTAACAAATTTCCCAAGTATAGGTCCACAATTTTCCCAAGTATAAATCCACAAATTTTCCAAGTATAAATCCACAAATATCCCAAGTATTTATCCACAAATTTCCCAAGCATAGATCCACAAATTTCCCAAGCATAGATCCACAAATTTGCCAAGTATAGAACCACTAATATCCCAAGTATTTATTCACAAATTTACCAAGTATAGATCCACAAATTTCACAATATCAACAAATTTCCCAAATATAGATCCACAAATTTCCCAAGTATAGATCTACAAATGTTTCAAGTTTAGATCCACAAATTTTCCAAGTTTAGATCCACAAATTTCCAAAGTATAGATCCACAAATTTCCCAAGTATAGCTCCACAAATTTCCCAAGTATAGATCCACAAATTTCCCAAGTATAGCTCCACAAATTTGAGAAGTATTTATCCACAAATTTCCCAAGTATAGATCTACAAATTTTTCAAGTATAGATCCACAAATTTCCCAAGTATAGATCCACCAATTTCCCAAGTATAGATCCACAAATTTCCCAAGTATTTATCCACAAATTTCCCAAGTATAAATCCACAAATTTCCCAAATATAGATCCACATGTTTCCCAAGTATAAATCCGCAAATTTTCCAAGTATAAATCCACAAATATCCCAAGTATTGATTCACAAATTTCCCAAGTATAGATCAACAAATATACCAAGTATTTATCCACAAATTTCCCAAGCATAGATCCACAAATTTCTCAAGTATAGATCCACAAATTTCCAAAGTATAGATCCACAAATTTCCCAAGTATAGATCCACAAATATCCCAAGTATTTATCCACAAATTTCCCAAATATAGATCCATAAATTTTCCAAATATAAATCCACAAATTTCTCAAGTATAGATCCACAAATATCAGAAGTTTAAATCCACAAATTTTCCAAAAATAGATCCACAAATTTCCCAAGTAAAGATCAACAAATTTCCCAAGTATAAATCCACAAATTTCCCAAAAATAGATTCACAAATTTCTCAAGTATAGATCCACAAATTTCCAAGTATATATTAACAAATGTCCCAAGTATAGATCTACAAATTTCCCAAGTATAGATCCATAAATTTCCCAAGCATATACTAACAAATTTCCCATGTATAGGTCCAAAAATTTCTCAAGTATAGATCCACAAATTTCCCAAGTATAGATCCACAAATTTCCCAAATATAGATCCACATGTTTCCCAAGTATAAATCCACAAATTTTCCAAGTATAAATCCACAAATATCCCAAGTATTGATTCACAAAATTTCCCAAGTATAGATCCACTAATATCCCAAGTATTTATCCACAAATTTCCCAAGTATAGATCTAAAACTTTTTCAAGTATGGATCCGCAAATTTCCCAAGTATAGATCCACAAATTTCCCAAATATAAATCCACAAATTTCCCAAGTATATATCAACAAATTTCCCAAGTATAGTTTCTCAAACTTCCCAAGTATTTATCCACAAATTTCCCAAGTATAGATCTACAAATGTTTCAAGTTTAGATCCACAAATTTTCCAAGTTTAGATCCACAAATTTCCAAAGTATAGATCCACAAATTTCCCAAGTATAGATCCACAAATTTCCCAAGTATAGATCCACAAATTTGAGAAGTATTTATCCCCAAATTTCCCAAGTATAGATCTACAAATTTTTCAAGTATAGATCCACAAATTTCCCAAGTATTTATCCACAAATTTCCCAAGTATAAATCCACAAATTTCCCAAATATAGATCCACATGTTTCCCAAGTATAAATCCACAAATTTTCCAAGTATAAATCCACAAATATCCCAAGTATTGATTCACAAATTTCCCAAGTATAGATCCACAAATATCCCAAGTATAAATCCACAAATTTCCCAAATATAGATCCACATATTTCCCAAGTATAAATCCACAAATTTCCCAAGTATAGATCCACAAATTACCCAAGAATTTATCCACAAATTTCCCAAGTATAGATCTACAAATGTTTCAAGTTTAGATCCACAAATTTTCCAAGTTTAGATCCACAAATTTCCAAAGTATAGATCCACAGATTTCCCAAGTATATATCCACAAATTTCCCAAGTATAGATCCACAAATTTCCCAAGTATTTATCCACAAATTTCCCAATTATAAATCCACAAATTTCCCAAATATAGATCCAAATATTTCCCAAGTATAAATCCACAAATCTTCCATGTATAAATCCACAAATATCCCAAGTATTGATTCACAAATTTCCCAAGTATAGATCCACAAATATCCCAAGTATTTATCCACAAATTTCCCAAGCATAGATCCACAAATTTGCCAAGTATAGAACCACTAATATCCCAAGTATTTATCCACAAATTTCCCAAGAATAGATCTAAAAATTTTTCAAGTATAGATCCGCAAATTTCCCAAGAATAGATCCGCAAATTTCCCAAGTATAGATCCACAAATTTCCCAAGTATAAATCCACAAATTTCCCAAGTATAGATCAACAAATTTCCCAAGTATATATCAACAAATTTCCCAAGTATAGTTTCTCAAACTTCCCAAGTAAAGATCAACAAATTTCCCAAGTATAAATCCACAAATTTCACAAAAATAGATACACAAATTTCTCAAGTATAGATCCATAAATTTCCCAGGTATATATTAACAAATGTCCAAAGTATAAACCTACAAATTTCCCAAGTATAGATTCATAAATTTCCCAAGTATATATTAACAAATTTCCCAAATATAGGTCCACAAATTTCCCAAGCCTAGATCCACAAATTTCCCAAGTATAGATCCACAAATTTCCCAAGTATAGATCCACAAATTTCCCAAGTATAGATCCACAAATTTCACAAAGATCAACAAATTTCCCAAGTATAGATCCACAAATTTCCCAAGTATAGATCCACAAATTTCCCAAGTATAGATCCACAAATTTCCCAAGTATATATCCACAAATTTCACAAGATCAACAAATTTCCCAAGTATAGATCCACAAATTTCACAAGATCAACAAATTTCACAAGTATAGATCCACAAATTTCCCAGGTATAGATCCACAAATTTCCCAAGTATAGATCCACAAATTTCCCAAGTATTTATCCACAAATTTCCCAAGTATAGATCTACAAATGTTTCAAGTTTAGATCCACAAATTTCCCAAATATAAATCCACAAATTTCCCAAGTATATATCCACAAATTTCCCAAGTATATCTCCACAAATTTCCCAAGTATAGATCCATAAATTTTCCAGGTATATATTATCAAATGTCCAAAGTATAAATCTACAAATTTCCCAAGTATAGATTCATAAATTTCCCAAGCATATATTAACAAATTTCCCAAGTATAGGTCCACAAATTTCCCAAGTATAGATCCACAAATTTCCCAAGTATTTATCCACAAATTTCCCAAGTATAAATCCACAATTTTCCCAAATATAGATCCACATATTTCCCAAGTATAAATCCACAAATTTTCCAAGTATAAATCCACAAATATCCCAAGTATTGATTCACAAATTTCCCAAGTATAGATCCACAAATATCCCAAGTATTTATCCACAAATTTCCCAAGCATAGATCCACAAATTTGCCAAGTATAGAACCACTAATATCCCAAGAATTTATCCACAAATTTCCCAAGAATAGATCTAAAAATTTTTCAAGTATAGATCCGCAAATTTCCCAAGTATAGATCCACAAATTTCCAAAGTGTAAATCCACAAATTTCCCAAGTATAGATCCACAAATTTCCCAAGTATATATCAACAAATTTCCCAACTATAGTTTCTCAAACTTCCCAAGTAAAGATCAACAAATTTCCCAAGTATAAATCCATAAATTTTCCAAGTATAAATCCACAAATATCCCAAGTATTGATTCACAAATTTCCCAAGTATAGATCCACAAATATCCCAAGTATTTATCCACAAATTTCCCAATCATAGATCCACAAATTTGCCAAGTATAGAACCACTAATATCCCAAGTATTTATTCACAAATTTCCCAAGTATAGATCTAAAAATTTCCCTAGTATAGATCCACAAATTTCACAATATCAACAAATTTCCCAAGCATAGATCCACAAATTTGAGAAGTATTTCTCAAGTATAGATCCATAAGTTTCCCAGGTATATATTAACAAATGTCCAAAGTATAAATCTACAAATTTCCCAAGTATAAATCCACAAATTTCCCAAGTATAGATCCACAAATTTCCCAAGTATATATCAACAAATTTCCCAAGTATAGTTTCTCAAACTTCCCAATTAAAGATCAACAAATTTCCCAAGTATAAATCCACAAATTTCCCAAAAATAGATACACAAATTTCTCAAGTATAGATCCATAAATTTCCCAGGTAAATATTAACAAATGTCCAAAGTATAAATCTACAAATTTCCCAAGTATAGATTCATAAATTTCCCAAGCATATATTAACAAATTTCCCAAGTATAGGTTCACAAATTTCCCAAGTGTAGATCCACAGATTTCCCAAGTATAGATCCACAAATTTCCCAAGTATAGATTCACAAATTTTCCAAGTATAGATCCACAAATTTCACAAGTAAAGATCAACAAATTTCCCAAGTATAGATACACAAATTTCCCAAGTATAGATCCACAAATTTCCCAAGTATAGATCCACAAATTTCCCAAGTATAGATCCACAAATTTCCCAAGTATAGATCCACAAATTTCCCAAGTATTTATACACAAATTTCCCAAGTATAGATCTACAAATGTTTCAAGTTTAGATCCACAAATTTTCCAAGTATATATACACAAATTTCCCAAACATAGATCCACAAATTTCCCAAGTATAGACCCACAAATTTCCCAAGTAGATCCACAAATTTCCCAAGTATAGACCGAAAAATGTCCAGGGTATAGATCCACAAATTTCCCAAGTATAGATCCACCAATTTCACAAGTATAGATTAACAAATTTCCCACGTATAGATCGACAAATTTCCCAAGCATAGACCTACAAATTTCAAAAGTATAGATCCACCAATTTCTCAAGTATAGATCCACAAATTTCCCAAGCATTGATCCACAAATTTCCCAAGTATAGATACACAAATTTCCCAAGCATTGATCCACAAATATCCCAAGTATTTATCCACAAATTTCCCAATCATAGATCCACAAATTTGCCAAGTATAGAACCACTAATATCCCAAGTATTTATTCACAAATTTCCCAAGTATAGATCTAAAAATTTCCCTAGTATAGATCCACAAATTTCACAATATCAACAAATTTCCCAAGCATAGATCCACAAATTTCCCAAGTATAGATCCACAAATTTGAGAAGTATTTCTCAAGTATAGATCCATAAGTTTCCCAGGTATATATTAACAAATGTCCAAAGTATAAATCTACAAATTTCCCAAGTATAAATCCACAAATTTCCCAAGTATAGATCCACAAATTTCCCAAGTATAGTTTCTCAAACTTCCCAATTAAAGATCAACAAATTTCCCAAGTATAAATCCACAAATTTCCCAAAAATAGATACACAAATTTCTCAAGTATAGATCCATAAATTTCCCAGGTAAATATTAACAAATGTCCAAAGTATAAATCTACAAATTTCCCAAGTATAGATTCATAAATTTCCCAAGCATATATTAACAAATTTCCCAAGTATAGGTTCACAAATTTCCCAAGTGTAGATCCACAGATTTCCCAAGTATAGATCCACAAATTTCCCAAGTATAGATTCACAAATTTTCCAAGTATAGATCCACAAATTTCACAAGTAAAGATCAACAAATTTCCCAAGTATAGATACACAAATTTCCCAAGTATAGATCCACAAATTTCCCAAGTATAGATCCACAAATTTCCCAAGTATAGATCCACAAATTTCCCAAGTATAGATCCACAAATTTCCCAAGTATTTATACACAAATTTCCCAAGTATAGATCTACAAATGTTTCAAGTTTAGATCCACAAATTTTCCAAGTATATATACACAAATTTCCCAAACATAGATCCACAAATTTCCCAAGTATAGACCCACAAATTTCCCAAGTATAGACCGAAAAATGTCCAGGGTATAGATCCACAAATTTCCCAAGTATAGATCCACCAATTTCACAAGTATAGATTAACAAATTTCCCACGTATAGATCGACAAATTTCCCAAGCATAGACCTACAAATTTCAAAAGTATAGATCCACCAATTTCTCAAGTATAGATCCACAAATTTCCCAAGCATTGATCCACAAATTTCCCAAGTATAGATACACAAATTTCCCAAGCATTGATCGATAAATTTCACAAGTATATATCGACAAATTTCCGAATTATAGATCCGTAAATTTCCCAAGTATAGATCCACAAATTTCCGAATTTTAGATCCACAAATTTCCCAAGTATAGATCCAAAAATTTCCCAAGTATAGATCCACAAATTTGCCAAGCATAGATCCACAAATTTCCCGAGTATAGATCCGCAAGTTTCCCAAGTATAGATCCACAAATTTACCGAGTATAGATACACAAATTTCCCAAGCATTGATTCACAAATTTCCCAAGTATAGATCCGCAAATTTCCGAAGTATAGATCCGCAAAATTCCCAAGTATAGATCCACAAATTTCCCAAGTATAGATTCAAAAATTTCCCAAGTATAGATCCAAAAATTTCCCAAGTATAGATCCAAAAATTTCCCAAGTATAGATCCAAAAATTTCCCAAGTATAGATCCAAAAATTTACCAAGTATAGATCCAAAAATTTCCCAAGTATAGATCCACAAATTTTCCAAGTATATATACATAAATTTCCCAAATATAGATCCACAAATTTTCCAAGTATAGATCCACAAATTTCCCAAGCATAGATCCACAAATTTCCCAAGTATAGATCCACAAATTTCCCAAGTATAGATCCACAAATTTCCCGAGTATAGATCCGCAAGTTTCCCAATTATAGATCCTCACATTTACCGAGTATAGCTACACAAATTTTCCAAGCATTGATCCACAAATTTCCCAAGTATAGATCCGCAAAATTCCCAAGTATAGTTCCGCAAAATTCCCAAGTATAGATCCACAAATTTCCTAAGTATATATCCACCAATTTCTCAAGTACAGATCCTCAAATTTACCAAGTATTGATCGACAAATTTCACAAGTATATATCGACAAATTTCCGAATTATAGATCCACAAATTTCCCAAGTATAGATCCGCAAATTTTCCAAGTATATATACACAAATTTCCCAAACATAGATCCACAAATTTCCCAAGTATAGACCCACAAATTTCCCAAGTAGATCCACAAATTTCCCAAGTATAGACCGAAAAATGTCCAGGGTATAGATCCACAAATTTCCCAAGTATAGATCCACCAATTTCACAAGTATAGATCAACAAATTTCCCACGTATAGATCGACAAATTTCCCAAGCATAGACCCACAAATTTCAAAAGTATAGATCCACCAATTTCCCATGTATAGATCCGCAAATTTCTCAAGTATAGATCAACAAATTTCCCAAGTATAGATCCACCAATTTCTCAAGTATAGATCCACCATTTTCCCAAGTATAGATCCACAAATTTCCCAAGAATAGATCGACAAATTTCCCAAGTATAGATCCACCAATTTCTCAAGTATAGATCCACAAATTTCCCAAGCATTGATCCACAAATTTCCCAAGTATAGATCCACCAATTTCCCAAGTATAGATCCGCAAATTTCTCAAGTATAGATCGACAAATTTCCCAAGTATAGATCCAAAATTTACCGAGTATAGATACACAAATTTACGAAGATCCACAAATTAATGAAGTATAGATCCACAAATTTCCAAAGTAGAGATCCACCAATTTCTCAAGTAAAGATCCACAAACTTCCAAAGTATAGATCCACAAATTTCCGAAGTATAGATCCACCAATTTCCCAAGTATGGATCCAAAATTTCCCTAGTATAGATCCACAAATTTCCCAAGTAGATCCACAAATTTCCCAAGTAGATCCACAAATTTCCCAAGTATAGATCGACAAATTTCCATTGTATAGATCCACAAATTTCACAAGTATAGATCAACAAATTTCCCACGTATAGATCGACAAATTTCCGAAGTTAAGTTCCACCAATTTCCCAAGCATAGACCCACAAATTTCAAAAGTATAGATCGACAAATTTCCCAAGTATAGATCCACCAATTTCTCAAGTATAGATCCAAAATTTCCCAAATATAGATCCACAAATTTCCCAAGTAGATCCATAAATTTCCCAAGTATAGATCCACAAATTCCCAAAGTATATATCCACAAATTTTCCGAGTATAGATCGACAAATTTCAGAAGTATAGATCGACAAATTTCCCAAGTATATATCCACAAATTTCCCAAGTATAGATCTACAAATTTCCCAAGTATATATACACAAATTTCCCAAGTATAGATCCACAAATTTCCCAAGTATATATCCACAAATTTTCCAAGTATAGATCCACAAATTTCCTAAGTATAGATCCACCAATTTCTCAAGTATAGATCCACCAATTTCTCAAGTATAGATCCACAAATTCCCAAAGTATATATCCACAAATTTCCCGAGTATAGATCGACAAATTTCCAGGGTATAGATAGACAAATTTCAGAAGTATAGATCTACAAATTTCCCAAGTATAGATCCACAAATTTGCCGAGTATAGATCCACAAATTTCCCGAGTATAGATCCACAAATTTCCCAAGCATTGATCCGCAAAATTCCCAAGTATAGATCCACAAATTTTCCAAGTATAGATCCAAAAATTTCCCAAGTATAGATCCCAAAATTTCCCAAGTATAGATCCAAAAATTTCTTAAGTATAGATCCACCAATTTCACAAGTACAGATCGACAAATTTCACAAGTATATATCGACAAATTTCCGAATTATAGATCCACAAATTCCCCAAGTATATATCCACAAATTTACCGAGTATAGATACACAAATTTCCCAAGTATAGATCCGCAAATTTCCGAATTATAGATCCGCAAATTTCTCAAGTATAGATCGACAATTTTCCCAAGTATTGATCGACAAATTTCCTAAGTATAGATACACAAATTTCCCAAGTATAGATACACAAATTTTCCAAGTATATATACACAAATTTCCCAAATATAGATCCACAAATTTCCCAAGTATAGATCCACAAATTTCCCAAGCATAGATCCACAAATTTCCCAAGTATAGATCCACAAATTTCCGAAGTATAGATCCACAAATTTCCCAAGTATAGATCCACAAATTTCTCAAGTACAGATCCTCAAATTTCCCAAGTATAGACCGAAAAATGTCCAGGGTATTGATCGACAAATTTCACAAGTATATATCGACAAATTTCCGAATTATAGATCCACAAATTTCCCAAGTATAGATCCGCAAATTTTCCAAGTATATATACACAAATTTCCCAAACATAGATCCACAAATTTCCCAAGTAGATCCACAAATTTCCCAAGTATAGACCGAAAAATGTCCAGGGTATAGATCCACAAATTTCCCAAGTATAGATCCACAAATTTCCTAAGTATAGATCCACAAATTTTCCACGTATAGATCGACAAATTTCCTAAGCATAGACCCACAAATTTCAAAAGTATAGATCCACCAATTTCCCAAGTATAGATCCGCAAATTTCTCAAGTATAGATCGACAAATTTCCCAAGTACAGATCCACCAATTTCTCAAGTATAGATCCACAAATTTCCCAAGTATAGATCCACAAATTTCCCAAGTATAGATCCAAAAATTTTCCAAGTATTGATCCACCAATTTCTCAAGTACAGATCCACAAATTTCCCAAGTATTGATCGACAAATTTCCGAATTATAGATCCGCAAATTTCCCAAGTATAGATCCACTAATTTACCGAGTATAGATACACAAATTTCCCAAGTATAGATCCGCAAATTTCCGAAGTATAGATCCACAAATTTCCCAAGTACTGATCGACAAATTTCTCAAGTATATATCGACAAATTTCCGAAGTATAGATCCGAAAATTTTCCAAGTATATATGCACAAATTTCCCAAGTATAGATCCACAAATTTTCCAAGTATAGATACACAAATTTCCGAATTATAGATCCACAAATTTCCGAATTATAGATCCACAAATTTCCCAAGTATAGATCCACAAATTTACCGAGTATAGATACACAAATTTCCCAAGCATTGATCCACAAATTTCCCAAGTATAGACCCGCAAATTTCCGAAGTATAGATCCGCAAAATTCCCAAGTATAGATCCACAAATTTCCCAAGTATAGATCCACAAATTTTCCACGTATAGATCGACAAATTTCCTAAGCATAGACCCACAAATTTCCAGGCTATAGATCCACAAATTTCCCAAGTATAGATCAACAAATTTCCCACGTATAGATCGACAAATTTCCCACGTATAGATCGACAAATTTCCTAAGCATAGACCCACAAATTTCAAAAGTATAGATCCACCAATTTCCCAAGTATAGATCCGCAAATTTCTCAAGTATAGATCGACAAATTTACCAAGTACAGATCCACCAATTTCTCAAGTACAGATCCACAAATTTCCCAAGTATAGATCCACAAATTTCCCAAGTATAGATCCACAAATTTCCCAAGTATAGATCCACAAATTTCCCAAGTATAGATCCAAAAATTTCCCAAGTATTGATCCGCAAATTTCTCAAGTATAGATCGACAAATTTCCCAAGTATAGATCCACCAATTTCTCAAGTATGGATCCAAAATTTACCGAGTATAGATACACAAATTTACGAAGATCCACAAATTAATGAAGTATAGATCCACAAATTTCCAAAGTAGAGATCCACCAATTTCTCAAGTAAAGATCCACAAATTTCCGAAGTATAGATCCACCAATTTCCCAAGTATGGATCCAAAATTTCCCTAGTATAGATCCACAAATTTCCCAAGTAGATCCACAAATTTCCCAAGTAAAGATCAACAAATTTCCCACGAATAGATTGACAAATTTCCGAAGTAAAGTTCCACCAATTTCCCAAGCATAGACCCACAAATTTCAAAAGTATAGATCGACAAATTTCCCAAGTATAGATCCACCAATTTCTCAAGTATAGATCCAAAATTTCCCAAGTATAGATCCACAAATTTCCCAAGTAGATCCACAAATTTCCCAAGTAGATCCATAAATTTCCCAACTATAGATCCATAAATTTCCCAAAGTATATATCCACAAATTTTCCGAGTATAGATCGACAAATTTCCCAAGTATAGATCCACCAATTTCCCAAGTATAGATCAACAAATTTCCCACGTATAGATCGACAAATTTCCCACGTATAGATCGACAAATTTCCTAAGCATAGACCCACAAATTTCAAAAGTATAGATCCACCAATTTCCCAAGTATAGATCCGCAAATTTCTCAAGTATAGATCGACAAATTTACCAAGTACAGATCCACCAATTTCTCAAGTACAGATCCACAAATTTCCCAAGTATAGATCCACAAATTTCCCAAGTATAGATCCACAAATTTCCCAAGTATAGATCCACAAATTTCCCAAGTATAGATCCAAAAATTTCCCAAGTATTGATCCGCAAATTTCTCAAGTATAGATCGACAAATTTCCCAAGTATAGATCCACCAATTTCTCAAGTATGGATCCAAAATTTACCGAGTATAGATACACAAATTTACGAAGATCCACAAATTAATGAAGTATAGATCCACAAATTTCCAAAGTAGAGATCCACCAATTTCTCAAGTAAAGATCCACAAATTTCCGAAGTATAGATCCACCAATTTCCCAAGTATGGATCCAAAATTTCCCTAGTATAGATCCACAAATTTCCCAAGTAGATCCACAAATTTCCCAAGTAAAGATCAACAAATTTCCCACGAATAGATTGACAAATTTCCGAAGTAAAGTTCCACCAATTTCCCAAGCATAGACCCACAAATTTCAAAAGTATAGATCGACAAATTTCCCAAGTATAGATCCACCAATTTCTCAAGTATAGATCCAAAATTTCCCAAGTATAGATCCACAAATTTCCCAAGTAGATCCACAAATTTCCCAAGTAGATCCATAAATTTCCCAACTATAGATCCATAAATTTCCCAAAGTATATATCCACAAATTTTCCGAGTATAGATCGACAAATTTCCCAAGTATAGATCCACCAATTTCCCAAGTATAGATCCACAAATTTCCCAAGTATAGATCCACAAATTTCCCAAGTATAGATCCACCAATTTCTCAAGTATAGATCCACAAATTTACCGAGTATAGATACACAAATTTCCCAAGTATAGATCCGCAAATTTCCGAAGTATAGATCCACAAATTTCCCAAGTATATTTCCGAATTATAGATCCAAAAATTTCCCAAAAATAGATCCTCAAATTTTCCAAGTATATATACACAAATTTTCCAAGTATATATACAAAAATTTCCCAAGTATATATACAAAAATTTCCCAAATATAGATCCACAAATTTCCCAAGTATAGACCCACAAATTTCCCAAGTAGATCCACAAATTTCCCAAGTATAGATCCACCAATTTCCCAAGTAGATCCATAAATTTCCCAACTATAGATCCATAAATTTCCCAACTATAGATCCACAAATTCCCAAAGTATATATCCACAATTTTCCGAGTATAGATCGACAAATTTCCCAAGTATAGATCCACCAATTTCCCAAGTATAGATCCACAAATTTCCCAAGTATAGATCCACAAATTTCCCAAGTATAGATCCACAAATTTCCCAAGTATAGATCCACCAATTTCTCAAGTATAGATCCACAAATTTCCCAAGTATAGATCCACAAATTTCCCAAGTATAGATCGATAAATTTCCCAAGTATAGATCCACCAATTTCTCAAGTATAGATCCACAAATTTCCCAAGTATAGATCCACAAATTTCCCAAGTATAGATCCACAAATTTCCCAAGTATAGATCCACAAATTCCCTAAGTATATATCCACAAATTTCCCGAGTAAAGATCGACAAATTTCCAGGGTATAGATCCACAAATTTCCCAAGTATAGATCCACCAATTTCCCAAGTATTGATCGACAAACTTCACAAGTATATAGATCCGCAAATTTCCCAAGTATAGATCCACAAATTTACCGAGTATAGATACACAAATTTCCCAAGTACAGATCCACAAATTTCCCAAGTATAGATCGACAAATTTCCCAAGTATATATTAAAAAATTTCCCAAGTATAGATCCACAAATTTCCCAAGTATAGATCCACAAATTTCCCAAGTATAAATCCACAAATTTCCCAAGTATAGATCCACAAATTTCCCAAGTATAGATCCACAAATTTCCCAAGTATAGATCCACAAATTTCCCAAGTATATATACACAAATTTCCCAAGTATAGATCCACAAATTTCACGAGTATAGATCCGCAAAATTCCCAAGTATAGATCAACAAAATTCCCAAGTATAGATCCACAAATTTTCCAAGTATAGATCCAAAAATTTCCCAAGTATAGATCCCAAAATTTCCCAAGTATAGATCCACAAATTTCCCAAGTATAGATCCACCAATTTCTCAAATATAGATCCAAAATTTACCGAGTATAGATACACAAATTTACGAAGATCCACAAATTAATGAAGTATAGATCCACAAATTTCCAAAGTAGAGATCCACCAATTTCTCAAGTAAAGATCCACAAACTTCCAAAGTATAGATCCACAAATTTCCGAAGTATAGATCCACCAATTTCCCAAGCATGGATCCAAAATTTCCCTAGTAGATCCACAAATTTCCCAAGTATAGATCGACAAATTTCCATTGTATAGATCCACAAATTTCACAAGTATAGATCCATCAATTTCCCAAGTATAGATCAACAAATTTCCCACGTATAGATCGACAAATTTCCGAAGTAAAGTTCCACCAATTTCCCAAGCATAGACCCACAAATTTCAAAAGTATAGATCGAAAAATTTCCCAAGTATAGATCCACCAATTTCTCAAGTATAGATCCAAAATTTCCCAAGTATTGATCCACAAATTTCCCAAGTAGATCCATAAATTTCCCAACTATAGATCCATAAATTTCCCAACTATAGATCCACAAATTCCCAAAGTATATATCCACAAATTTTCCGAGTATAGATCGACAAATTTCCCAAGTATAGATCCACCAATTTCCCAAGTATAGATCCACCAATTTCCCAAGTATAGATCCACAAATTTCCCAAGTATAGATCCACAAATTTCCCAAGTATAGATCCACAAATTTCCCAAGTATAGATCCACCAATTTCTCAAGTATAGATCCACAAATTTCCCAAGTATAGATCCACAAATTTCCCAAGTATAGATCGACAAATTTCCCAAGTATAGATCCACAAATTTCCCAAGTATAGATCCACAAATTTCCCAAGTATAGATCCACAAATTTCCCAAGTATAGATCCACAAATTTCCCAAGTATAGATCCACAAATTCCCTAAGTATATATCCACAAATTTCCCGAGTATAGATCGACAAATTTCCAGGGTATAGATCCACAAATTTCCCAAGTATAGATCCACCAATTTCCCAAGTATTGATCGACAAACTTCACAAGTATATAGATCCGCAAATTTCCCAAGTATAGATCCACAAATTTACCGAGTATAGATACACAAATTTCCCAAGTATAGATCCGCAAATTTCCGAAGTATAGATCCACAAATTTCCCAAGTATATTTCCGAATTATAGATCCAAAAATTTCCCAAAAATAGATCCTCAAATTTTCCAAGTATATATACACAAATTTTCCAAGTATGTATACAAAAATTTCCCAAGTATATATACAAAAATTTCCCAAATATAGATCCACAAATTTCCCAAGTATAGACCCACAAATTTCCCAAGTAGATCCACAAATTTCTCAAGTATAGATCCACAAATTTCCCAAGTATAGATCCACCAATTTCCCAAGTACAGATCCACAAATTTCCCAAGTATAGATCGACAAATTTCCCAAGTATATATTAAAAAATTTCCCAAGTATAGATCCACAAATTTCCCAAGTATAGATCCACAAATTTCCCAAGTATAGATCCACAAATTTCCCAAGTATAGATCCACAAATTTCCCAAGTATAGATCCACAAATTCCCAAAGTATATATCAACAAATTTCCCGAGTATAGATCGACAAATTTCAGAAGTATAGATCGACAAATTTCCCAAGTACAGATCGACAAATTTCCCAAGCATAGATCTACAAATTTCCCAAGTATATATACACAAATTTCCCAAGTATAGATCCACAAATTTCACGAGTATAGATCCGCAAAATTCCCAAGTATAGATCCAAAAATTTCCCAAGTATAGATCCCAAAATTTCCCAAGTATAGATCCACAAATTTCCTAAGTATAGATCCACCAATTTCTCAAGTACAGATCGACAAATTTCACAAGTATATATCGACAAATTTCCGAATTATAGATCCACAAATTTCCCAAGTATAGATACACAAATTTCCCAAGTATAGATCGACAAATTTCCTAAGCATAGACCCACAAATTTCAAAAGTATAGATCCACCAATTTCCCAAGTACAGATCCACAAATTTCCCAAGTATAGATCCACAAATTTACCAAGTATAGATCCAAAAATTTTCCAAGTATTGATCCACCAATTTCTCAAGTACAGATCCACAAATTTCCCAAGTATTGATCGACAAATTTCCCAAGTATAGATCCGCAAATTTCCGAAGTATAGATCCACAAATTTCCCAAGTACTGATCGACAAATTTCTCAAGTATATATCGACAAATTTCCGAATTATAGATCCACAAATTTCCCAAGTATAGATCCGAAAATTTTCCAAGTATATATGCACAAATTTCCCAAGTATAGATCCACAAATTTTCCAAGTATAGATACACAAATTTCCGAATTATAGATCCACAAATTTCCGAATTATAGATCCACAAATTTCCCAAGTATAGATCCACAAATTTACCGAGTATAGATACACAAATTTCCCAAGCATTGATCCACAAATTTCCCAAGTATAGACCCGCAAATTTCCGAAGTATAGATCCGCAAAATTCCCAAGTATAGATCCACAAATTTCCCAAGTATAGATCCACAAATTTTCCACGTATAGATCGACAAATTTCCTAAGCATAGACCCACAAATTTCCAGGCTATAGATCCACAAATTTCCCAAGTATAGATCAACAAATTTCCCACGTATAGATCGACAAATTTCCCAAGTATAGATCAACAAATTTCCCACGTATAGATCGACAAATTTCCTAAGCATAGACCCACAAATTTCAAAAGAAGAGATCCACCAAATTCCCAAGTATAGATCCGCAAATTTCTCAAGTATAGATCCACAAATTTCCCAAGTATAGATCCACAAATTTCCCAAGTATAGATCCACAAATTTCCCAAGTATAGATCCACAAATTTCCCAAGGATAGATCCAAAAATTTCCCAAATATTGATCCACCAATTTCTCAAGTACAGATCCATAAATTTCCCAAGTATAGATCCACAAATTTCCCAAGTATAGATCCACAAATTTCCCAAGGATAGATCCAAAAATTTCCCAAATATTGATCCACCAATTTCTCAAGTACAGATCCATAAATTTCCCAAGTATTGATCGACAAATTTCACAAGTATATATCGACAAATTTCACAAATATATAACGACAAATTTCCGAATTATAGATCCACAAATTTCCCAAGTATAGATCCACAAATTTACCGAGTATAGATACACAAATTTCCCAAGCTTTGATAAACAAATTTCCCAAGTATAGATCCGCAAATTTCCGTAGTATAGATCCGCAAAATTCCCAAGTATAGATCCACAGATTTCCCAAGTATAGATCCACCAATTTTCCAAGGATAGATCCGCAAATTTCCCAAGTGTAGATCCACAAATTTCCCAATTATAGATCCACAAATTTCCCAAGTATATATCCACAAATTTCCCAAGTATTGATCGACAAATTTCCCAAGTATTGATCGACAAATTTCCCAAGTATTGATCGACAAATTTCCAGGGTATAGATCCACAAATTTCCCAAGTATAGATGCACCAATTTCCCAAGTATAGATAAACAAATTTCCCACGTATTGATCGACAAATTTCACAAGTATATATCGACAATTTCCGAATTATAGATCCACAAATTTCCCAAGTTTATATCCGCAAATTTTCCAAGTATATATACACAAATTTTCCAAGTATATATACAAAAATTTCCCAAATATAGATCCACAAATTTTGCAAGTATAGACCCACAAATTTCCCAAGTAGATCCACAAATTTCCCAAGTATAGATCCACCATTTTCTCAAGTATAGATCCACAAATTTCCCAAGTATAGATCGACAAATTTCCAAAGTATAGATCCACCAATTTCTCAAGTATAGATCCACAAATTTCCCAAGTATAGATCCATAAATTTCCCAAGTATAGATCCAAAAATTTCCCAAGTAAAGATCCACCAATTTCTCAAGAACAGATCCACAAATTTCCCAAGTATTGATCGACAAATTTCAAAAGTATATATCGACAAATTTCCGAATTATAGATCCACAAATTTCCCAAGTATAGATCCGCAAATTTCCCAAGTATATATGCACAAATTTCCCAAATATAGATCCACAAATTTCCCAAATATAGATCCACAAATTTCCCGAATATAGATCCAAAAATTTCCGAATTGTAGATCCACAAATTTCCCAAGTATAGATCCTCCAATTTCTCAAGTATAGATCCACAAATTTCCGAAGTATAGATACACAAATTTCCCAAGCATTGATCCACAAATTTCCCAAGTATAGACCCGCAAATTTCCGAAGTATAGATCCGCAAAATTCCCAAGTATAGATCCACAAATTTCCCAAGTATAGATCCACAAATTTTTCACGTATTGATCGACAAATTTCTTAAGCAAAGACCCACAAATTTCCAGGGTATAGATCCAAAAATTTCCCAAGTATGGATCAACAAATTTCCCACGTATAGATCGACAAATTTCCCAAGTATAGATCAACAAATTTCCCACGTATAGATCGACAAATTTCCTAAGCATAGACCCACAAATTTCAAAAGTATAGATCCACCAATTTCCCAAGTATAGATCCGCAAATTTACCAAGTACAGATCCACCAATTTCTCAAGTATAGATCCACAAATTTCCCAAGTATAGATCCACAAATTTCCCAAGTATAGATCCACAAATTTCCCAAGTATTGATCCACCAATTTCTCAAGTACAGATCCACAAATTTCCCAAGTATTGATCGACAAATTTCACAAGTATATATCGACAAATTTCACAAGTATATATCGACAAATTTCCGAATTATAGATCCACAAATTTACCGAGTATAGATACACAAATTTCCCAAGCATTGATAAACAAATTTCCCAAGTATAGATCCGCAAATTTCCGTAGTATAGATCCGAAAAATTCCCAAGTATAGATCCACAAATTTTCCAAGGATAGATCCGCAAATTTCCCAAGTGTAGATCCACAAATTTCCCAATTATAGATACACAAATTTCCCAAGTATTGATCGACAAATTTCCCAAGTATTGATAGACAAATTTCCCAAGTATTGATCGACAAATTTCCAGGGTATAGATCCACAAATTTCCCAATTATAGATCAACAAATTTCCCACGTATTGATCGACAAATTTCACAAGTATATATCGACAATTTCCGAATTATAGATCCACAAATTTCCCAAGTATAGATCCAAAAATTTCCCAAGCATAGATCCACAAATTTCCCAAGTATAGATCCACAAATTTCCCAAGCATTGATCCACAAATTTCCCTAGCATTGATCCACAAATTTCCCAAGCATAGATCCACAAATTTCCCAAATATAGATCCACAAATTTCCCAAATATAGATCCACAAATTTCCCAAGTATAGATTCACAAATTTCCCAAGTATAGATAAAAAAATTTCCCAAGTATTGATCGACAAATTTCCCAAGTATTGATCCACAAATTTCTCGAATATAGATCCAAAAATTTCCGAATTGTAGATCCACAAATTTCCCAAGTATAGATCCTCCAATTTCTCAAGTATAGATCCTCAAGTTTCCCAAGTATAGATCCACAAATTTACCGAGTATAGATACACAAATTTCCCAAGTATAGATCCGCAAATTTCCCAGTGTAGATCCACAAATTTCGCAAATATAGATACACAAATTTCCCAAGTATATATCCACAAATTTCCCAAGTATTGATCGACAAATTTCCCAAGTATTGATCGACAAAATTCCCATGTATAGATTGACAAATTTCCCTAGTATAGATCCACCAATTTCCCAAGTATAGATCCACAAATTTTCGAAGTATAGATCCGCAAATTTCCCAAGTGTAGATCCACAAATTTCCCAATTATAGACACACAAATTTCCCAAGTATATATCCACAAATTTCAAAAGTATTGATCGACAAATTTCCCAAGTATTGATCGACAAATTTAACAAGTATATATCGACAAATTTCCGAATTATAGATCCACAAATTTCCCAAGTATAGATCAGCAAATTTTCCAATTACATATGCACAAATTTCCAAAATATAGATCCACAAATTTCCCAAGTATTGATCCGCAAATTTCCCGAATATAGATCCAAAAATTTCCCGAATATAGATCCAAAAATTTCCCAAGTATAGATACACAAATTTCCCAAGTATAGATCCACAAATTTCCTAAGTATAGATCCACAAATTTCCCAAGCATTGATCCACAAATTTCCCAAGTATAGATCCAAAGATTTCCCAAGTATAGATACACAAATTTCCCAAGTATAGATCCACAAATTTACCGAGTATAGATACACAAATTTCCCAAGTATAGATCCGCAAAATTCCCAAGTATAGATCCGCAAAATTCCCAAGTATAGATCCACAAATTTCCCAAGTATAGATCCACAAATTTCCTAAGTATAGATCCACAAATTTCCCAAGCATTGATCCACAAATTTCCCAAGTATAGATCCGCAAATTTCCGAAGTATAGATCCGCAAAATTCCCAAGTATAGATCCGCAAAATTCCCAAGTATAGATCCACAAATTTTCCAAGTATAGATCCAAAAATTTCCCAAGTATAGATCCCAAAATTTCCTAAGTATAGATCCACCAATTTCTCAAGTACACAAATTTCCCAAGTATTGATCGTCAAATTTCACAAGTATATATCGACAAATTTCCCAAGCATAGATCCACAAATTTCCCAAGTATATATCCACAAATTTCCCAAGCATAGATCCACAAATTTCCCAAGTATAGATCCACAAATTTCCCAAGCATAGATCCACAAATTTCCCAAGTGTAGATCCACAAATTTCCCAAGCATTGATCCACAAATTTCCCAAGTATAGATCCACAAATTTCCCAAGCATAGATCCACAAATTTCCCAAGTATAGATCCACAAATTTCCCAAGCATTGATCCACAAATTTCCCAAGCATTGATCCACAAATTTCCCAAGCATAGATACTCAAATTTCCCAAATATAGATCCACAAATTTCCCAAGTATAGATCCGCAAATTTCTCAAGTATAGATCCACAAATTTCCCAAGTATAGATTCACAAATTTCCCAAGTATAAATCCAAAAATTTCCCAAGTAAAGATCCACCAATTTCTCAAGTACAGATCCACAAATTTCCCAAGTATTAATCGACAAATTTCCTAAGAATAGATACACAAATTTCCCAAGTATAGATCCACAAATTTCCCGAGTATAGATCCTCAAGTTTCCCAAGTATAGATCCACAAATTTACCGAGTATAGATACACAAATTTCCCAAGTATAGATAAACAAATTTCCCGAGTATAGATCCGCAAATTTCCCAAGTGTAGATCCACAAATTTCGCAAATATAGATACACAAATTTCCCAAGTATATATCCACAAATTTCCCAAGTATTGATCGACAAATTTCCCAAGTATATATTGACAAATTTCCCTAGTATAGATCCACCAATTTCCCAAGTATAGATCCACAAATTTCCGAAGTATAGATCAGCAAATTTTCCAATTACATATGCACAAATTTCCAAAATATAGATCCACAAATTTCCCAAGTATTGATCCGCAAATTTCCCGAATATAGATCCAAAAATTTCCCGAATATAGATCCAAAAATTTCCCAAGTATAGATACACAAATTTCCCAAGTATAGATCCACAAATTTCCTAAGTATAGATCCACAAATTTCCCAAGCATTGATCCACAAATTTCCCAAGTATAGATCCAAAGATTTCCCAAGTATAGATACACAAATTTCCCAAGTATAGATCCACAAATTTACCGAGTATAGATACACAAATTTCCCAAGTATAGATCCGCAAAATTCCCAAGTATAGATCCGCAAAATTCCCAAGTATAGATCCACAAATTTCCCAAGTATAGATCCACAAATTTCCTAAGTATAGATCCACAAATTTCCCAAGCATTGATCCACAAATTTCCCAAGTATAGATCCGCAAATTTCCGAAGTATAGATCCGCAAAATTCCCAAGTATAGATCCGCAAAATTCCCAAGTATAGATCCACAAATTTTCCAAGTATAGATCCAAAAATTTCCCAAGTATAGATCCCAAAATTTCCTAAGTATAGATCCACCAATTTCTCAAGTACACAAATTTCCCAAGTATTGATCGTCAAATTTCACAAGTATATATCGACAAATTTCCCAAGCATAGATCCACAAATTTCCCAAGTATATATCCACAAATTTCCCAAGCATAGATCCACAAATTTCCCAAGTATAGATCCACAAATTTCCCAAGCATAGATCCACAAATTTCCCAAGTGTAGATCCACAAATTTCCCAAGCATTGATTCACAAATTTCCCAAGTATAGATCCACAAATTTCCCAAGCATAGATCCACAAATTTCCCAAGTATAGATCCACAAATTTCCCAAGCATTGATCCACAAATTTCCCAAGCATTGATCCACAAATTTCCCAAGCATAGATACTCAAATTTCCCAAATATAGATCCACAAATTTCCCAAGTATAGATCCGCAAATTTCTCAAGTATAGATCCACAAATTTCCCAAGTATAGATTCACAAATTTCCCAAGTATAAATCCAAAAATTTCCCAAGTAAAGATCCACCAATTTCTCAAGTACAGATCCACAAATTTCCCAAGTATTAATCGACAAATTTCCTAAGAATAGATACACAAATTTCCCAAGTATAGATCCACAAACTTCCCGAGTATAGATCCTCAAGTTTCCCAAGTATAGATCCACAAATTTACCGAGTATAGATACACAAATTTCCCAAGTATAGATAAACAAATTTCCCGAGTATAGATCCGCAAATTTCCCAAGTGTAGATCCACAAATTTCGCAAATATAGATACACAAATTTCCCAAGTATATATCCACAAATTTCCCAAGTATAGATCCACAAATTTCCCAAGTATAGATCCGCAAAATTCCCAAGTATAGATCCGCAAAATTCCCAAGTATAGATCCACAAATTTCCCAAGTATAGATCCACAAATTTCCTAAGTATAGATCCACAAATTTCCCAAGCATTGATCCACAAATTTCCCAAGTATAGATCCGCAAATTTCCGAAGTATAGATCCGCAAAATTCCCAAGTATAGATCCGCAAAATTCCCAAGTATAGATCCACAAATTTCCCAAGTATAGATCCACAAATTTCCCGAGTATAGATCCGCAAATTTCCCAAGTGTAGATCCACAAATTTCGCAAATATAGATACACAAATTTCCCAAGTATATATCCACAAATTTCCCAAGTATTGATCGACAAATTTCCCAAGTATATATTGACAAATTTCCCTAGTATAGATCCACCAATTTCCCAAGTATAGATCCACAAATTTCCGAAGTATAGATCAGCAAATTTTCCAATTACATATGCACAAATTTCCAAAATATAGATCCACAAATTTCCCAAGTATTGATCCGCAAATTTCCCGAATATAGATCCAAAAATTTCCCGAATATAGATCCAAAAATTTCCCAAGTATAGATACACAAATTTCCCAAGCATAGATCCACAAATTTCCTAAGTATAGATCCACAAATTTCCCAAGCATTGATCCACAAATTTCCCAAGTATAGATCCAAAGATTTCCCAAGTATAGATACACAAATTTCCCAAGTATAGATCCACAAATTTACCGAGTATAGATACACAAATTTCCCAAGTATAGATCCGCAAAATTCCCAAGTATAGATCCGCAAAATTCCCAAGTATAGATCCACAAATTTCCCAAGTATAGATCCACAAATTTCCTAAGTATAGATCCACAAATTTCCCAAGCATTGATCCACAAATTTCCCAAGTATAGATCCGCAAATTTCCGAAGTATAGATCCGCAAAATTCCCAAGTATAGATCCGCAAAATTCCCAAGTATAGATCCACAAATTTTCCAAGTATAGATCCAAAAATTTCCCAAGTATAGATCCCAAAATTTCCCAAGTATAGATCCACAAATTTCCTAAGTATAGATCCACCAATTTCTCAAGTACACAAATTTCCCAAGTATTGATCGTCAAATTTCACAAGTATATATCGACAAGTTTCCCAAGCATAGATCCACAAATTTCCCAAGTATATATCCACAAATTTCCCAAGCATAGATACACAAATTTCCCAAGTATAGATCCACAAATTTCCCAAGCATAGATCCACAAATTTCCCAAGTGTAGATCCACAAATTTCCCAAGCATTGATCCACAAATTTCCCAAGTATAGATCCACAAATTTCCCAAGCATAGATCCACAAATTTCCCAAGTATAGATCCACAAATTTCCCAAGCATTGATCCACAAATTTCCCAAGCATTGATCCACAAATTTCCCAAGCATAGATCCTCAAATTTCCCAAATATAGATCCACAAATTTCCCAAGTATAGATCCGCAAATTTCTCAAGTATAGATCCACAAATTTCCCAAGTATAGATTCACAAATTTCCCAAGTATAAATCCAAAAATTTCCCAAGTAAAGATCCACCAATTTCTCAAGTACAGATCCACAAATTTCCCAAGTATTAATCGACAAATTTCCCAAGTATTGATCGACAAATTTTCTAAGAATAGATACACAAATTTCCCAAGTATAGATCCACAAATTTCCCGAGTATAGATCCTCAAGTTTCCCAAGTATAGATCCACAAATTTACCGAGTATAGATACACAAATTTCCCAAGTATAGATCCACAAATTTCCCGAGTATAGATCTGCAAATTTCCCAAGTGTAGATCCACAAATTTCGCAAATATAGATACACAAATTTCCCAAGTATATATCCACAAATTTCCCAAGTATTGATCGACAAATTTCCCAAGTATATATTGACAAATTTCCCTAGTATAGATCCACAAATTTCCCAAGTATAGATCCACAAATTTCCCAAGTATTGATCCACCAATTTCTCAAGTACAGATCCACAAATTTCCCAAGTATTGATCGACAAATTTCACAAGTATATATCGACAAATTTCACAAGTATATATCGACAAATTTCCGAATTATAGATCCACAAATTTACCGAGTATAGATACACAAATTTCCCAAGCATTGATAAACAAATTTCCCAAGTATAGATCCGCAAATTTCCGTAGTATAGATCCGAAAAATTCCCAAGTATAGATCCACAAATTTTCCAAGGATAGATCCGCAAATTTCCCAAGTGTAGATCCACAAATTTCCCAATTATAGATACACAAATTTCCCAAGTATTGATCGACAAATTTCCCAAGTATTGATAGACAAATTTCCCAAGTATTGATCGACAAATTTCCAGGGTATAGATCCACAAATTTCCCAATTATAGATCAACAAATTTCCCACGTATTGATCGACAAATTTCACAAGTATATATCGACAATTTCCGAATTATAGATCCACAAATTTCCCAAGTATAGATCCAAAAATTTCCCAAGCATAGATCCACAAATTTCCCAAGTATAGATCCACAAATTTCCCAAGCATTGATCCACAAATTTCCCTAGCATTGATCCACAAATTTCCCAAGCATAGATCCACAAATTTCCCAAATATAGATCCACAAATTTCCCAAATATAGATCCACAAATTTCCCAAGTATAGATTCACAAATTTCCCAAGTATAGATAAAAAAATTTCCCAAGTATTGATCGACAAATTTCCCAAGTATTGATCCACAAATTTCTCGAATATAGATCCAAAAATTTCCGAATTGTAGATCCACAAATTTCCCAAGTATAGATCCTCCAATTTCTCAAGTATAGATCCTCAAGTTTCCCAAGTATAGATCCACAAATTTACCGAGTATAGATACACAAATTTCCCAAGTATAGATCCGCAAATTTCCCAGTGTAGATCCACAAATTTCGCAAATATAGATACACAAATTTCCCAAGTATATATCCACAAATTTCCCAAGTATTGATCGACAAATTTCCCAAGTATTGATCGACAAAATTCCCATGTATAGATTGACAAATTTCCCTAGTATAGATCCACCAATTTCCCAAGTATAGATCCACAAATTTTCGAAGTATAGATCCGCAAATTTCCCAAGTGTAGATCCACAAATTTCCCAATTATAGACACACAAATTTCCCAAGTATATATCCACAAATTTCAAAAGTATTGATCGACAAATTTCCCAAGTATTGATCGACAAATTTAACAAGTATATATCGACAAATTTCCGAATTATAGATCCACAAATTTCCCAAGTATAGATCAGCAAATTTTCCAATTACATATGCACAAATTTCCAAAATATAGATCCACAAATTTCCCAAGTATTGATCCGCAAATTTCCCGAATATAGATCCAAAAATTTCCCGAATATAGATCCAAAAATTTCCCAAGTATAGATACACAAATTTCCCAAGTATAGATCCACAAATTTCCTAAGTATAGATCCACAAATTTCCCAAGCATTGATCCACAAATTTCCCAAGTATAGATCCAAAGATTTCCCAAGTATAGATACACAAATTTCCCAAGTATAGATCCACAAATTTACCGAGTATAGATACACAAATTTCCCAAGTATAGATCCGCAAAATTCCCAAGTATAGATCCGCAAAATTCCCAAGTATAGATCCACAAATTTCCCAAGTATAGATCCACAAATTTCCTAAGTATAGATCCACAAATTTCCCAAGCATTGATCCACAAATTTCCCAAGTATAGATCCGCAAATTTCCGAAGTATAGATCCGCAAAATTCCCAAGTATAGATCCGCAAAATTCCCAAGTATAGATCCACAAATTTTCCAAGTATAGATCCAAAAATTTCCCAAGTATAGATCCCAAAATTTCCTAAGTATAGATCCACCAATTTCTCAAGTACACAAATTTCCCAAGTATTGATCGTCAAATTTCACAAGTATATATCGACAAATTTCCCAAGCATAGATCCACAAATTTCCCAAGTATATATCCACAAATTTCCCAAGCATAGATCCACAAATTTCCCAAGTATAGATCCACAAATTTCCCAAGCATAGATCCACAAATTTCCCAAGTGTAGATCCACAAATTTCCCAAGCATTGATCCACAAATTTCCCAAGTATAGATCCACAAATTTCCCAAGCATAGATCCACAAATTTCCCAAGTATAGATCCACAAATTTCCCAAGCATTGATCCACAAATTTCCCAAGCATTGATCCACAAATTTCCCAAGCATAGATACTCAAATTTCCCAAATATAGATCCACAAATTTCCCAAGTATAGATCCGCAAATTTCTCAAGTATAGATCCACAAATTTCCCAAGTATAGATTCACAAATTTCCCAAGTATAAATCCAAAAATTTCCCAAGTAAAGATCCACCAATTTCTCAAGTACAGATCCACAAATTTCCCAAGTATTAATCGACAAATTTCCTAAGAATAGATACACAAATTTCCCAAGTATAGATCCACAAATTTCCCGAGTATAGATCCTCAAGTTTCCCAAGTATAGATCCACAAATTTACCGAGTATAGATACACAAATTTCCCAAGTATAGATAAACAAATTTCCCGAGTATAGATCCGCAAATTTCCCAAGTGTAGATCCACAAATTTCGCAAATATAGATACACAAATTTCCCAAGTATATATCCACAAATTTCCCAAGTATTGATCGACAAATTTCCCAAGTATATATTGACAAATTTCCCTAGTATAGATCCACCAATTTCCCAAGTATAGATCCACAAATTTCCGAAGTATAGATCAGCAAATTTTCCAATTACATATGCACAAATTTCCAAAATATAGATCCACAAATTTCCCAAGTATTGATCCGCAAATTTCCCGAATATAGATCCAAAAATTTCCCGAATATAGATCCAAAAATTTCCCAAGTATAGATACACAAATTTCCCAAGTATAGATCCACAAATTTCCTAAGTATAGATCCACAAATTTCCCAAGCATTGATCCACAAATTTCCCAAGTATAGATCCAAAGATTTCCCAAGTATAGATACACAAATTTCCCAAGTATAGATCCACAAATTTACCGAGTATAGATACACAAATTTCCCAAGTATAGATCCGCAAAATTCCCAAGTATAGATCCGCAAAATTCCCAAGTATAGATCCACAAATTTCCCAAGTATAGATCCACAAATTTCCTAAGTATAGATCCACAAATTTCCCAAGCATTGATCCACAAATTTCCCAAGTATAGATCCGCAAATTTCCGAAGTATAGATCCGCAAAATTCCCAAGTATAGATCCGCAAAATTCCCAAGTATAGATCCACAAATTTTCCAAGTATAGATCCAAAAATTTCCCAAGTATAGATCCCAAAATTTCCTAAGTATAGATCCACCAATTTCTCAAGTACACAAATTTCCCAAGTATTGATCGTCAAATTTCACAAGTATATATCGACAAATTTCCCAAGCATAGATCCACAAATTTCCCAAGTATATATCCACAAATTTCCCAAGCATAGATCCACAAATTTCCCAAGTATAGATCCACAAATTTCCCAAGCATAGATCCACAAATTTCCCAAGTGTAGATCCACAAATTTCCCAAGCATTGATTCACAAATTTCCCAAGTATAGATCCACAAATTTCCCAAGCATAGATCCACAAATTTCCCAAGTATAGATCCACAAATTTCCCAAGCATTGATCCACAAATTTCCCAAGCATTGATCCACAAATTTCCCAAGCATAGATACTCAAATTTCCCAAATATAGATCCACAAATTTCCCAAGTATAGATCCGCAAATTTCTCAAGTATAGATCCACAAATTTCCCAAGTATAGATTCACAAATTTCCCAAGTATAAATCCAAAAATTTCCCAAGTAAAGATCCACCAATTTCTCAAGTACAGATCCACAAATTTCCCAAGTATTAATCGACAAATTTCCTAAGAATAGATACACAAATTTCCCAAGTATAGATCCACAAATTTCCCGAGTATAGATCCTCAAGTTTCCCAAGTATAGATCCACAAATTTACCGAGTATAGATACACAAATTTCCCAAGTATAGATAAACAAATTTCCCGAGTATAGATCCGCAAATTTCCCAAGTGTAGATCCACAAATTTCGCAAATATAGATACACAAATTTCCCAAGTATATATCCACAAATTTCCCAAGTATAGATCCACAAATTTCCCAAGTATAGATCCGCAAAATTCCCAAGTATAGATCCGCAAAATTCCCAAGTATAGATCCACAAATTTCCCAAGTATAGATCCACAAATTTCCTAAGTATAGATCCACAAATTTCCCAAGCATTGATCCACAAATTTCCCAAGTATAGATCCGCAAATTTCCGAAGTATAGATCCGCAAAATTCCCAAGTATAGATCCGCAAAATTCCCAAGTATAGATCCACAAATTTCCCAAGTATAGATCCACAAATTTCCCGAGTATAGATCCGCAAATTTCCCAAGTGTAGATCCACAAATTTCGCAAATATAGATACACAAATTTCCCAAGTATATATCCACAAATTTCCCAAGTATTGATCGACAAATTTCCCAAGTATATATTGACAAATTTCCCTAGTATAGATCCACCAATTTCCCAAGTATAGATCCACAAATTTCCGAAGTATAGATCAGCAAATTTTCCAATTACATATGCACAAATTTCCAAAATATAGATCCACAAATTTCCCAAGTATTGATCCGCAAATTTCCCGAATATAGATCCAAAAATTTCCCGAATATAGATCCAAAAATTTCCCAAGTATAGATACACAAATTTCCCAAGCATAGATCCACAAATTTCCTAAGTATAGATCCACAAATTTCAAAAGCATTGATCCACAAATTTCCCAAGTATAGATCCAAAGATTTCCCAAGTATAGATACACAAATTTCCCAAGTATAGATCCACAAATTTACCGAGTATAGATACACAAATTTCCCAAGTATAGATCCGCAAAATTCCCAAGTATAGATCCGCAAAATTCCCAAGTATAGATCCACAAATTTCCCAAGTATAGATCCACAAATTTCCTAAGTATAGATCCACAAATTTCCCAAGCATTGATCCACAAATTTCCCAAGTATAGATCCGCAAATTTCCGAAGTATAGATCCGCAAAATTCCCAAGTATAGATCCGCAAAATTCCCAAGTATAGATCCACAAATTTTCCAAGTATAGATCCAAAAATTTCCCAAGTATAGATCCCAAAATTTCCCAAGTATAGATCCACAAATTTCCTAAGTATAGATCCACCAATTTCTCAAGTACACAAATTTCCCAAGTATTGATCGTCAAATTTCACAAGTATATATCGACAAGTTTCCCAAGCATAGATCCACAAATTTCCCAAGTATATATCCACAAATTTCCCAAGCATAGATACACAAATTTCCCAAGTATAGATCCACAAATTTCCCAAGCATAGATCCACAAATTTCCCAAGTGTAGATCCACAAATTTCCCAAGCATTGATCCACAAATTTCCCAAGTATAGATCCACAAATTTCCCAAGCATAGATCCACAAATTTCCCAAGTATAGATCCACAAATTTCCCAAGCATTGATCCACAAATTTCCCAAGCATTGATCCACAAATTTCCCAAGCATAGATCCTCAAATTTCCCAAATATAGATCCACAAATTTCCCAAGTATAGATCCGCAAATTTCTCAAGTATAGATCCACAAATTTCCCAAGTATAGATTCACAAATTTCCCAAGTATAAATCCAAAAATTTCCCAAGTAAAGATCCACCAATTTCTCAAGTACAGATCCACAAATTTCCCAAGTATTAATCGACAAATTTCCCAAGTATTGATCGACAAATTTTCTAAGAATAGATACACAAATTTCCCAAGTATAGATCCACAAATTTCCCGAGTATAGATCCTCAAGTTTCCCAAGTATAGATCCACAAATTTACCGAGTATAGATACACAAATTTCCCAAGTATAGATCCACAAATTTCCCGAGTATAGATCTGCAAATTTCCCAAGTGTAGATCCACAAATTTCGCAAATATAGATACACAAATTTCCCAAGTATATATCCACAAATTTCCCAAGTATTGATCGACAAATTTCCCAAGTATATATTGACAAATTTCCCTAGTATAGATCCACCAATTTCCCAAGTATAGATCCACAAATTTCCGAAGTATGGATCCGCAAATTTCCCAAGTATAGATCCACAAATTTCCCGAGTATAGATCCGCAAATTTCCCAAGCATTGATCCACAAATTTCCCAAGTATAGATCCACCAATTTCCTAAGTATAGATCCACCAATTTCTCAAGTACACAAATTTCCCAAGTATTGATCGTCAAATTTCACAAGTATATATCGACAAATTTCCGAATTATAGATCCACAAATTTCCCAAGTATAGATCCACAAATTTCCCAAGCATAGATCCACAAATTTCCTAAGTATAGATCCCCAAATTTCCCACGTATTGATCGACAAATTTCACAAGTATATATCGACAAATTCCCCAAGTATAGATCCACAAATTTCCGAAGTATAGATCTACAAATTTCCCAAGTATAGATCCACAAATTTCCCAAGCATTGATCCACAAATTTCCCAAGTATAGATCCACAAATTTCCCAAGTATAGATCCACAGATTTCCCAAGCATAGATCCACAAATTTCCCAAATATAGATCCACAAATTTCCCAAATATAGATCCACAAATTTCCCAAGCATAGATCCTCAAATTTCCGAAGTATAGATCCGCAAATTTCTCAAGAATAGATCGACAAATTTCCCAAGTATAGATCCACCAATTTCCCAAGTATAGATCCACAAATTTCCCAAGTATAGATTCACAAATTTCCCAAGTATAGATCCACAAATTTCCCAAGTAAAGATCCACCAATTTCCCAAGTATTGATCGACAAATTTCCCAAGTATTGATCGACAAATTTCCTAAGTATAGATACACAAATTTCCCAAGTATAGATCCACATATTTCCCGAATATAGATCCTCAAGTTTCCCAAGTATAGATCCACAAATTTACCGACTATAGATACACAAATTTCCAAAGCATTGATCCACAAAATTCCCAAGTATAGATCCGCAAAATTCCCAAGTATAGATCCGCAAAATTCCCAAGTATAGATCCATAAATTTCCCAAGTATAGATCCACAAATTTCCTAAGTATAGATCCACAAATTTCCCAAGCATTGATCCACAAATTTCCCAAGTATAGATCCGCAAATTTCCGAAGTATAGATCCGCAAAATTCCCAAGTATAGATCCGCAAAATTCCCAAGTATAGATCCACAAATTTTCCAAGTATAGATCCAAAAATTTCCCAAGTATAGATCCCAAAATTTCCCAAGTATAGATCCACAAATTTCCTAAGTATAGATCCACCAATTTCTCAAGTACACAAATTTCCCAAGTATTGATCGTCAAATTTCCCAAGTATTGATCGTCAAATTTCACAAGTATATATCGACAAATTTCCGAATTATAGATCCACAAATTTCCCAAGTATAGATCCACAAATTTCCCAAGTATAGATCCACAAATTTCCCAAGCATAGATCCACAAATTTCCCAATCATATATCCACAAATTTCCTAAGTATAGATCCACAAATTTCCCAAGTATAGATCCACAAATTTCCGAAGTATAGATCTACAAATTTCCCAAGTATAGATCCACAAATTTCCCAAGCATTGATCCACAAATTTCCCAAGTATAGATCCACAAATTTCCCAAGTATAGATCCACAAATTTCCCAAGTATAGATCCACAAATTTCCCAAGTATAGATCCACAAATTTCCCAAGCATTGATCCACAAATTTCCCAAGTATAGATCCGCAAATTTCCGAGGTATAGATCCGCAAAATTCCCAAGAATAGATCCGCAAAATTCCCAAGCATAGATCCATAAATTTCCGAAGTATAGATCCGCAAATTTCTCAAGAATAGATCGACAAATTTCCCAAGTATAGATCCACCAATTTCCCAAGTATAGATCCACAAATTTCCCAAGTATAGATTCACAAATTTCCCAAGTATAGATCCAAAAATTTCCCAAGTAAAGATCCACCAATTTCTCAAGTATAGATCCACAAATTTCCCAAGTATAGATCCACAAATTTCCCAAGCATTGATCCACAAATTTCCCAAGTATAGATCCGCAAATTTCCGAGGTATAGATCCGCAAAATTCCCAAGCATAGATCCATAAATTTCCGAAGTATAGATCCGCAAATTTCTCAAGAATAGATCGACAAATTTCCCAAGTATAGATCCACCAATTTCCCAAGTATAGATCCACAAATTTCCCGAGTATAGATTCACAAATTTCCCAAGTATAGATCCAAAAATTTCCCAAGTAAAGATCCACCAATTTCTCAAGTACAGATCCACAAATTTCCCAAGTATTGATAGACAAATTTCCCAAGTATTGATCCACAAATTTCCCAAGCATTGATCCACAAATTTCCCAAGCATTGATCCACAAATTTCCCAAGTATAGATCCGCAAATTTCCGAGGTATAGATCCGCAAAATTCCCAAGCATAGATCCATAAATTTCCGAAGTATAGATCCGCAAATTTCTCAAGAATAGATCGACAAATTTCCCAAGTATAGATCCACCAATTTCCCAAGTATAGATCCACAAATTTCCCGAGTATAGATTCACAAATTTCCCAAGTATAGATCCAAAAATTTCCCAAGTAAAGATCCACCAATTTCTCAAGTACAGATCCACAAATTTCCCAAGTATTGATAGACAAATTTCCCAAGTATTGATCGACAAATTTCCTAAGTATAGATACACAAGTTTCCCAAGTATAGATCCACAAATTTACCGGTAAAGATACACAAATTTCCCAAGCATTGATCCACAAATTTCCCAAGTATAGATCCGCAAAATTCCCAAGTATAGATCCGCAAAATTCCCAAGTATAGATCCACAAATTTCCCAAGTATAGATCCACAAATTTCATAAGTATAGATCCACAAATTTCCCAAGCATTGATCCACAAATTTCCCAAGTGTAGATCCGCAAATTTCCGAGGTATAGATCCGCAAAATTCCCAAGTATAGATCCGCAAAATTCCCAAGTATAGATCCGCAAAATTCCCAAGAATAGATCCGCAAAATTCCCAAGTATAGATCCACAAATTTTCCAAGTATAGATCCACAAATTTCCCAAGTATAGATCCACCAATTTCTCAAGTACACAAATTTCCCAAGTATTGATCGTCAAATTTTACAAGTATATATCGACAAATTTCCGAATTATAGATCACCAAATTTCCCAAGTATAGATCCACAAATTTCCCAAGTATAGATGCACAAATTTCCCAAGCATTGATCCACAAATTTCCCAAGTATAGATCCACAAATTTCCCAAGTATAGATCCACAAATTTCCCAAGCATTGATCCACAAATTTCCCAAGTATAGATCCACAAATTTCCCAAGCATAGATCCGCCAGTTTCCCAAGTATAGATCCAAAAATTTCCCAAGTAAAGATCCACCAATTTCCCAAGTATTGATCGACAAATTTCCCAAGTATTGATCGACAAATTTCCTAAGTATAGATACACAAATTTCCCAAGTATAGATCCACATATTTCCCGAATATAGATCCTCAAGTTTCCCAAGTATAGATCCACAAATTTACCGACTATAGATACACAAATTTCCCAAGCATTGATCCACAAAATTCCCAAGTATAGATCCGCAAAATTCCCAAGTATAGATCCACAAATTTCCCAAGTATAGATCCACAAATTTCCTAAGTATAGATCCACAAATTTCCCAAGCATTGATCCACAAATTTCCCAAGTATAGATCCGCAAATTTCCGAAGTATAGATCCGCAAAATTCCCAAGTATAGATCCGCAAAATTCCCAAGTATAGATCCACAAATTTTGCAAGTATAGATCCAAAAATTTCCCAAGTATAGATCCCAAAATTTCCCAAGTATAGATCCACAAATTTCCTAAGTATAGATCCACCAATTTCTCAAGTACACAAATTTCCCAAGTATTGATCGTCAAATTTCACAAGTATATATCGACAAATTTCCGAATTATAGATCCACAAATTTCCCAAGTATAGATCCACAAATTTCCCAAGTATAGATCCACAAATTTCCCAAGCATAGATCCACAAATTTCCCAATCATATATCCACAAATTTCCTAAGTATAGATCCCCAAATTTCTCAAGTATAGATCCACAAATTTCCCAAGTATAGATCCACAAATTTCCGAAGTATAGATCTACAAATTTCCCAAGTATAGATCCACAAATTTCCCAAGCATTGATCCACAAATTTCCCAAGTATAGATCCACAAATTTCTCAAGAATAGATCGACAAATTTCCCAAGTATAGATCCACCAATTTCCCAAGTATAGATCCACAAATTTCCCAAGTATAGATTCACAAATTTCCCAAGTATAGATCCACAAATTTCCCAAGTAAAGATCCACCAATTTCCCAAGTATTGATCGACAAATTTCCCAAGTATTGATCGACAAATTTCCTAAGTATAGATACACAAATTTCCCAAGTATAGATCCACATATTTCCCGAATATAGATCCTCAAGTTTCCCAAGTATAGATCCACAAATTTACCGACTATAGATACACAAATTTCCAAAGCATTGATCCACAAAATTCCCAAGTATAGATCCGCAAAATTCCCAAGTATAGATCCGCAAAATTCCCAAGTATAGATCCACAAATTTCCCAAGTATAGATCCACAAATTTCCTAAGTATAGATCCACAAATTTCCCAAGCATTGATCCACAAATTTCCCAAGTATAGATCCGCAAATTTCCGAAGTATAGATCCGCAAAATTCCCAAGTATAGATCCGCAAAATTCCCAAGTATAGATCCACAAATTTTCCAAGTATAGATCCAAAAATTTCCCAAGTATAGATCCCAAAATTTCCCAAGTATAGATCCACAAATTTCCTAAGTATAGATCCACCAATTTCTCAAGTACACAAATTTCCCAAGTATTGATCGTCAAATTTCACAAGTATATATCGACAAATTTCACAAGTATATATCGACAAATTTCCGAATTATAGATCCACAAATTTCCCAAGTATAGATCCACAAATTTCCCAAGTATAGATCCACAAATTTCCCAAGCATAGATCCACAAATTTCCCAATCATATATCCACAAATTTCCTAAGTATAGATCCACAAATTTCCCAAGTATAGATCCACAAATTTCCGAAGTATAGATCTACAAATTTCCCAAGTATAGATCCACAAATTTCCCAAGCATTGATCCACAAATTTCCCAAGTATAGATCCACAAATTTCCCAAGTATAGATCCACAAATTTCCCAAGTATAGATCCACAAATTTCCCAAGTATAGATCCACAAATTTCCCAAGCATTGATCCACAAATTTCCCAAGTATAGATCCGCAAATTTCCGAGGTATAGATCCGCAAAATTCCCAAGAATAGATCCGCAAAATTCCCAAGCATAGATCCATAAATTTCCGAAGTATAGATCCGCAAATTTCTCAAGAATAGATCGACAAATTTCCCAAGTATAGATCCACCAATTTCCCAAGTATAGATCCACCAATTTCCCAAGTATAGATTCACAAATTTCCCAAGTATAGATCCAAAAATTTCCCAAGTAAAGATCCACCAATTTCTCAAGTATAGATCCACAAATTTCCCAAGTATAGATCCACAAATTTCCCAAGCATTGATCCACAAATTTCCCAAGTATAGATCCGCAAATTTCCGAGGTATAGATCCGCAAAATTCCCAAGCATAGATCCATAAATTTCCGAAGTATAGATCCGCAAATTTCTCAAGAATAGATCGACAAATTTCCCAAGTATAGATCCACCAATTTCCCAAGTATAGATCCACAAATTTCCCGAGTATAGATTCACAAATTTCCCAAGTATAGATCCAAAAATTTCCCAAGTAAAGATCCACCAATTTCTCAAGTACAGATCCACAAATTTCCCAAGTATTGATAGACAAATTTCCCAAGTATTGATCCACAAATTTCCCAAGCATTGATCCACAAATTTCCCAAGCATTGATCCACAAATTTCCCAAGTATAGATCCGCAAATTTCCGAGGTATAGATCCGCAAAATTCCCAAGCATAGATCCATAAATTTCCGAAGTATAGATCCGCAAATTTCTCAAGAATAGATCGACAAATTTCCCAAGTATAGATCCACCAATTTCCCAAGTATAGATCCACAAATTTCCCGAGTATAGATTCACAAATTTCCCAAGTATAGATCCAAAAATTTCCCAAGTAAAGATCCACCAATTTCTCAAGTACAGATCCACAAATTTCCCAAGTATTGATAGACAAATTTCCCAAGTATTGATCGACAAATTTCCTAAGTATAGATACACAAGTTTCCCAAGTATAGATCCACAAATTTACCGGTAAAGATACACAAATTTCCCAAGCATTGATCCACAAATTTCCCAAGTATAGATCCGCAAAATTCCCAAGTATAGATCCGCAAAATTCCCAAGTATAGATCCACAAATTTCCCAAGTATAGATCCACAAATTTCATAAGTATAGATCCACAAATTTCCCAAGCATTGATCCACAAATTTCCCAAGTGTAGATCCGCAAATTTCCGAGGTATAGATCCGCAAAATTCCCAAGTATAGATCCGCAAAATTCCCAAGTATAGATCCGCAAAATTCCCAAGAATAGATCCGCAAAATTCCCAAGTATAGATCCACAAATTTTCCAAGTATAGATCCACAAATTTCCCAAGTATAGATCCACCAATTTCTCAAGTACACAAATTTCCCAAGTATTGATCGTCAAATTTTACAAGTATATATCGACAAATTTCCGAATTATAGATCACCAAATTTCCCAAGTATAGATCCACAAATTTCCCAAGTATAGATGCACAAATTTCCCAAGCATTGATCCACAAATTTCCCAAGTATAGATCCACAAATTTCCCAAGTATAGATCCACAAATTTCCCAAGCATTGATCCACAAATTTCCCAAGTATAGATCCACAAATTTCCCAAGCATAGATCCGCCAGTTTCCCAAGTATAGATCCAAAAATTTCCCAAGTAAAGATCCACCAATTTCCCAAGTATTGATCGACAAATTTCCCAAGTATTGATCGACAAATTTCCTAAGTATAGATACACAAATTTCCCAAGTATAGATCCACATATTTCCCGAATATAGATCCTCAAGTTTCCCAAGTATAGATCCACAAATTTACCGACTATAGATACACAAATTTCCCAAGCATTGATCCACAAAATTCCCAAGTATAGATCCGCAAAATTCCCAAGTATAGATCCACAAATTTCCCAAGTATAGATCCACAAATTTCCTAAGTATAGATCCACAAATTTCCCAAGCATTGATCCACAAATTTCCCAAGTATAGATCCGCAAATTTCCGAAGTATAGATCCGCAAAATTCCCAAGTATAGATCCGCAAAATTCCCAAGTATAGATCCACAAATTTTCCAAGTATAGATCCAAAAATTTCCCAAGTATAGATCCCAAAATTTCCCAAGTATAGATCCACAAATTTCCTAAGTATAGATCCACCAATTTCTCAAGTACACAAATTTCCCAAGTATTGATCGTCAAATTTCACAAGTATATATCGACAAATTTCCGAATTATAGATCCACAAATTTCCCAAGTATAGATCCACAAATTTCCCAAGTATAGATCCACAAATTTCCCAAGCATAGATCCACAAATTTCCCAATCATATATCCACAAATTTCCTAAGTATAGATCCCCAAATTTCTCAAGTATAGATCCACAAATTTCCCAAGTATAGATCCACAAATTTCCAAAGTATAGATCTACAAATTTCCCAAGTATAGATCTACAAATTTCCCAAGTATAGATCCACAAATTTCCCAAGCATTGATCCACAAATTTCCCAAGTATAGATCCACAAATTTCCCAAGTATAGATCCGCAAATTTCCGAGGTATAGATCCGCAAAATTCCCAAGAATAGATCCGCAAAATTCCCAAGCATAGATCCATAAATTTCCGAAGTATAGATCCGCAAATTTCTCAAGAATAGATCGACAAATTTCCCAAGTATAGATCCACCAATTTCCCAAGTATAGATCCACAAATTTCCCAAGTATAGATTCACAAATTTCCCAAGTATAGATCCAAAAATTTCCCAAGTAAAGATCCACCAATTTCTCAAGTATAGATCCACAAATTTCCCAAGTATAGATCCACAAATTTCCCAAGCATTGATCCACAAATTTCCCAAGTATAGATCCGCAAATTTCCGAGGTATAGATCCGCAAAATTCCCAAGCATAGATCCATAAATTTCCGAAGTATAGATCCGCAAATTTCTCAAGAATAGATCGACAAATTTCCCAAGTATAGATCCACCAATTTCCCAAGTATAGATCCACAAATTTCCCGAGTATAGATTCACAAATTTCCCAAGTATAGATCCAAAAATTTCCCAAGTAAAGATCCACCAATTTCTCAAGTACAGATCCACAAATTTCCCAAGTATTGATAGACAAATTTACCAAGTATTGATCCACAAATTTCCCAAGCATTGATCCACAAATTTCCCAAGTATAGATCCGCAAATTTCCGAGGTATAGATCCGCAAAATTCCCAAGCATAGATCCATAAATTTCCGAAGTATAGATCCGCAAATTTCTCAAGAATAGATCGACAAATTTCCCAAGTATAGATCCACCAATTTCCCAAGTATAGATCCACAAATTTCCCGAGTATAGATTCACAAATTTCCCAAGTATAGATCCAAAAATTTCCCAAGTAAAGATCCACCAATTTCTCAAGTACAGATCCACAAATTTCCCAAGTATTGATAGACAAATTTCCCAAGTATTGATCGACAAATTTCCTAAGTATAGATACACAAGTTTCCCAAGTATAGATCCACAAATTTACCGGTAAAGATACACAAATTTCCCAAGCATTGATCCACAAATTTCCCAAGTATAGATCCGCAAAATTCCCAAGTATAGATCCGCAAAATTCCCAAGTATAGATCCACAAATTTCCCAAGTATAGATCCACAAATTTCATAAGTATAGATCCACAAATTTCCCAAGCATTGATCCACAAATTTCCCAAGTGTAGATCCGCAAATTTCCGAGGTATAGATCCGCAAAATTCCCAAGTATAGATCCGCAAAATTCCCAAGTATAGATCCGCAAAATTCCCAAGAATAGATCCGCAAAATTCCCAAGTATAGATCCACAAATTTTCCAAGTATAGATCCACAAATTTCCCAAGTATAGATCCACCAATTTCTCAAGTACACAAATTTCCCAAGTATTGATCGTCAAATTTTACAAGTATATATCGACAAATTTCCGAATTATAGATCACCAAATTTCCCAAGTATAGATCCACAAATTTCCCAAGTATAGATGCACAAATTTCCCAAGCATTGATCCACAAATTTCCCAAGTATAGATGCACAAATTTCCCAAGCATTGATCGACAAATTTCCTAAGTATAGATACACAAATTTCCCAAGTATAGATCCACATATTTCCCGAATATAGATCCTCAAGTTTCCCAAGTATAGATCCACAAATTTACCGACTATAGATACACAAATTTCCCAAGCATTGATCCACAAAATTCCCAAGTATAGATCCGCAAAATTCCCAAGTATAGATCCACAAATTTCCCAAGTATAGATCCACAAATTTCCTAAGTATAGATCCACAAATTTCCCAAGCATTGATCCACAAATTTCCCAAGTATAGATCCGCAAATTTCCGAAGTATAGATCCGCAAAATTCCCAAGTATAGATCCGCAAAATTCCCAAGTATAGATCCACAAATTTTCCAAGTATAGATCCAAAAATTTCCCAAGTATAGATCCCAAAATTTCCCAAGTATAGATCCACAAATTTCCTAAGTATAGATCCACCAATTTCTCAAGTACACAAATTTCCCAAGTATTGATCGTCAAATTTCACAAGTATATATCGACAAATTTCCGAATTATAGATCCACAAATTTCCCAAGTATAGATCCACAAATTTCCCAAGTATAGATCCACAAATTTCCCAAGCATAGATCCACAAATTTCCCAATCATATATCCACAAATTTCCTAAGTATAGATCCCCAAATTTCTCAAGTATAGATCCACAAATTTCCCAAGTATAGATCCACAAATTTCCAAAGTATAGATCTACAAATTTCCCAAGTATAGATCCACAAATTTCCCAAGCATTGATCCACAAATTTCCCAAGTATAGATCCACAAATTTCCCAAGTATAGATCCACAAATTTCCCAAGTATAGATCCGCAAATTTCCGAGGTATAGATCCGCAAAATTCCCAAGAATAGATCCGCAAAATTCCCAAGCATAGATCCATAAATTTCCGAAGTATAGATCCGCAAATTTCTCAAGAATAGATCGACAAATTTCCCAAGTATAGATCCACCAATTTCCCAAGTATAGATTCACAAATTTCCCAAGTATAGATCCAAAAATTTCCCAAGTAAAGATCCACCAATTTCTCAAGTATAGATCCACAAATTTCCCAAGTATAGATCCACAAATTTCCCAAGCATTGATCCACAAATTTCCCAAGTATAGATCCGCAAATTTCCGAGGTATAGATCCGCAAAATTCCCAAGCATAGATCCATAAATTTCCGAAGTATAGATCCGCAAATTTCTCAAGAATAGATCGACAAATTTCCCAAGTATAGATCCACCAATTTCCCAAGTATAGATCCACAAATTTCCCGAGTATAGATTCACAAATTTCCCAAGTATAGATCCAAAAATTTCCCAAGTAAAGATCCACCAATTTCTCAAGTACAGATCCACAAATTTCCCAAGTATTGATAGACAAATTTACCAAGTATTGATCCACAAATTTCCCAAGCATTGATCCACAAATTTCCCAAGTATAGATCCGCAAATTTCCGAGGTATAGATCCGCAAAATTCCCAAGCATAGATCCATAAATTTCCGAAGTATAGATCCGCAAATTTCTCAAGAATAGATCGACAAATTTCCCAAGTATAGATCCACCAATTTCCCAAGTATAGATCCACAAATTTCCCGAGTATAGATTCACAAATTTCCCAAGTATAGATCCAAAAATTTCCCAAGTAAAGATCCACCAATTTCTCAAGTACAGATCCACAAATTTCCCAAGTATTGATAGACAAATTTCCCAAGTATTGATCGACAAATTTCCTAAGTATAGATACACAAGTTTCCCAAGTATAGATCCACAAATTTACCGGTAAAGATACACAAATTTCCCAAGCATTGATCCACAAATTTCCCAAGTATAGATCCGCAAAATTCCCAAGTATAGATCCGCAAATTTTCCAAGTATAGATCCACAAATTTCCCAAGTATAGATCCACCAATTTCTCAAGTACACAAATTTCCCAAGTATTGATCGTCAAATTTTACAAGTATATATCGACAAATTTCCGAATTATAGATCACCAAATTTCCCAAGTATAGATCCACAAATTTCCCAAGTATAGATGCACAAATTTCCCAAGCATTGATCCACAAATTTCCCAAGTATAGATCCACAAATTTCCCAAGTATAGATCCACAAATTTCCCAAGCATTGATCCACAAATTTCCCAAGTATAGATCCACAAATTTCCCAAGCATAGATCCGCCAGTTTCCCAAGTATAGATCCAAAAATTTCCCAAGTAAAGATCCACCAATTTCCCAAGTATTGATCGACAAATTTCCCAAGTATTGATCGACAAATTTCCTAAGTATAGATACACAAATTTCCCAAGTATAGATCCACATATTTCCCGAATATAGATCCTCAAGTTTCCCAAGTATAGATCCACAAATTTACCGACTATAGATACACAAATTTCCCAAGCATTGATCCACAAAATTCCCAAGTATAGATCCGCAAAATTCCCAAGTATAGATCCACAAATTTCCCAAGTATAGATCCACAAATTTCCTAAGTATAGATCCACAAATTTCCCAAGCATTGATCCACAAATTTCCCAAGTATAGATCCGCAAATTTCCGAAGTATAGATCCGCAAAATTCCCAAGTATAGATCCGCAAAATTCCCAAGTATAGATCCACAAATTTTCCAAGTATAGATCCAAAAATTTCCCAAGTATAGATCCCAAAATTTCCCAAGTATAGATCCACAAATTTCCTAAGTATAGATCCACCAATTTCTCAAGTACACAAATTTCCCAAGTATTGATCGTCAAATTTCACAAGTATATATCGACAAATTTCCGAATTATAGATCCACAAATTTCCCAAGTATAGATCCACAAATTTCCCAAGTATAGATCCACAAATTTCCCAAGCATAGATCCACAAATTTCCCAATCATATATCCACAAATTTCCTAAGTATAGATCCCCAAATTTCTCAAGTATAGATCCACAAATTTCCCAAGTATAGATCCACAAATTTCCGAAGTATAGATCTACAAATTTCCCAAGTATAGATCCACAAATTTCCCAAGCATTGATCCACAAATTTCCCAAGTATAGATCCACAAATTTCCCAAGTATAGATCCACAAATTTCCCAAGTATAGATCCACAAATTTCCCAAGCATTGATCCACAAATTTCCCAAGTATAGATCCGCAAATTTCCGAGGTATAGATCCGCAAAATTCCCAAGCATAGATCCGCAAAATTCCCAAGCATAGATCCATAAATTTCCGAAGTATAGATCCGCAAATTTCTCAAGAATAGATCGACAAATTTCCCAAGTATAGATCCATCAATTTCCCAAGTATAGATCCACAAATTTCCCAAGTATAGATTCACAAATTTCCCAAGTATAGATCCAAAAATTTCCCAAGTAAAGATCCACCAATTTCTCAAGTATAGATCCACAAATTTCCCAAGTATAGATCCACAAATTTCCCAAGCATTGATCCACAAATTTCCCAAGTATAGATCCGCAAATTTCCGAGGTATAGATCCGCAAAATTCCCAAGTATAGATCCGCAAAATTCCCAAGCATAGATCCATAAATTTCCGAAGTATAGATCCGCAAATTTCTCAAGAATAGATCGACAAATTTCCCAAGTATAGATCCACCAATTTCCCAAGTATAGATCCACAAATTTCCCGAGTATAGATTCACAAATTTCCCAAGTATAGATCCAAAAATTTCCCAAGTAAAGATCCACCAATTTCTCAAGTACAGATCCACAAATTTCCCAAGTATTGATAGACAAATTTCCCAAGTATTGATCGACAAATTTCCTAAGTATAGATACACAAGTTTCTCAAGTATAGATCCACAAATTTACCGGTAAAGATACACAAATTTCCCAAGCATTGATCCACAAATTTCCCAAGTATAGATCCGCAAAATTCCCAAGTATAGATCCGCAAAATTCCCAAGTATAGATCCACAAATTTCATAAGTATAGATCCACAAATTTCCCAAGCATTAATCCACAAATTTCCCAAGTGTAGATCCGCAAATTTCCGAGGTATAGATCCGCAAAATTCCCAAGTATAGATCCGCAAAATTCCCAAGTATAGATCCGCAAAATTCCCAAGAATAGATCCGCAAAATTCCCAAGTATAGATCCACAAATTTTCCAAGTATAGATCCACAAATTTCCTAAGTATAGATCCACCAATTTCTCAAGTACACAAATTTCCCAAGTATTGATCGTCAAATTTTACAAGTATATATCGACAAATTTCCGAATTATAGATCACCAAATTTCCCAAGTATAGATCCACAAATTTCCCAAGTATAGATGCACAAATTTCCCAAGCATTGATCCACAAATTTCCCAAGTATAGATCCACAAATTTCCCAAGTATAGATCCACAAATTTCCCAAGCATTGATCCACAAATTTCCCAAGTATAGATCCACAAATTTCCCAAGCATAGATCCGCCAGTTTCCCAAGTATAGATCCAAAAATTTCCCAAGTAAAGATCCACCAATTTCCCAAGTATTGATCGACAAATTTCCCAAGTATTGATCGACAAATTTCCTAAGTATAGATACACAAATTTCCCAAGTATAGATCCACATATTTCCCGAATATAGATCCTCAAGTTTCCCAAGTATAGATCCACAAATTTGCCGACTATAGATACACAAATTTCCCAAGCATTGATCCACAAAATTCCCAAGTATAGATCCGCAAAATTCCCAAGTATAGATCCACAAATTTCCCAAGTATAGATCCACAAATTTCCTAAGTATAGATCCACAAATTTCCCAAGCATTGATCCACAAATTTCCCAAGTATAGATCCGCAAATTTCCGAAGTATAGATCCGCAAAATTCCCAAGTATAGATCCGCAAAATTCCCAAGTATAGATCCACAAATTTTCCAAGTATAGATCCAAAAATTTCCCAAGTATAGATCCCAAAATTTCCCAAGTATAGATCCACAAATTTCCTAAGTATAGATCCACCAATTTCTCAAGTACACAAATTTCCCAAGTATTGATCGTCAAATTTCACAAGTATATATCGACAAATTTCCGAATTATAGATCCACAAATTTCCCAAGTATAGATCCACAAATTTCCCAAGTATAGATCCACAAATTTCCCAAGTATAGATCCACAAATTTCCCAAGCATAGATCCACAAATTTCCCAATCATATATCCACAAATTTCCTAAGTATAGATCCCCAAATTTCTCAAGTATAGATCTACAAATTTCCCAAGTATAGATCCACAAATTTCCCAAGCATTGATCCACAAATTTCCCAAGTATAGATCCACAAATTTCCCAAGTATAGATCCACAAATTTCCCAAGTATAAATCCACAAATTTCCCAAGTATAGATCCACAAATTTCCCAAGCATTGATCCACAAATTTCCCAAGTATAGATCCGCAAATTTCCGAGGTATAGATCCGCAAAATTCCCAAGTATAGATCCGCAAAATTCCCAAGCATAGATCCATAAATTTCCGAAGTATAGATCCGCAAATTTCTCAAGAATAGATCGACAAATTTCCCAAGTATAGATCCACCAATTTCCCAAGTATAGATCCACAAATTTCCCAAGTATAGATTCACAAATTTCCCAAGTATAGATCCAAAAATTTCCCAAGTAAAGATCCACCAATTTCTCAAGTATAGATCCACAAATTTCCCAAGTATAGATCCACAAATTTCCCAAGCATTGATCCACAAATTTCCCAAGTATAGATCCGCAAATTTCCGAGGTATAGATCCGCAAAATTCCCAAGTATAGATCCGCAAAATTCCCAAGCATAGATCCATAAATTTCCGAAGTATAGATCCGCAAATTTCTCAAGAATAGATCGACAAATTTCCCAAGTATAGATCCACCAATTTCCCAAGTATAGATCCACAAATTTCCCGAGTATAGATTCACAAATTTCCCAAGTATAGATCCAAAAATTTCCCAAGTAAAGATCCACCAATTTCTCAAGTACAGATCCACAAATTTCCCAAGTATTGATAGACAAATTTCCCAAGTATTGATCGACAAATTTCCTAAGTATAGATACACAAGTTTCCCAAGTATAGATCCACAAATTTACCGGTAAAGATACACAAATTTCCCAAGCATTGATCCACAAATTTCCCAAGTATAGATCCGCAAAATTCCCAAGTATAGATCCGCAAAATTCCCAAGTATAGATCCACAAATTTCCCAAGTATAGATCCACAAATTTCATAAGTATAGATCCACAAATTTCCCAAGCATTGATCCACAAATTTCCCAAGTGTAGATCCGCAAATTTCCGAGGTATAGATCCGCAAAATTCCCAAGTATAGATCCGCAAAATTCCCAAGTATAGATCCGCAAAATTCCCAAGAATAGATCCGCAAAATTCCCAAGTATAGATCCACAAATTTTCCAAGTATAGATCCACAAATTTCCTAAGTATAGATCCACCAATTTCTCAAGTACACAAATTTCCCAAGTATTGATCGTCAAATTTTACAAGTATATATCGACAAATTTCCGAATTATAGATCACCAAATTTCCCAAGTATAGATCCACAAATTTCCCAAGCATAGATCCACAAATTTCCCAAGCATTGATCCACAAATTTCCCAAGTATAGATCCACAAATTTCCCAAGTATAGATCCACAAATTTCCCAAGCATTGATCCACAAATTTCCCAAGTATAGATCCACAAATTTCCCAAGCATAGATCCGCCAGTTTCCCAAGTATAGATCCACAAATTTACCGAGTATAGATACACAAATTTCCGAAGATCCACAAATTTATGAAGTATAGATCCACAAATTTCCAAAGTATAGATCCACCAATTTCTCAAGTATAGATCCACAAATTTACCAAGTATAGATCCACCAATTTCTCAAGTATAGATCGACAAATTTCCAGGGTATAGATCCACAAATTTCCCAAGTATATATCCACAAGGTTTCCAAGTATTGATCGACAAATTTCCCAAGTATTGATCGACAAATTTCCCAAGTATTGATCGACAAATTTCCCAAGTATTGATCGACAAATTTCCCAAGTATAGATACACAAATTTCCCAAGTGTAGATCCACAAATTTCCCAATTAGAGATACACAAATTTCCCAAGTATACATCCACAAATTTCCCAATTAGAGATAGATCCACCATTTTCTCAAGTATAGATACACATTTCCCAAGCATTGATCCACAAATTTCCCAAGCATTGATCCACAAATTTCCCATGTATAGATCCGCAAATTTCCCATGTATAGATCCGCAAATTTCCAAAGTATAGATCCACCAATTTCTCAAGTATAGATCCACAAATTTACCAAGTATAGATCCACCAATTTCTCAAGTATAGATCGACAAATTTCCAGGGTATAGATCCACAAATTTCCCAAGTATATATCCACAAGTTTTCCAAGTATTGATCGACAAATTTTCCAAGTATTGATCGACAAATTTCCCAAGTATTGATCGACAAATTTCCCAAGTATTGATCGACAAATTTCCCAAGTATAGATACACAAATTTCCCAAGTGTAGATCCACAAATTTCCCAATAAGAGTAACACAAATTTCCCAAGTATACATCCACAAATTTCCTAAGTATAGATCCACCATTTTCTCAAGTATAGATCCTTAAATTTACCGAGTATAGATACACATTTCCCAAGCATTGATCCACAAATTTCCCAAGCATTGATCCACAAATTTCCCATGTATAGATCCGCAAATTTCCCATGTATAGATCCACCAATTTCTCAAGTACAGATCCACAAATTTCCCAAGTATTGATCGATAAATTTCACAAGTATATATCGACAAATTTCCGAATTTTAGATCCACAAATTTCCCAAGTATAGATCCACAAATTTCCCAAGTATAGATCCACAAATTTCCTAAGATCCACAAATTTATGAAGTATAGATCCACAAATTTCCAAAGTATAGATCCACCAATTTCTCAAATAGATCCACAAACTTCCAAAGTATAGATCCCCAAATTTCCGAAGTATAGATCCACCAATTTCCCAAGAATGGATCCAAAATTTCCCAAGTATAGATCCACAAATTTCTAAAGTAGATCCACAAATTTCCCAAGCATAGATCCACAAATTTCCCGAGTATAGATCCGCAAGTTTCCCAAGTATAGATCCACAAATTTCCCAAGCATTGATCCACAAATTTCCCAAGCATAGATCCACAAATTTCCGAAGTATAGATCCGTAAATTTACCAAGTATAGATCTACAAATTTCTGAATTGTAGATCCACCAATTTCTCAAGCATAGATCCACAAACTTCCAAAGTATAGATCCACAAATTTCCGAAGTATAGATCCACCAATTTCCCAAGTATGGATCCAAAATTTCCCAAGTATAGATCCACAAATTTCCCAAGTAGATCCGGAAATTTCCCAAGTATAGATCGACAAATTTCCAGGGTATAGATCCACAAATTTCCCAAGCATTGATCCACAAATTTCCCAAGTGTAGATCCGCAAATTTCCGAGGTATAGATCCGCAAAATTCCCAAGTATAGATCCGCAAAATTCCCAAGTATAGATCCGCAAAATTCCCAAGAATAGATCCGCAAAATTCCCAAGTATAGATCCACAAATTTTCCAAGTATAGATCCACAAATTTCCCAAGTATAGATCCACCAATTTCTCAAGTACACAAATTTCCCAAGTATTGATCGTCAAATTTTACAAGTATATATCGACAAATTTCCGAATTATAGATCACCAAATTTCCCAAGTATAGATCCACAAATTTCCCAAGTATAGATGCACAAATTTCCCAAGCATTGATCCACAAATTTCCCAAGTATAGATGCACAAATTTCCCAAGCATTGATCGACAAATTTCCTAAGTATAGATACACAAATTTCCCAAGTATAGATCCACATATTTCCCGAATATAGATCCTCAAGTTTCCCAAGTATAGATCCACAAATTTACCGACTATAGATACACAAATTTCCCAAGCATTGATCCACAAAATTCCCAAGTATAGATCCGCAAAATTCCCAAGTATAGATCCACAAATTTCCCAAGTATAGATCCACAAATTTCCTAAGTATAGATCCACAAATTTCCCAAGCATTGATCCACAAATTTCCCAAGTATAGATCCGCAAATTTCCGAAGTATAGATCCGCAAAATTCCCAAGTATAGATCCGCAAAATTCCCAAGTATAGATCCACAAATTTTCCAAGTATAGATCCAAAAATTTCCCAAGTATAGATCCCAAAATTTCCCAAGTATAGATCCACAAATTTCCTAAGTATAGATCCACCAATTTCTCAAGTACACAAATTTCCCAAGTATTGATCGTCAAATTTCACAAGTATATATCGACAAATTTCCGAATTATAGATCCACAAATTTCCCAAGTATAGATCCACAAATTTCCCAAGTATAGATCCACAAATTTCCCAAGCATAGATCCACAAATTTCCCAATCATATATCCACAAATTTCCTAAGTATAGATCCCCAAATTTCTCAAGTATAGATCCACAAATTTCCCAAGTATAGATCCACAAATTTCCAAAGTATAGATCTACAAATTTCCCAAGTATAGATCCACAAATTTCCCAAGCATTGATCCACAAATTTCCCAAGTATAGATCCACAAATTTCCCAAGTATAGATCCACAAATTTCCCAAGTGTAGATCCACAAATTTCCCAATTATAGATAAACATATTTCCCAAGTATATATCCACAAATTTCCCAAGTATTGATCGACAAATTTCCCAAGTATTGATCGACAAATTTCCCAAGTATTGATCGACAAATTTCCTAAGTATAGATACACAAATTTCCCAAGTATAGATCCACAAATTTCCCAATTATAGATACACAAATTTCCCAAGTATATATCCACAAATTTCCCAAGTATTGATCGACAAATTTCCCAAGTATTGATCGACAAATTTCCCAAGTATTGATCGACAAATTTCCTAAGTATAGATACACAAATTTCCCAAGTGTAGATCCACAAATTTCCCAATTAGAGATACACAAATTTTCCAAGTATAGATCCACAAATTTCCAAAGTATAGATCCACCAATTTCTCATTTTCACAAATTTACCGAGTATAGATACACAAATTTCCCAAGCATTGATCCACAAATTTCCCAAGTATAGATCCGCAAATTTTCCATGTATAGATCCACCAATTTCTCAAGTACAGATCCACAAATTTCCCAAGTATTGATCGATAAATTTCACAAGTATATATCGACAAATTTCCGAATTATAGATCCGTAAATTTCCCAAGTATAGATCCACCAATTTCCGAATTTTAGATCCACAAATTTCCCAAGTATAGATCCACAAATTTCCCAAGTATAGATCCACAAATTTGCCAAGCATAGATCCACAAATTTCCCGAGTATAGATCCGCAAGTTTCCCAAGTATAGATCCACAAATTTACCGAGTATAGATACACAAATTTCCCAAGCATTGATTCACAAATTTCCCAAGTATAGATCCGCAAATTTCCGAAGTATAGATCCGCAAAATTCCCAAGTATAGATCCACAAATTTCACAAAGTATAGATCCAAAAATTTCCCAAGTATAGATCCAAAAATTTCCCAAGTATAGATCCAAAAATTTCCCAAGTATAGATCCAAAAATTTCCCAAGTATAGATCCACAAATTTTCCAAGTATATATACACAAATTTCCCAAATATAGATCCACAAATTTCCCAAGTATAGATCCACAAATTTCCCAAGCATAGATCCACAAATTTCCCAAGTATAGATCCACAAATTTCCCAAGTATAGATCCACAAATTTCCGAAGTATAGATCCACAAATTTCCCAAGTATAGATCCACAAATTTCCCAAGATCCACAAGTATAGATCCACAAATTTCCTAAGATCCACAAGTATAGATCCACAAATTTTCCAAGTATAGATCCACAAATTTACCAAGCATAGATCCACAAATTTCCGAAGTATAGATCCGTACATTTCCCAAGATAGATCCACAAATTTCCCAAGTACATATCCACAAATTTCTAAAGCATTGATCCACAAATTTCCCAAGTATAGATCCACAAATTTCCCAAGCATAGATCCACAAATTTCCCAAGTATAGATCCACAAATTTCCCAAGCATAGATCCACAAATTTCCCAAGTATAGATGCACAAATTTCCCAAGCATAGATGCACAAATTTCCCAAGCATTGATGCACAAATTTCCCAAGTATAGATCCACAAATTTCCCAAATATAGATACACAAATTTCCCAAGTATAGATCCACAAATTTCCCGAGTATAGATCCGCAAACTTCCCAAGTGTAGATCCACAAATTTCCCAATTATAGATACACAAATTTCCCAAGTATTGATCGAGAAATTTCCCAAGTATTGATCGACAAATTTCCCAAGCAGAGATCCACAAATTTCCCAAGTATAGATCGACAAATTTCCCTAGTATAGATAAACCAATTTCCCAAGTATAGATCCACAAATTTCCGAAGTATAGATCCGTAAATTTCCCAAGTATAGATCCACAAATTTCCGAATCGTAGATCCACAAATTTCCCAAGTATAGATCCACAAATTTCCCAAGTATAGATCCCTACATTTCCCAAGATAGATCCACAAATTTCCCAAGTACATATCCACAAATTTTCCAAGTATAGATCCACAAATTTCTAAAGCATTGATCCACAAATTTCCCAAGTATAGATCCACAAATTTCCCAAGCATAGATCCACAAATTTCCCAAGTACAGATCCACAAATTTCCCAAGCATAGATCCACAAATTTCCCAAGTATAGATGCACAAATTTCCCAAGCATAGATGCACAAATTTCCCAAGTATAGATCCAGAAATTTCCCAAATATAGATACACAAATTTCCCAAGTATAGATCCACAAATTTCCCGAGTATAGATCCGCAAACTTCCCAAGTGTAGATCCTCAAATTTCCCAATTATAGATACACAAATTTCCCAAGTATTGATCGAGAAATTTCCCAAGTATTGATCGACAAATTTCCCAAGCATAGATCCACAAATTTCCCAAGTATAGATCGACAAATTTCCCTAGTATAGATAAACCAATTTCCCAAGTATAGATCCACAAATTTCCGAAGTATAGATCCGTAAATTTCCCAAGTATAGATCCACAAATTTCCGAATCGTAGATCCACAAATTTCCCAAGTATATATCCACAAATTTCCCAAGTATAGATCCACAAATTTCCCAAGTTTAGATCCACAAATTTCATAAGCATAGATCCACAAATTTCCGAAGTATAGATCCGTAAATTTCCCAAGTATAGATCCACAAATTTCCGAATTGTAGATCCACAAATTTCCGAATTGTAGATCCACAAATTTCCCAAGTATAGATCCTCCAATTTCTCAAGTATAGATACACAAATTTTCGAAGTATAGATCCAAAAATTTCCCAAGTATAGATCCACAAATTTCCCGAGTATAGATCCGCAAGTTTCCCAAGTATAGATCCACAAATTTACCGAGTATATATCCACAAATTTCCCAAGTATTGATCGACAAATTTCCCAAGCATTGATCCACAAATTTCCCAAATATAGATCGACAAATTTCCCAAGTATAAATCCACAAATTTTCCAAGTATAGATCCGCAAATTTCCCAAGTATATATCCACAAATTTCCCAAGTATAGATCCACAAATTTCCCAAGTATAGAACCACAAATTTCCCAAGCATAGATCCACAAATTTCCGAAGTATAGATCCGTAAATTTCCCAAGTATAGATCCACAAATCTCCGAATTGTAGATCCTCCAATTTCCCAAGTATAGATCCACAAATTTTCCAAGTATAGATCCACAAATTTACCAAGCATAGATCCACAAATTTCCGAAGTATAGATCCGTACATTTCCCAAGATAGATCCACAAATTTCCCAAGTACATATCCACAAATTTCTAAAGCATTGATCCACAAATTTCCCAAGTATAGATCCACAAATTTCCCAAGCATAGATCCACAAATTTCCCAAGTATAGATCCACAAATTTCCCAAGCATAGATCCACAAATTTCCCAAGTATAGATGCACAAATTTCCCAAGCATAGATGCACAAATTTCCCAAGTATAGATCCAGAAATTTCCCAAATATAGATACACAAATTTCCCAAGTATAGATCCACAAATTTCCCGAGTATAGATCCGCAAACTTCCCAAGTGTAGATCCTCAAATTTCCCAATTATAGATACACAAATTTCCCAAGTATTGATCGAGAAATTTCCCAAGTATTGATCGACAAATTTCCCAAGCATAGATCCACAAATTTCCCAAGTATAGATCGACAAATTTCCCTAGTATAGATAAACCAATTTCCCAAGTATAGATCCACAAATTTCCGAAGTATAGATCCGTAAATTTCCCAAGTATAGATCCACAAATTTCCGAATCGTAGATCCACAAATTTCCCAAGTATATATCCACAAATTTCCCAAGTATAGATCCACAAATTTCCCAAGTTTAGATCCACAAATTTCATAAGCATAGATCCACAAATTTCCGAAGTATAGATCCGTAAATTTCCCAAGTATAGATCCACAAATTTCCGAATTGTAGATCCACAAATTTCCGAATTGTAGATCCACAAATTTCCCAAGTATAGATCCTCCAATTTCTCAAGTATAGATACACAAATTTTCGAAGTATAGATCCAAAAATTTCCCAAGTATAGATCCACAAATTTCCCGAGTATAGATCCGCAAGTTTCCCAAGTATAGATCCACAAATTTACCGAGTATATATCCACAAATTTCCCAAGTATTGATCGACAAATTTCCCAAGCATTGATCCACAAATTTCCCAAATATAGATCGACAAATTTCCCAAGTATAAATCCACAAATTTTCCAAGTATAGATCCGCAAATTTCCCAAGTATATATCCACAAATTTCCCAAGTATAGATCCACAAATTTCCCAAGTATAGAACCACAAATTTCCCAAGCATAGATCCACAAATTTCCGAAGTATAGATCCGTAAATTTCCCAAGTATAGATCCACAAATCTCCGAATTGTAGATCCTCCAATTTCCCAAGTATAGATCCACAAATTTTCCAAGTATAGATCCACAAATTTACCAAGCATAGATCCACAAATTTCCGAAGTATAGATCCGTACATTTCCCAAGATAGATCCACAAATTTCCCAAGTACATATCCACAAATTTTCCAAGTATAGATCCACAAATTTCTAAAGCATTGATCCACAAATTTCCCAAGTATAGATCCACAAATTTCCCAAGCATAGATCCACAAATTTCCCAAGTACAGATCCACAAATTTCCCAAGCATAGATCCACAAATTTCCCAAGTATAGATGCACAAATTTCCCAAGCATAGATGCACAAATTTCCCAAGTATAGATCCAGAAATTTCCCAAATATAGATACACAAATTTCCCAAGTATAGATCCACAAATTTCCCGAGTATAGATCCGCAAACTTCCCAAGTGTAGATCCTCAAATTTCCCAATTATAGATACACAAATTTCCCAAGTATTGATCGAGAAATTTCCCAAGTATTGATCGACAAATTTCCCAAGCATAGATCCACAAATTTCCCAAGTATAGATCGACAAATTTCCCTAGTATAGATAAACCAATTTCCCAAGTATAGATCCACAAATTTCCGAAGTATAGATCCGTAAATTTCCCAAGTATAGATCCACAAATTTCCGAATCGTAGATCCACAAATTTCCCAAGTATATATCCACAAATTTCCCAAGTATAGATCCACAAATTTCCCAAGTTTAGATCCACAAATTTCATAAGCATAGATCCACAAATTTCCGAAGTATAGATCCGTAAATTTCCCAAGTATAGATCCACAAATTTCCGAATTGTAGATCCACAAATTTCCGAATTGTAGATCCACAAATTTCCCAAGTATAGATCCTCCAATTTCTCAAGTATAGATACACAAATTTTCGAAGTATAGATCCAAAAATTTCCCAAGTATAGATCCACAAATTTCCCGAGTATAGATCCGCAAGTTTCCCAAGTATAGATCCACAAATTTACCGAGTATATATCCACAAATTTCCCAAGTATTGATCGACAAATTTCCCAAGCATTGATCCACAAATTTCCCAAATATAGATCGACAAATTTCCCAAGTATAAATCCACAAATTTTCCAAGTATAGATCCGCAAATTTCCCAAGTATATATCCACAAATTTCCCAAGTATAGATCCACAAATTTCCCAAGTATAGAACCACAAATTTCCCAAGCATAGATCCACAAATTTCCGAAGTATAGATCCGTAAATTTCCCAAGTATAGATCCACAAATCTCCGAATTGTAGATCCTCCAATTTCCCAAGTATAGATCCACAAATTTTCCAAGTATAGATCCACAAATTTACCAAGCATAGATCCACAAATTTCCGAAGTATAGATCCGTACATTTCCCAAGATAGATCCACAAATTTCCCAAGTACATATCCACAAATTTCTAAAGCATTGATCCACAAATTTCTAAAGCATTGATCCACAAATTTCCCAAGTATAGATCCACAAATTTCCCAAGCATAGATCCACAAATTTCCCAAGTACAGATCCACAAATTTCCCAAGCATAGATCCACAAATTTCCCAAGTATAGATGCACAAATTTCCCAAGCATAGATGCACAAATTTCCCAAGTATAGATCCAGAAATTTCCCAAATATAGATACACAAATTTCCCAAGTATAGATCCACAAATTTCCCGAGTATAGATCCGCAAACTTCCCAAGTGTAGATCCACAAATTTCCCAATTATAGATACACAAATTTCCCAAGTATTGATCGACAAATTTCCCAAGCATAGATCCACAAATTTCCCAAGCATAGATCCACAAATTTCCCAAGTATAGATCGACAAATTTCCCTAGTATAGATAAACCAATTTCCCAAGTATAGATCCACAAATTTCCGAAGTATAGATCCGTAAATTTCCCAAGTATAGATCCACAAATTTCCGAATCGTAGATCCACAAATTTCCCAAGTATAGATCCACAAATTTCCCAAGTATAGATCCCTACATTTCCCAAGATAGATCCACAAATTTCCCAAGTACATATCCACAAATTTTCCAAGTATAGATCCACAAATTTCTAAAGCATTGATCCACAAATTTCCCAAGTATAGATCCACAAATTTCCCAAGCATAGATCCACAAATTTCCCAAGTACAGATCCACAAATTTCCCAAGTATAGATGCACAAATTTCCCAAGCATAGATGCACAAATTTCCCAAGTATAGATCCAGAAATTTCCCAAATATAGATACACAAATTTCCCAAGTATAGATCCACAAATTTCCCGAGTATAGATCCGCAAACTTCCCAAGTGTAGATCCTCAAATTTCCCAATTATAGATACACAAATTTCCCAAGTATTGATCGAGAAATTTCCCAAGTATTGATCGACAAATTTCCCAAGCATAGATCCACAAATTTCCCAAGTATAGATCGACAAATTTCCCTAGTATAGATAAACCAATTTCCCAAGTATGGATCCACAAATTTCCGAAGTATAGATCCGTAAATTTCCCAAGTATAGATCCACAAATTTCCGAATCGTAGATCCACAAATTTCCCAAGTATATATCCACAAATTTCCCAAGTATAGATCCACAAATTTCCCAAGTTTAGATCCACAAATTTCATAAGCATAGATCCACAAATTTCCGAAGTATAGATCCGTAAATTTCCCAAGTATAGATCCACAAATTTCCGAATTGTAGATCCACAAATTTCCGAATTGTAGATCCACAAATTTCCGAATTGTAGATCCACAAATTTCCCAAGTATAGATCCTCCAATTTCTCAAGTATAGATACACAAATTTTCGAAGTATAGATCCAAAAATTTCCCAAGTATAGATCCACAAATTTCCCGAGTATAGATCCGCAAGTTTCCCAAGTATAGATCCACAAATTTACCGAGTATATATCCACAAATTTCCCAAGTATTGATCGACAAATTTCCCAAGCATTGATCCACAAATTTCCCAAATATAGATCGACAAATTTCCCAAGTATAAATCCACAAATTTTCCAAGTATAGATCCGCAAATTTCCCAAGTATATATCCACAAATTTCCCAAGTATAGATCCACAAATTTCCCAAGTATAGAACCACAAATTTCCCAAGCATAGATCCACAAATTTCCGAAGTATAGATCCGTAAATTTCCCAAGTATAGATCCACAAATCTCCGAATTGTAGATCCTCCAATTTCCCAAGTATAGATCCACAAATTTTCCAAGTATAGATCCACAAATTTACCAAGCATAGATCCACAAATTTCCGAAGTATAGATCCGTACATTTCCCAAGATATATCCACAAATTTCCCAAGTACATATCCACAAATTTCTAAAGCATTGATCCACAAATTTCCCAAGTATAGATCCACAAATTTCCCAAGCATAGATCCACAAATTTCCCAAGTATAGATCCACAAATTTCCCAAGCATAGATCCACAAATTTCCCAAGTATAGATGCACAAATTTCCCAAGCATAGATGCACAAATTTCCCAAGCATTGATGCACAAATTTCCCAAGTATAGATCCACAAATTTCCCAAATATAGATACACAAATTTCCCAAGTATAGATCCACAAATTTCCCGAGTATAGATCCGCAAACTTCCCAAGTGTAGATCCACAAATTTCCCAATTATAGATACACAAATTTCCCAAGTATTGATCGAGAAATTTCCCAAGTATTGATCGACAAATTTCCCAAGCATAGATCCACAAATTTCCCAAGTATAGATCGACAAATTTCCCTAGTATAGATAAACCAATTTCCCAAGTATAGATCCACAAATTTCCGAAGTATAGATCCGTAAATTTCTCAAGTATAGATCCACAAATTTCCGAATCGTAGATCCACAAATTTCCCAAGTATAGATCCACAAATTTCCCAAGTATAGATCCACAAATTTCCCAAGTTTAGATCCACAAATTTCATAAGCATAGATCCACAAATTTCCGAAGTATAGATCCGTAAATTTCCCAAGTATAGATACACAAATTTCCGAATTGTAGATCCACAAATTTCCCAAGTATAGATCCTCCAATTTCTCAAGTATAGATACACAAATTTTCGAAGTATAGATCCAAAAATTCCCCAAGTATAGATCCACAAATTTCCCGAGTATAGACCCGCAAGTTTCCCAAGTATAGATCCACAAATTTACCGAGTATATATCCACAAATTTCCCAAGTATATATCCACAAATTTTCCAAGTATAGATCCGCAAATTTCCCAAGTATATATCCACAAATTTCCCAAGTATAGATCCACAAATTTCCCAAGTATAGAACCACAAATTTCCCTAGTATAGATCCACAAATTTCCCAAGTATAAATCCACAAATTTTCCAAGTATAGATCCGCAAATTTCCCAAGTATATATCCACAAATTTCCCAAGTATAGATCCACAAATTTCCCAAGTATAGAACCACAAATTTCCCATGCATAGATCCACAAATTTCCGAAGTATAGATCCGTAAATTTCCCAAGTATAGATCCACAAATCTCCGAATTGTAGATCCACAAATTTCCCAAGTATTGATCGAGAAATTTCCCAAGTATTGATCGACAAATTTCCCAAGTATAGATCGACAAATTTCCCTAGTATAGATAAACCAATTTCCCAAGTATAGATCCACAAATTTCCGAAGTATAAATCCGTAAATTTCCCAAGTATAGATCCACAAATTTCCGAATCGTAGATCCACAAATTTCCCAAGTATAGATCCACAAATTTCCCAAGTGTAGATCCACAAATTTCCCAAGTTTAGATCCACATATTTCATAAGCATAGATCCACAAATTTCCGAAGTATAGATCCGTAAATTTCCCAAGTATAGATCCACAAATTTCCGAATTGTAGATCCACAAATTTCCCAAGTATAGATCCTCCAATTTCTCAAGTATAGATACACAAATTTCCGAAGTATAGATCCAAAAATTTCCCAAGTATAGATCCACAAATTTCCCTAAAATAGATCCGCAAGTTTCCCAAGTATAGATCCACAAATTTACCGAGTATAGATACACAAATTTCCCAAGCATTGATCCACAAATTTCCCAAGTATTGATCCGCAAACTTCCGAAGTATAGATCAACAAATTTACCGAGTATAGATACACAAATTTCCCAAGCATTGATCCACAAATTTCCCAAGTATTGATCCGCAAACTTCCGAAGTATAGATCCGCAAAATTCCCAAGTATAGATCCACAAATTTTCCAAGTATAGATCCACAAATTTCCCAAGCATAGATCCACAAATTTCCGAAGTATAGATCCGTACATTTCCCAAGTATAGATCCACAAATTTCCCAAGTATTGATCGACAAATTTCACAAGTATATATCCACAAATTTCTCAAGTATAGATCCACAAATTTCCCACGTATAGATCGACAAATTTCCGAAGTATAGATCCACAAATTTCCCAAGCATAGATCCACCAATTTCCCAAGTATAGATCCACAAATTTCTCAAGTATAGATCGACAAATTTCCCAAGTATAGATCCATAAATTTTCCATGTATAGATCCACAAATTCCCAAAGTATATATCCACAAATTTCCCGAGTATAGATCGGCAAAATTCCATGGTATAGATAGACAAATTTCAGAAGTGTAGATCGACAAATTTCCCAAGTATAGATCTACAAATTTCCCAAGTATTGATCGACAAATTTCACAAGTATATATCCACAAATTTCTCAAGTATATATCCACAAATTTCTCAAGTATAGATCCACAAATTTCCCAAGTATAGATCCACAAATTTCCGAAGTATAGATCCGAAAATTTCCAAGAATAGATCCACCAATTTCCCAAGTATAGATCCACAAATTTCCCAAGAATAGATCGACAAATTAACGAAGTATAGATCCACCGATTTCCCAAGTATAGATCCAAATTTCCCAAGTATAGATCCACAAATTTCCCAAGCATAGATCCACAAATTTCCCAAGTATAGATCCACAAATTTCCCAAATATAGATCCACAAATTTCCCAAGTATAGATCCACAAATTTCCCAAGTATTGATCGAGAAATTTCCCAAGCATTGATCAACAAATTTCCCAAGTATAGATCCGCAAATTTCCGAAGTAAAGATCCACAAATTTCCCAAGTATAGATCCACAAATTTCCCAAGCATAGATCCACAAATTTCCGAAGTATAGATCCGTACATTTCCCAAGATAGATCCACAAATTTCCCCCAGTACATATCCACAAATTTTCCAAGTATAGATCCACAAATTTCTAAAGCATTGATCCACAAATTTCCCAAGTATAGATCCACAAATTTCCCAAGCATAGATCCACAAATTTCCCAAGTATAGATAAACAAATTTCCCAAGCATAGATCCACAAATTTCCCAAGTATAGATGCACAAATTTCCCAAGCATAGATGCACAAATTTCCCAAGTATAGATCCACAAATTTCCCAAATATAGATCCACAAATTTCCCAAGTATAGATCCACAAATTTCCCGAGTATAGATCCGCAAATTTCCCAGGTGTAGATCCACAAATTTCCCAATTATAGATACACAAATTTCCCAAGTATTGATCGAGAAATTTCCCAAGTATTGATCGACAAATTTCCCAAGTATTGATCGACAAATTTCCCTAGTATAGATAAACCAATTTCCCAAGTAAAGATCCACAAATTTCCTAAGTATAGATCCGTAAATTTCCCAAGTATAGATCCACAAATTTCCGAATCGTAGATCCACAAATTTCCCAAGTATAGATCCACAAATTTCCCAAGTATAGATCCACAAATTTCCCAAGTTTAGATCCACAAATTTCATAAGCATAGATCCACAAATTTCCGAAGTATAGATCCGTAAATTTCCCAAGTATAGATCCACAAATTTCCGAATTGTAGATCCACAAATTTCCCAAGTATAGATCCTCCAATTTCTTAAGTATAGATACACAAATTTCCGAAGTATAGATCCAAAAATTTCCCAAGTATAGATCCACAAATTTCCCGAGTATAGATCCGCAAGTTTCCCAAGTATAGATCCACAAATTTACCGAGTATAGATACACAAATTTCCCAAGCATTGATCCACAAATTTCCCAAGTATTGATCCGCAAACTTCCGAAGTATAGATCCGCAAAATTCCCAAGTATAGATCCACAAATTTTCCAAGTATAGATCCACAAATTTCACAAGTATTGATCGACAAATTTCACAAGTATATATCCACAAATTTCTCAAGTATATATCCACAAATTTCTCAAGTATAGATCCACAAATTTCCGAAGTATAGATCCGAAAATTTCCAAGAATAGATCCACCAATTTCCCAAGTATAGATCCACAAATTTCCCAAGAATAGATCGACAAATTAACGAAGTATAGATCCACCGATTTCCCAAGTATAGATCCAAATTTCCCAAGTATAGATCCACAAATTTCCCAAGCATAGATCCACAAATTTCCCAAGTATAGATCCACAAATTTCCCAAATATAGATCCACAAATTTCCCAAGTATAGATCCACAAATTTCCCAAGTATTGATCGAGAAATTTCCCAAGCATTGATCAACAAATTTCCCAAGTATAGATCCGCAAATTTCCGAAGTAAAGATCCACAAATTTCCCAAGTATAGATCCACAAATTTCCCAAGCATAGATCCACAAATTTCCGAAGTATAGATCCGTACATTTCCCAAGATAGATCCACAAATTTCCCCCAGTACATATCCACAAATTTTCCAAGTATAGATCCACAAATTTCTAAAGCATTGATCCACAAATTTCCCAAGTATAGATCCACAAATTTCCCAAGCATAGATCCACAAATTTCCCAAGTATAGATTCACAAATTTCCCAAGCATAGATCCACAAATTTCCCAAGTATAGATGCACAAATTTCCCAAGCATAGATGCACAAATTTCCCAAGTATAGATCCACAAATTTCCCAAATATAGATCCACAAATTTCCCAAGTATAGATCCACAAATTTCCCGAGTATAGATCCGCAAATTTCCCAGGTGTAGATCCACAAATTTCCCAATTATAGATACACAAATTTCCCAAGTATTGATCGAGAAATTTCCCAAGTATTGATCGACAAATTTCCCAAGTATTGATCGACAAATTTCCCTAGTATAGATAAACCAATTTCCCAAGTAAAGATCCACAAATTTCCTAAGTATAGATCCGTAAATTTCCCAAGTATAGATCCACAAATTTCCGAATCGTAGATCCACAAATTTCCCAAGTATAGATCCACAAATTTCCCAAGTATAGATCCACAAATTTCCCAAGTTTAGATCCACAAATTTCATAAGCATAGATCCACAAATTTCCGAAGTATAGATCCGTAAATTTCCCAAGTATAGATCCACAAATTTCCGAATTGTAGATCCACAAATTTCCCAAGTATAGATCCTCCAATTTCTTAAGTATAGATACACAAATTTCCGAAGTATAGATCCAAAAATTTCCCAAGTATAGATCCACAAATTTCCCGAGTATAGATCCGCAAGTTTCCCAAGTATAGATCCACAAATTTACCGAGTATAGATACACAAATTTCCCAAGCATTGATCCACAAATTTCCCAAGTATTGATCCGCAAACTTCCGAAGTATAGATCCGCAAAATTCCCAAGTATAGATCCACAAATTTTCCAAGTATAGATCCACAAATTTCCCAAGTATTGATCGACAAATTTCACAAGTATATATCCACAAATTTCTCAAGTATATATCCACAAATTTCTCAAGTATAGATCCACAAATTTCCCAAGTATAGATCCACAAATTTCCGAAGTATAGATCCGAAAATTTCCAAGAATAGATCCACCAATTTCCCAAGTATAGATCCACAAATTTCCCAAGAATAGATCGACAAATTAACGAAGTATAGATCCACCGATTTCCCAAGTATAGATCCAAATTTCCCAAGTATAGATCCACAAATTTCCCAAGCATAGATCCACAAATTTCCCAAGTATAGATCCACAAATTTCCCAAATATAGATCCACAAATTTCCCAAGTATAGATCCACAAATTTCCCAAGTATTGATCGAGAAATTTCCCAAGCATTGATCAACAAATTTCCCAAGTATAGATCCGCAAATTTCCGAAGTAAAGATCCACAAATTTCCCAAGTATAGATCCACAAATTTCCCAAGCATAGATCCACAAATTTCCGAAGTATAGATCCGTACATTTCCCAAGATAGATCCACAAATTTCCCCCAGTACATATCCACAAATTTTCCAAGTATAGATCCACAAATTTCTAAAGCATTGATCCACAAATTTCCCAAGTATAGATCCACAAATTTCCCAAGCATAGATCCACAAATTTCCCAAGTATAGATCCACAAATTTCCCAAGCATAGATCCACAAATTTCCCAAGTATAGATGCACAAATTTCCCAAGCATAGATGCACAAATTTCCCAAGTATAGATCCACAAATTTCCCAAATATAGATCCACAAATTTCCCAAGTATAGATCCACAAATTTCCCGAGTATAGATCCGCAAATTTCCCAGGTGTAGATCCACAAATTTCCCAATTATAGATACACAAATTTCCCAAGTATTGATCGAGAAATTTCCCAAGTATTGATCGACAAATTTCCCAAGTATTGATCGACAAATTTCCCTAGTATAGATAAACCAATTTCCCAAGTAAAGATCCACAAATTTCCTAAGTATAGATCCGTAAATTTCCCAAGTATAGATCCACAAATTTCCGAATCGTAGATCCACAAATTTCCCAAGTATAGATCCACAAATTTCCCAAGTATAGATCCACAAATTTCCCAAGTTTAGATCCACAAATTTCATAAGCATAGATCCACAAATTTCCGAAGTATAGATCCGTAAATTTCCCAAGTATAGATCCACAAATTTCCGAATTGTAGATCCACAAATTTCCCAAGTATAGATCCTCCAATTTCTTAAGTATAGATACACAAATTTCCGAAGTATAGATCCAAAAATTTCCCAAGTATAGATCCACAAATTTCCCGAGTATAGATCCGCAATTTTCCCAAGTATAGATCCACAAATTTACCGAGTATAGATACACAAATTTCCCAAGCATTGATCCACAAATTTCCCAAGTATTGATCCGCAAACTTCCGAAGTATAGATCCGCAAAATTCCCAAGTATAGATCCACAAATTTCCCAAGCATAGATCCACAAATTTCCGAAGTATAGATCCGTACATTTCCAGAGTATAGATCCACAAATTTCCCAAGTATTGATCGACAAATTTCACAAGTATATATCCACAAATTTCTCAAGTATAGATCCACAAATTTCCCACGTATAGATCGACAAATTTCCGAAGTATAGTTCCACCAATTTCCCAAGCATAGACCCACAAATATCAAAAGTATAGATCCACAAATTTCTCAAGTATAGATCGACAAATTTCCCAGGTATAGATCCACAAATTCCCAAAGTATATATCCACAAATTTCCCGAGTATAGATCGGCAAATTTCCATGGTATAGATAGACAAATTTCAGAAGTATAGATCGACAAATTTCCCAAGTATAGATCCACAAATTTCCCAAGTATAGATCCACAAATTTTCCAAGTATAGATCCACAAATTTCCCAAGCATAGATCCACAAATTTCCGAAGTATAGATCCGTTCATTTCCCAAGTATAGATCCACAATTTTCCCAAGTATTGATCGACAAATTTCACAAGTATATATCCACAAATTTCTCAAGTATAGATCCACAAATTTCCCACGTATAGATCGACAAATTTCCGAAGTATAGATCCACAAATTTCCCAAGCATAGATCCACCAATTTCCCAAGTATAGATCCACAAATTTCTCAAGTATAGATCGACAAATTTCCCAAGTATAGATCCACAAATTCCCAAAGTATATATCCACAAATTTCCCGAGTATAGATCGGCAAAATTCCATGGTATAGATAGACAAATTTCAGAAGTGTAGATCGACAAATTTCCCAAGTATAGATCTACAAATTTCCCAAGTATTGATCGACAAATTTCACAAGTATATATCCACAAATTTCTCAAGTATATATCCACAAATTTCCCAAGTATAGATCCACAAATTTCCCAAGTATAGATCCACAAATTTCCGAAGTATAGATCCGAAAATTTCCAAGAATAGATCCACAAATTTCAGAAGTATAGATCCACAAATTTTAAAAGTATAGATCCACAAATTTTAAAAGTATAGATCCACAAATTTCCCAAGTATAGATCCACAAATTTCCCAAGTATAGATCCACAAATTTCCCAAGTATAGATCCACCAATTTCCCAAGTATAGATCCACAAATTTCCCAAGAATAGATAGACAAATTAACGAAGTATAGATCCACCGATTTCCCAAGTATAGATCCAAATTTCCCAAGTATAGATCCACAAATTTCCCAAGCATAGATCCACAAATTTCCCAAGTATAGATCCACAAATTTCCCAAGTATTGATCGAGAAATTTCCCAAGCATTGATCAACAAATTTCCCAAGTATAGATCCGCAAATTTCCGAAGTAAAGATCCACAAATTTCCCAAGTATAGATCCACAAATTTCCCAAGCATAGATCCACAAATTTCCGAAATATAGATCCGTACATTTCCCAAGATAGATCCACAAATTTCCCCAAGTACATATCCACAAATTTTCCAAGTATAGATCCACAAATTTCTAAAGCATTGATCCACAAATTTCCCAAGTATAGATCCACAAATTTCCCAAGCATAGATCCACAAATTTCCCAAGTATAGATCCACAAATTTCCCAAGCATAGATCCACAAATTTCCCAAGTATAGATGCTCAAATTTCCCAAGCATAGATGCACAAATTTCCCAAGTATAGATCCACAAATTTCCCAAATATAGATCCACAAATTTCCCAAGTATAGATCCACAAATTTCCCGAGTATAGATCCGCAAATTTCCCAGGTGTAGATCCACAAATTTCCCAATTATAGATACACAAATTTCCCAAGTATTGATCGAGAAATTTCCCAAGTATTGATCGACAAATTTCCCAAGTATTGATCGACAAATTTCCCTAGTATAGATAAACCAATTTCCCAAGTAAAGATCCACAAATTTCCTAAGTATAGATCCGTAAATTTCCCAAGTATAGATCCACAAATTTCCGAATCGTAGATCCACAAATTTCCCAAGTATAGATCCACAAATTTCCCAAGTATAGATCCACAAATTTCCGAAGTATAGATCCAAAATTTTCCCAAGTATAGATCCACAAATTTCCCGAGTATAGATCCGCAAGTTTCCCAAGTATAGATCCACAAATTTACCGAGTATAGATACACAAATTTCCCAAGCATTGATCCACAAATTTCCCAAGTATTGATCCGCAAACTTCCGAAGTATAGATCCGCAAAATTCCCAAGTATAGATCCACAAATTTTCCAAGTATAGATCCACAAATTTCCCAAGCATAGATCCACAAATTTCCGAAGTATAGATCCGTACATTTCCAGAGTATAGATCGACAAATTTCACAAGTATATATCCACAAATTTCTCAAGTATAGATCCACAAATTTCCCACGTATAGATCGACAAATTTCCGAAGTATAGTTCCACCAATTTCCCAAGCATAGACCCACAAATATCAAAAGTATAGATCCACAAATTTCTCAAGTATAGATCGACAAATTTCCCAAGTATAGATCCACAAATTCCCAAAGTATATATCCACAAATTTCCCGAGTATAGATCGGCAAATTTCCATGGTATAGATAGACAAATTTCAGAAGTATAGATCGACAAATTTCCCAAGTATAGATCCACAAATTTACCAAGTATAGATCTACAAATTTCCCAAGTATTGATCGACAAATTTCACAAGTATATATCCACAAATTTCTCAAGTATAGATCCACAAATTTCCCAAGCATAGATCCACAAATTTCCCAAGTATAGATCCACAAATTTCCCAAGCATAGATCCACAAATTTCCCAAGTATAGATGCACAAATTTCCCAAGCATAGATGCACAAATTTCCCAAGCATAGATGCACAAATTTCCCAAGTATAGATCCACAAATTTCCCAAATATAGATCCACAAATTTCCCAAGTATAGATCTACAAATTTCCCGAGTATAGATCCGCAAATTTCCCAGGTGTAGATCCACAAATTTCCCAATTATAGATACACAAATTTCCCAAGTATTGATCGACAAATTTCCCAAGTATTGATCGACAAATTTCCCAAGTATTGATCGACAAATTTCCCAAGTATTGATCGACAAATTTCCCTAGTATAGATAAACCAATTTCCCAAGTATAGATCCACAAATTTCCTAAGTATAGATCCGTAAATTTCCCAAGTATAGATCCACAAATTTCCGAATCGTAGATCCACAAATTTCCCAAGTATAGATCCACAAATTTCCCAATTATAGATCCACAAATTTCCCAAGTTTAGATCCACAAATATCATAAGCATAGATCCACAAATTTCCGAAGTATAGATCCGTAAATTTCCCAAGTATAGATCCACAAATTTCCGAATTGTAGATCCACAAATTTCCCAAGTATAGATCCTCCAATTTCTTAAGTATAGATACACAAATTTCCGAAGTATAGATCCAAAAATTTCCCAAGTATAGATCCACAAATTTCCCGAGTATAGATCCGCATGTTTCCCAAGTATAGATCCACAAATTTACCGAGTATAGATACACAAATTTCCCAAGCATTGATCCACAAATTTCCCAAGTATTGATCCGCAAACTTCCGAAGTATAGATCCGCAAAATTCCCAAGTATAGATCCACAAATTTTCCAAGTATAGATCCACAAATTTCCCAAGCATAGATCCACAAATTTCCGAAGTATAGATCCGTACATTTCCCAAGTATAGATCCACAAATTTCCCAAGTATTGATCGACAAATTTCACAAGTATATATCCACAAATTTCTCAAGTATAGATCCACAAATTTCCCACGTATAGATCGACAAATTTCCGAAGTATAGTTCCACCAATTTCCCAAGCATAGACCCACAAATATCAAAAGTATAGATCCACAAATTTCTCAAGTATAGATCGACAAATTTCCCAAGTATAGATCCATAAATTTCCCAAGTATATATCCACAAATTTCCCGAGTATAGATCGTCAAATTTCCATGGTATAGATAGACAAATTTCAGAAGTATAGATCGACAAATTTCCCAAGTATAGATCCACAAATTTCCCAAGTATAGATCTACAAATTTCCCAAGTATTGATCGACAAATTTCACAAGTATATATCCACAAATTTCTCAAGTATATATCCACAAATTTCTCAAGTATAGATCCACAAATTTCCCAAGTATAGATCCACAAATTTTAAAAGTATAGATCCACAAATTTCCCAAGTATAGATCCACAAATTTCCCAAGTATAGATCCACAAATTTCCCAAGTATAGATCCACCAATTTCCCAAGTATTGATCCACAAATTTCCCAAGAATAGATCGACAAATTTACGAAGTATAGATCCACCGATTTCCCAAGCATAGATCCACAAATTTCCCAAGCATAGATCCACAAATTTTCCAAGTATAGATGCACAAATTTCCCAAGCATAGATGCACAAATTTCCCAAGTATAGATCCACAAATTTCCCAAATATAGATCCACAAATTTCCCAAGTATAGATCCACAAATTTCCCAAGTATTGATCGAGAAATTTCCCAAGCATTGATCAACAAATTTCCCAAGTTTAGATCCGCAAATTTCCGAAGTAAAGATCCACAAATTTCCCAAGTATAGATCCACAAATTTTCCAAGTATAGATCCACAAATTTCCCAAGCATAGATCCGTACATTTCCCAAGATAGATCCACAAATTTCCCAAGTACATATCCGCAAATTTCCCAAGTGTAGATCCACAAATTTCCCAATTATAGATACACAAATTTCCCAAGTATTGATCGAGAAATTTCCCAAGTATTGATCGAGAAATTTCCCAAGTATAGATCGACAAATTTCCCTAGTATAGATAAACCAATTTCCCAAGTATAGATCCACAAATTTCCGAAGTATAGATCCGTAAATTTCCCAAGTATAGATCCACAAATTTTCGAATCGTAGATCCACAAATTTCCCAAGTATAGATCCACAAATTTCCCAAGTATAGATCCACAAATTTCCCAAGTTTAGATCCACAAATTTCATAAGCATAGATCCACAAATTTCCGAAGTATAGATCCGTAAATTTCCCAAGTATAGATCCACAAATTTCCGAATTGTAGATCCACAAATTTCCCAAGTATAGATCCTCCAATTTCTCAAGTATAGATACACAAATTTCCGAAGTATAGATCCAAAAATTTCCCAAGTATAGATCCACAAATTTCCCGAGTATAGATCCGCAAGTTTCCCAAGTATAGATCCACAAATTTACCGAGTATAGATACACAAATTTCCCAAGCATTGATCCGCAAAATTCCCAAGTAAAGATCCACAAATTTCCCAAGTATAGATCCACAAATTTTCCAAGTATAGATCCACAAATTTCCCAAGCATAGATCCGTACATTTCCCAAGATGGATCCACAAATTTCCCAAGTACATATCCGCAAATTTCCCAAGTGTAGATCCACAAATTTCCCAATTATAGATACACAAATTTCCCAAGTATTGATCGAGAAATTTCCCAAGTATTGATCGACAAATTTCCCAAGTATAGATCGACAAATTTCCCTAGTATAGATAAACCAATTTCCCAAGTATAGATCCACAAATTTCCGAAGTATAGATCCGTAAATTTCCCAAGTATAGATCCACAAATTTCCGAATCGTAGATCCACAAATTTCCCAAGTATAGATCCACAAATTTCCCAAGTATAGATCCACAAATTTCCCAATTATAGATCCACAAATTTCCCAAGTTTAGATCCACAAATTTCATAAGCATAGATCCGTAAATTTCCCAAGTATATATCCACAAATTTCCGAAATGTAGATCCACAAATTTCCCAAGTATAGATCCTCCAATTTCTCAAGTATAGATACACAAATTTCCGAAGTATAGATCCAAAAATTTCCCAAGTATAGATCCACAAATTTCCCGAGTATAGATCCGCAAGTTTCCCAAGTATAGATCCACAAATTTACCGAGTATAGATACACAAATTTCCCAAGCATTGATCCACAAACTTCCGAAGTATAGATCCGCAAAATTCCCAAGTATAGATCCACAAATTTTCCAAGTATAGATCCACAAATTTCCCAAGCATAGATCCACAAATTTCCGAAGTATAGATCCGTACATTTCCCAAGTATAGATCCACAAATTTCTAAAGCATTGATCCACAAATTTCCCAAGTATAGATCCACAAATTTCCCAAGCATAGATCCACAAATTTCCCAAGCATAGATCCACAAATTTCCCAAGTATAGATGCACAAATTTCCCAAGCATAGATGCACAAATTTCCCAAGTATAGATCCACAAATTTCCCAAATATAGATCCACAAATTTCCCGAGTATAGATCCGCAAATTTCCCAGGTGTAGATCCACAAATTTCCCAATTATAGATACACAAATTTCCCATGTATTGATCGAGAAATTTCCCAAGTATTGATCGACAAATTTCCCAAGTATAGATCGACAAATTTCCCTAGTATAGATAAACCAATTTCCCAAGTATAGATCCACAAATTTCCTAAGTATAGATCCGTAAATTTCCCAAGTATAGATCCACAAATTTCCGAATCGTAGATCCACAAATTTCCCAAGTATAGATCCACAAATTTCCCAAGTATAGATCTACAAATTTCCCAATTATAGATCCACAAATTTCCCAAGTTTAGATCCACAAATTTCATAAGGATAGATCCACAATTTTCCGAAGTATAGATCCGTAAATTTCCCAAGTATAGATCCACAAATTTCCGAATTGTAGATCCACAAATTTCCCAAGTATAGATACACAAATTTCCGAAGTATAGATCCACAAATTTTAAAAGTATAGATCCACAAATTTCCCAAGTATAGATCACAAATTTCCCAAGTATAGATCCACAAATTTCCTAAGTATAGATCCACCAATTTCCCAAGTATAGATCCACAAATTTCCCAAGAATAGATCGACAAATTAACGAAGTATAGATCCACCGATTTCCCAAGTATAGATCCAAATTTCTAAAGTATAGATCCACAAATTTCCCAAGCATAGATCCACAAATTTTCCAAGTATAGATCCAGAAATTTCCCAAATATAGATCCACAAATTTCCCAAGTATAGATCCACAAATTTCCCAAGTATTAATCGAGAAATTTCCCAAGCATTGATCAACAAATTTCCCAAGTATAGATCCGCAAATTTCCGAAGTAAAGATCCACAAATCTCCCAAGTATAGATCCACAAATTTCCCAAGCACAGATCCACAAATTTCCGAAGTATAGATCCGTACATTTCCCAAGATAGATCCACAAATTTCCCCAAGTACATATCCACAAATTTTCCAAGTATAGATCCACAAATTTCTAAAGCATTGATCCACAAATTTCCCAAGTATAGATGCACAAATTTCCCAAGCATAGATGCACAAATTTCCCAAGTATAGATCCACAAATTTCCCAAATATAGATCCACAAATTTCCCAAGTATTGATCGACAAATTTCCCAAGTATAGATCGACAAATTTCCCTAGTATAGATAAACCAATTTCCCAAGTATAGATCCACAAATTTCCTAAGTAAAGATCCGTAAATTTCCCAAGTATAGATCCGTAAATTTCCCAAGTATAGATCCACAAATTTCCGAATCGTAGATCCACAAATTTCCCAAGTATAGATCCAAAAATTTCCCAAGTTTAGATCCACAAATTTCATAAGCATAGATCCACAAATTTCCGAAGTATAGATCCGTAAATTTCCCAAGTATAGATCCATAAATTTCCGAATTGTAGATCCACAAATTTCCCAAGTATAGATCCTCCAATTTCTCAAGTATAGATACACAAATTTCCGAAGTATAGATCCACAAATTTTAAAAGTATAGATCCACAAATTTCCCAAGTATAGATCACAAATTTCCCAAGTATAGATCCACAAATTTCCCAAGTATAGATCCACCAATTTCCCAAGTATAGATCCAGAAATTTCCCAAATATAGATCCACAAATTTCCCAAGTATAGATCCACAAATTTCCCAAGTATTAATCGAGAAATTTCCCAAGCATTGATCAACAAATTTCCCAAGTATAGATCCACAAATTTCCCAAGCATAGATCCACAAATTTCCGAAGTATAGATCCGTACATTTTCCAAGATAGATCCACAAATTTCCCCAAGTACATATTAACAAATTTTCCAAGTATAGATGCACAAATTTCTAAAGCATTGATCCAAAATTTTCCCAAGTATAGATCCACAAATTTCCCAAGCATAGATCCACAAATTTCCCAAGTATAGATCCACAAATTTCCCAAGCATAGATCCACAAATTTCCCAAGTATAGATGCACAAATTTGCCAAGCATAGATGCACAAATTTCCCAAGTATAGATCCACAAATTTCCCAAATATAGATCCACAAATTTCCCAAGTATAGATCCACAAATTTCCCGAGTATAGATCCGCAAATTTCCCAGGTGTAGATCCACAAATTTCCCAATTATAGATACACAAATTTCCCAAGTATTGATCGAGAAATTTCCCAAGTATTGATCGACAAATTTCCCAAGTATAGATCGACAAATTTCCCTAGTATAGATAAACCAATTTCCCAAGTATAGATCCACAAATTTCCTAAGTATAGATCCGTAAATTTCCCAAGTATAGATCCACAAATTTCCGAATCGTAGATCCACAAATTTCCCAAGTATAGATCCACAAATTTCCCAAGTATAGATCCACAAATTTCCCAAGTATAGATCCACAAATTTCCCAAGTTTAGATCCACAAATTTCATAAGCATAGATCCGTAAATTTCCCAAGTATAGATCCACAAATTTCCGAAATGTAGATCCACAAATTTCCCAAGTATAGATCCTCCAATTTCTCAAGTATAGATACACAAATTTCCGAAGTATAGATCCAAAAATTTCCCAAGTATAGATCCACAAATTTACCGAGTATAGATACACAAATTTCCCAAGCATTGATCCACAAACTTCCGAAGTATAGATCCGCAAAATTCCCAAGTATAGATCCACAAATTTTCCAAGTATAGATCCACAAATTTCCCAAGCATAGATCCACAAATTTCCGAAGTATAGAACCGTACATTTCTTAAGTATAGATCCACAAATTTCCCAAGTATTGATCGACAAATTTCACAAGTATAGATCCACAAATTTCCCACGTATAGATCGACAAATTTCCGAAGTATAGTTCCACCAATTTCCCAAGCATAGACCCACAAATATCAAAAGTATAGATCCACCAATTTCCCAAGTATAGATCCACAAATTTCCCAAGTATAGATCACAAATTTCCCAAGTATAGATCCACAAATTTCCTAAGTATAGATCCACCAATTTCCCAAGTATAGATCCACAAATTTCCCAAGAATAGATCGACAAATTAACGAAGTATAGATCCACCGATTTCCCAAGTATAGATCCAAATTTCTAAAGTATAGATCCACAAATTTCCCAAGCATAGATCCACAAATTTTCCAAGTATAGATCCAGAAATTTCCCAAATATAGATCCACAAATTTCCCAAGTATAGATCCACAAATTTCCCAAGTATTAATCGAGAAATTTCCCAAGCATTGATCAACAAATTTCCCAAGTATAGATCCGCAAATTTCCGAAGTAAAGATCCACAAATCTCCCAAGTATAGATCCACAAATTTCCCAAGCACAGATCCACAAATTTCCGAAGTATAGATCCGTACATTTCCCAAGATAGATCCACAAATTTCCCCAAGTACATATCCACAAATTTTCCAAGTATAGATCCACAAATTTCTAAAGCATTGATCCACAAATTTCCCAAGTATAGATGCACAAATTTCCCAAGCATAGATGCACAAATTTCCCAAGTATAGATCCACAAATTTCCCAAATATAGATCCACAAATTTCCCAAGTATTGATCGACAAATTTCCCAAGTATAGATCGACAAATTTCCCTAGTATAGATAAACCAATTTCCCAAGTATAGATCCACAAATTTCCTAAGTAAAGATCCGTAAATTTCCCAAGTATAGATCCGTAAATTTCCCAAGTATAGATCCACAAATTTCCGAATCGTAGATCCACAAATTTCCCAAGTATAGATCCAAAAATTTCCCAAGTTTAGATCCACAAATTTCATAAGCATAGATCCACAAATTTCCGAAGTATAGATCCGTAAATTTCCCAAGTATAGATCCATAAATTTCCGAATTGTAGATCCACAAATTTCCCAAGTATAGATCCTCCAATTTCTCAAGTATAGATACACAAATTTCCGAAGTATAGATCCACAAATTTTAAAAGTATAGATCCACAAATTTCCCAAGTATAGATCACAAATTTCCCAAGTATAGATCCACAAATTTCCCAAGTATAGATCCACCAATTTCCCAAGTATAGATCCAGAAATTTCCCAAATATAGATCCACAAATTTCCCAAGTATAGATCCACAAATTTCCCAAGTATTAATCGAGAAATTTCCCAAGCATTGATCAACAAATTTCCCAAGTATAGATCCACAAATTTCCCAAGCATAGATCCACAAATTTCCGAAGTATAGATCCGTACATTTTCCAAGATAGATCCACAAATTTCCCCAAGTACATATTAACAAATTTTCCAAGTATAGATGCACAAATTTCTAAAGCATTGATCCAAAATTTTCCCAAGTATAGATCCACAAATTTCCCAAGCATAGATCCACAAATTTCCCAAGTATAGATCCACAAATTTCCCAAGCATAGATCCACAAATTTCCCAAGTATAGATGCACAAATTTGCCAAGCATAGATGCACAAATTTCCCAAGTATAGATCCACAAATTTCCCAAATATAGATCCACAAATTTCCCAAGTATAGATCCACAAATTTCCCGAGTATAGATCCGCAAATTTCCCAGGTGTAGATCCACAAATTTCCCAATTATAGATACACAAATTTCCCAAGTATTGATCGAGAAATTTCCCAAGTATTGATCGACAAATTTCCCAAGTATAGATCGACAAATTTCCCTAGTATAGATAAACCAATTTCCCAAGTATAGATCCACAAATTTCCTAAGTATAGATCCGTAAATTTCCCAAGTATAGATCCACAAATTTCCGAATCGTAGATCCACAAATTTCCCAAGTATAGATCCACAAATTTCCCAAGTATAGATCCACAAATTTCCCAAGTATAGATCCACAAATTTCCCAAGTTTAGATCCACAAATTTCATAAGCATAGATCCGTAAATTTCCCAAGTATAGATCCACAAATTTCCGAAATGTAGATCCACAAATTTCCCAAGTATAGATCCTCCAATTTCTCAAGTATAGATACACAAATTTCCGAAGTATAGATCCAAAAATTTCCCAAGTATAGATCCACAAATTTACCGAGTATAGATACACAAATTTCCCAAGCATTGATCCACAAACTTCCGAAGTATAGATCCGCAAAATTCCCAAGTATAGATCCACAAATTTTCCAAGTATAGATCCACAAATTTCCCAAGCATAGATCCACAAATTTCCGAAGTATAGAACCGTACATTTCTTAAGTATAGATCCACAAATTTCCCAAGTATTGATCGACAAATTTCACAAGTATAGATCCACAAATTTCCCACGTATAGATCGACAAATTTCCGAAGTATAGTTCCACCAATTTCCCAAGCATAGACCCACAAATATCAAAAGTATAGATCCACCAATTTCCCAAGTATAGATCCACAAATTTCTCAAGTATAGATCGACAAATTTCCCAAGTATAGATCCATAAATTTCCCAAGTATAGATCCACAAATTCCCAAAGTATATATCCACAAATTTCCCGAGTATAGATCGGCAAATTTCCATGGTATAGATAGACAAATTTCAGAAGTATAGATCGACAAATTTCCCAAGTATAGATCCACAAATTTTCCAAGTATAGATCTACAAATTTCCCAAGTATTGATCGACAAATTTCACAAGTATATATCCACAAATTTCTCAAGTATATATCCACAAATTTCTCAAGTATAGATCCAAAAATTTTAAAAGTATAGATCCACAAATTTCCCAAGTATAGATCACAAATTTCCCAAGTATAGATCCACAAATTTCCCAAGTATAGATCCACCAATTTCCCAAGTATAGATTCACAAATTTCCCAAGAATAGATCGACAAATTTACGAAGTATAGATCCACCGATTTCCCAAGTATAGATCCAAATTTCCCAAGTATAGATGCACAAATTTCCCAAGCATAGATGCACAAATTTCCCAAGTATAGATCCACGAATTTCCCAAGCATAGATCTACAAATTTCCCAAGTATTGATCGACAAATTTCACAAGCATATATCCACAAATTTCTCAAGTATATATCCACAAATTTCTCAAGTATAGATCCACAAATTTCCCAAGTATAGATCCACAAATTTTAAAAGTATAGATCCACAAATTTCCCAAGTATAGATCACAAATTTCCCAAATATAGATCCACAAATTTCCCAAGTATAGATCCACCAATTTCCCAAGTATAGATTCACAAATTTCCCAAGAATAGATCGACAAATTTACGAAGTATAGATCCACAAATTTCCCAAATATAGATCCACAAATTTACCAAGTATAGATCCACAAATTTCCCAAGTATTGATCGAGAAATTTCCCAAGCATAGATCCACAAATTTCCCAAGCATAGAACCGTACATTTCCCAAGAGAGATCCACAAATTTCCCAAGTACATATCCACAAATTTTCCAAGTATAGATCCACAAATTTCCCAAGCATAGATCCACAAATTTCCCAAGTATAGATCCACAAATTTCCCAAGCATAGATCCACAAATTTCCCAAGTATAGATGCACAAATTTCCCAAGCATAGATGCACAAATTTCCCAAGTATAGATCCACAAATTTCCCAAATATAGATCCACAAATTTCCCAAGTATAGATCCACAAATTTCCCGAGTATAGATCCGCAAATTTCCCAAGTGTAGATCCACAAATTTCCCAATTATAGATACACAAATTTCCCAAGTATTGATCGAGAAATTTCCCAAGTATTGATCGACTAATTTCCCAAGTATAGATCGACAAATTTCCCTAGATAAACCAATTTCCCAAGTATAGATCCACAAATTTCCGAAGTATAAATCCGTAAATTTCCCAAGTATAGATCCACAAATTTCCGAATCGTAGATCCACAAATTTCCCAAGTATAGATCCACAAATTTCCCAAGTATAGATCCACAAATTTCCCAAGTATAGATCCACAAATTTCCCAAGTTTAGATCCACAAATTTCCGAAGTATAGATCCGTAAATTTCCCAAGTATAGATCCACAAATTTCCGAATTGTAGATCCACAAATTTCCCAAGTATAGATCCTCCAATTTCTCAAGTATAGATACACAAATTTCCGAAGTATAGATCCAAAAATTTCCCAAGTATAGATCCACAAGTTTCCCAAGTATAGATCCACAAATTTACCGAGTATAGATACACAAATTTCCCAAGCATTGATCCACAAATTTCCCAAGTATTGATCCGCAAACTTCCGAAGAATAGATCCGCAAATTTCACAAGTATATATCCACAAATTTCTCAAGTATAGATCCACAAATTTCCCAAGTATAGATCCACAAATTTCCCACGTATAGATCGACAAATTTCCGAAGTATAGTTCCACCAATTTCCCAAGCATAGACCCACAAATATCAAAAGTATAGATCCACCAATTTCCCAAGCATAGATCCACAAATTTCCGAAGTATAGATCCGTACATTTTCCAAGATAGATCCACAAATTTCCCCAAGTACATATTAACAAATTTTCCAAGTATAGATGCACAAATTTCTAAAGCATTGATCCAAAATTTTCCCAAGTATAGATCCACAAATTTCCCAAGCATAGATCCACAAATTTCCCAAGTATAGATCCACAAATTTCCCAAGCATAGATCCACAAATTTCCCAAGTATAGATGCACAAATTTGCCAAGCATAGATGCACAAATTTCCCAAGTATAGATCCACAAATTTCCCAAATATAGATCCACAAATTTCCCAAGTATAGATCCACAAATTTCCCGAGTATAGATCCGCAAATTTCCCAGGTGTAGATCCACAAATTTCCCAATTATAGATACACAAATTTCCCAAGTATTGATCGAGAAATTTCCCAAGTATTGATCGACAAATTTCCCAAGTATAGATCGACAAATTTCCCTAGTATAGATAAACCAATTTCCCAAGTATAGATCCACAAATTTCCTAAGTATAGATCCGTAAATTTCCCAAGTATAGATCCACAAATTTCCGAATCGTAGATCCACAAATTTCCCAAGTATAGATCCACAAATTTCCCAAGTATAGATCCACAAATTTCCCAAGTATAGATCCACAAATTTCCCAAGTTTAGATCCACAAATTTCATAAGCATAGATCCGTAAATTTCCCAAGTATAGATCCACAAATTTCCGAAATGTAGATCCACAAATTTCCCAAGTATAGATCCTCCAATTTCTCAAGTATAGATACACAAATTTCCGAAGTATAGATCCAAAAATTTCCCAAGTATAGATCCACAAATTTACCGAGTATAGATACACAAATTTCCCAAGCATTGATCCACAAACTTCCGAAGTATAGATCCGCAAAATTCCCAAGTATAGATCCACAAATTTTCCAAGTATAGATCCACAAATTTCCCAAGCATAGATCCACAAATTTCCGAAGTATAGAACCGTACATTTCTTAAGTATAGATCCACAAATTTCCCAAGTATTGATCGACAAATTTCACAAGTATAGATCCACAAATTTCCCACGTATAGATCGACAAATTTCCGAAGTATAGTTCCACCAATTTCCCAAGCATAGACCCACAAATATCAAAAGTATAGATCCACCAATTTCCCAAGTATAGATCCACAAATTTCTCAAGTATAGATCGACAAATTTCCCAAGTATAGATCCATAAATTTCCCAAGTATAGATCCACAAATTCCCAAAGTATATATCCACAAATTTCCCGAGTATAGATCGGCAAATTTCCATGGTATAGATAGACAAATTTCAGAAGTATAGATCGACAAATTTCCCAAGTATAGATCCACAAATTTTCCAAGTATAGATCTACAAATTTCCCAAGTATTGATCGACAAATTTCACAAGTATATATCCACAAATTTCTCAAGTATATATCCACAAATTTCTCAAGTATAGATCCAAAAATTTTAAAAGTATAGATCCACAAATTTCCCAAGTATAGATCACAAATTTCCCAAGTATAGATCCACAAATTTCCCAAGTATAGATCCACCAATTTCCCAAGTATAGATTCACAAATTTCCCAAGAATAGATCGACAAATTTACGAAGTATAGATCCACCGATTTCCCAAGTATAGATCCAAATTTCCCAAGTATAGATGCACAAATTTCCCAAGCATAGATGCACAAATTTCCCAAGTATAGATCCACGAATTTCCCAAGCATAGATCTACAAATTTCCCAAGTATTGATCGACAAATTTCACAAGCATATATCCACAAATTTCTCAAGTATATATCCACAAATTTCTCAAGTATAGATCCACAAATTTCCCAAGTATAGATCCACAAATTTTAAAAGTATAGATCCACAAATTTCCCAAGTATAGATCACAAATTTCCCAAATATAGATCCACAAATTTCCCAAGTATAGATCCACCAATTTCCCAAGTATAGATTCACAAATTTCCCAAGAATAGATCGACAAATTTACGAAGTATAGATCCACAAATTTCCCAAATATAGATCCACAAATTTACCAAGTATAGATCCACAAATTTCCCAAGTATTGATCGAGAAATTTCCCAAGCATAGATCCACAAATTTCCCAAGCATAGAACCGTACATTTCCCAAGAGAGATCCACAAATTTCCCAAGTACATATCCACAAATTTTCCAAGTATAGATCCACAAATTTCCCAAGCATAGATCCACAAATTTCCCAAGTATAGATCCACAAATTTCCCAAGCATAGATCCACAAATTTCCCAAGTATAGATGCACAAATTTCCCAAGCATAGATGCACAAATTTCCCAAGTATAGATCCACAAATTTCCCAAATATAGATCCACAAATTTCCCAAGTATAGATCCACAAATTTCCCGAGTATAGATCCGCAAATTTCCCAAGTGTAGATCCACAAATTTCCCAATTATAGATACACAAATTTCCCAAGTATTGATCGAGAAATTTCCCAAGTATTGATCGACTAATTTCCCAAGTATAGATCGACAAATTTCCCTAGATAAACCAATTTCCCAAGTATAGATCCACAAATTTCCGAAGTATAAATCCGTAAATTTCCCAAGTATAGATCCACAAATTTCCGAATCGTAGATCCACAAATTTCCCAAGTATAGATCCACAAATTTCCCAAGTATAGATCCACAAATTTCCCAAGTATAGATCCACAAATTTCCCAAGTTTAGATCCACAAATTTCCGAAGTATAGATCCGTAAATTTCCCAAGTATAGATCCACAAATTTCCGAATTGTAGATCCACAAATTTCCCAAGTATAGATCCTCCAATTTCTCAAGTATAGATACACAAATTTCCGAAGTATAGATCCAAAAATTTCCCAAGTATAGATCCACAAGTTTCCCAAGTATAGATCCACAAATTTACCGAGTATAGATACACAAATTTCCCAAGCATTGATCCACAAATTTCCCAAGTATTGATCCGCAAACTTCCGAAGAATAGATCCGCAAATTTCACAAGTATATATCCACAAATTTCTCAAGTATAGATCCACAAATTTCCCAAGTATAGATCCACAAATTTCCCACGTATAGATCGACAAATTTCCGAAGTATAGTTCCACCAATTTCCCAAGCATAGACCCACAAATATCAAAAGTATAGATCCACCAATTTCCCAAGTATAGATCCACAAATTTCTCAAGTATAGATCGACAAATTTCCCAAGTATAGATCCATAAATTTCCCAAGTATAGATCCACAAATTCCCAAAGTATATATCCACAAATTTCCCGAGTATAGATCGGCAAATTTCCATGGTATAGATAGACAAATTTCAGAAGTATAGATCGACAAATTTCCCAAGTATAGATCCACAAATTTTCCAAGTATAGATCTACAAATTTCCCAAGTATTGATCGACAAATTTCACAAGTATATATCCACAAATTTCTCAAGTATATATCCACAAATTTCTCAAGTATAGATCCACAAATTTCCCAAGTATAGATCCAAAAATTTTAAAAGTATAGATCCACAAATTTCCCAAGTATAGATCACAAATTTCCCAAGTATAGATCCACAAATTTCCCAAGTATAGATCCACCAATTTCCCAAGTATAGATTCACAAATTTCCCAAGAATAGATCGACAAATTTACGAAGTATAGATCCACCGATTTCCCAAGTATAGATCCAAATTTCCCAAGTATAGATGCACAAATTTCCCAAGCATAGATGCACAAATTTCCCAAGTATAGATCCACGAATTTCCCAAGCATAGATCTACAAATTTCCCAAGTATTGATCGACAAATTTCACAAGTATATATCCACAAATTTCTCAAGTATATATCCACAAATTTCTCAAGTATAGATCCACAAATTTCCCAAGTATAGATCCACAAATTTTAAAAGTATAGATCCACAAATTTCCCAAGTATAGATCACAAATTTCCCAAGTATAGATCCACAAATTTCCCAAGTATAGATCCACCAATTTCCCAAGTATAGATTCACAAATTTCCCAAGAATAGATCGACAAATTTACGAAGTATAGATCCACAAATTTCCCAAATATAGATCCACAAATTTCCCAAGTATAGATCCACAAATTTCCCAAGTATTGATCGAGAAATTTCCCAAGCATAGATCCACAAATTTCCCAAGCATAGAACCGTACATTTCCCAAGAGAGATCCACAAATTTCCCAAGTACATATCCACAAATTTTCCAAATATAGATCCACAAATTTCCCAAGCATAGATCCACAAATTTCCCAAGTATAGATCCACAAATTTCCCAAGCATAGATCCACAAATTTCCCAAGTATAGATGCACAAATTTCCCAAGCATAGATGCACAAATTTCCCAAGTATAGATCCACAAATTTCCCAAATATAGATCCACAAATTTCCCAAGTATAGATCCACAAATTTCCCGAGTATAGATCCGCAAATTTCCCAAGTGTAGATCCACAAATTTCCCAATTATAGATACACAAATTTCCCAAGTATTGATCGAGAAATTTCCCAAGTATTGATCGACAAATTTCCCAAGTATAGATCGACAAATTTCCCTAGATAAACCAATTTCCCAAGTATAGATCCACAAATTTCCGAAGTATAAATCCGTAAATTTCCCAAGTATAGATCCACAAATTTCCGAATCGTAGATCCACAAATTTCCCAAGTATAGATCCACAAATTTCCCAAGTATAGATCCACAAATTTCCCAAGTTTAGATCCACAAATTTCCGAAGTATAGATCCGTATATTTCCCAAGTATAGATCCACAAATTTCCGAATTGTAGATCCACAAATTTCCCAAGTATAGATCCTCCAATTTCTCAAGTATAGATACACAAATTTCCGAAGTATAGATCCAAAAATTTCCCAAGTATAGATCCACAAGTTTCCCAAGTATAGATCCACAAATTTACCGAGTATAGATACACAAATTTCCCAAGCATTGATCCACAAATTTCCCAAGTATTGATCCGCAAACTTCCGAAGTATAGATCCGCAAAATTCCCAAGTATAGATCCACAAATTTTCCAAGTATAGATCCACAAATTTCCCAAGCATAGATCCACAAATTTCCGAAGTATATATCCGTACATTTCCCAAGTATAGATCCACAAATTTCCCAAGTATTGATCGACAAATTTCACAAGTATATATCCACAAATTTCTCAAGTATAGATCCACAAATTTCCCAAGTATAGATCCACAAATTTCCCACGTATAGATCGACAAATTTCTGAAGTATAGTTCCACCAATTTCCCAAGCATAGACCCACAAATATCAAAAGTATAGATCCACCAATATCCCAAGTATAGATCCACAAATTTCTCAAGTATAGATCGACAAATTTCCCAAGTATAGATCCATAAATTTCCCAAGTATAGATCCACAAATTCCCAAAGTATATATCCACAAATTTCCATGGTATAGATAGACAAATTTCAGAAGTATAGATCCACAAATTTCCCAAGTATTGATCGACAAATTTCACAAGTATATATCCACAAATTTCTCAAGTATATATCCACAAATTTCTCAAGTATAGATCCACAAATTTCCCAAGTATAGATCCACAAATTTCCCAAGTATAGATCCACAAATTTCCGAAGTATAGATCCGAAAATTTCCAAGAATAGATCCACAAATTTTAGAAGTATAGATCCACAAATTTTAAAACTATAGATCCACAAATTTCCCAAGTATAGATCACAAATTTCCCAAGTATAGATCCACAAATTTCCCAAGTATAGATCCACAAATTTCCCAAGAATAGATCGACAAATTTACGAAGTATAGATCCACCGATTTCCCAAGTATAGATCCAAATTTCCCAAGTATAGATCCACAAATTTCCCAAGCATAGATCCACAAATTTCCCAAGTATAGATGCACAAATTTCCCAAGCATATATGCACAAATTTCCCAAGTATAGATCCACAAATTTCCCAAATATAGATCCACAAATTTCCCAAGTATAGATCCACAAATTTCCCAAGTATTGATCGAGAAATTTCCCAAGCATTGATCAACAAATTTCCCAAGTATAGATCCGCAAATTTCCGAAGTAAAGATCCACAAATTTCCCAAGTATAGATCCACAAATTTTCCAAGTATAGATTCACAAATTTCCCAAGCATAGATCCGTACATTTCCCAAGATAGATCCGTACATTTCCCAAGATAGATCCACAAATTTCCCAAGTACATATCCACAAATTTTCCAAGTATAGATCCACAAATTTTCCAAGTATAGATCCACAAATTTTAAAGCATTGATCCACAAATTTCCCAAGTATAGATCCACAAATTTCCCAAGTATAGATCCACAAATTTCCCAAGCATAGATCCACAAATTTTCCAAGTATAGATGTACAAATTTCCCAAGCATAGATGCACAAATTTCCCTAGTATAGATCCACAAATTTCCCAAATATAGATATACAAATTTCCCAAGTATAGATCCACAAATTTCCCGAGTATAGATCCGCAAATTTCCCAAGTGTAGATACACAAATTTCCTAAGTATTGATCGAGAAATTTCCCAAGTATAGATCGACAAATTTCCCTAGTATAGATAAACCAATTTCCCAAGTATAGATCCACAAATTTTCGAAGTATAGATCCGTAAATTTCCCAAGTATAGATCCACAAATTTCCGAATCGTAGATCCACAAATTTCCGAAGTAAAGATCCACAAATTTCCCAAGTATAGATCCACAAATTTCCCAAGTATAGATCCACAAATTTCCCAAGTATAGATCCACAAATTTCCCGAGTATAGATCCGCAAGTTTCTCAAGTATAGATCCCCAAATTTACCAAGTATAGATCCAAAAATTTCCCAAGTATAGATCCACAAATTTCCCGAGTATAGATCCGCAAGTTTCCCAAGTATAGATCCACAAATTTACCGAGTATAGATACACAAATTTCCCAAGCATTGATCCACAAATTTCCCAAGTATTGATCCGCAAACTTCCGAAGTATAGATCCGCAAAATTCCCAAGTATAGATCCACAAATATTCCAAGTATAGATCCACAAATTTCCCAAGCATAGATCCACAAATTTAAGAAGTATATATCCACAAATTTCCCAAGTATAGATCCACAAATTTCCCAAGTTTAGATCCACAAATTTCCCACGTATAGATCGACAAATTTCCGAAGGATAGTTCCACCAATTTCCCAAGCATAGACCCACAAATATCAAAAGTATAGATCCACCAATTTCCCAAGTATAGATCCACAAATTTCTCAAGTATAGATCGAGAAATTTCCCAAGTATAGATCCATAAATTTCCCAAGTATAGATCCACAAATTCCCAAAGTATATATCCACAAATTTCCCGAGTATAGATCGGCAAATTTCCATGGTATAGATAGACAAATTTCAGAAGTATAGATCGACAAATTTCCCAAGTATAGATCCACAAATTTCCCAAGTATAGATCTACAAATTTCCCAAGTATTGATCGACAAATTTCTCAAGTATATATCCACAAATTTCTCAAGTATAGATCCACAAATTTCCGAAGTATAGATCCAAAAATTTCCCAAGTATAGATCCACAAGTTTCCCAAGTATAGATCCACAAATTTACCGAGTATAGATACACAAATTTCCCAAGCATTGATCCACAAATTTCCCAAGTATTGGTCCGCAAACTTCCGAAGTATAGATCCGCAAAATTCCCAAGTATAGATCCACAAATTTTCCAAGTATAGATCCACAAATTTCCCAAGCATAGATCCACAAATTTCCCAAGTATAGATCCACAAATTTCCCAAGAATAGATCGACAAATTTACGAAGTATAGATCCACCGATTTCCCAAGTATAGATCCAAATTTCCCAAGTATAGATCCACAAATTTCCCAAGCATAGATCCACAAATTTCCCAAGTATAGATGCACAAATTTCCCAAGCATATATGCACAAATTTCCCAAGTATAGATCCACAAATTTCCCAAATATAGATCCACAAATTTCCCAAGTATAGATCCACAAATTTCCCAAGTATTGATCGAGAAATTTCCCAAGCATTGATCAACAAATTTCCCAAGTATAGATCCGCAAATTTCCGAAGTAAAGATCCACAAATTTCCCAAGTATAGATCCACAAATTTTCCAAGTATAGATTCACAAATTTCCCAAGCATAGATCCGTACATTTCCCAAGATAGATCCGTACATTTCCCAAGATAGATCCACAAATTTCCCAAGTACATATCCACAAATTTTCCAAGTATAGATCCACAAATTTTCCAAGTATAGATCCACAAATTTTAAAGCATTGATCCACAAATTTCCCAAGTATAGATCCACAAATTTCCCAAGTATAGATCCACAAATTTCCCAAGCATAGATCCACAAATTTTCCAAGTATAGATGTACAAATTTCCCAAGCATAGATGCACAAATTTCCCTAGTATAGATCCACAAATTTCCCAAATATAGATATACAAATTTCCCAAGTATAGATCCACAAATTTCCCGAGTATAGATCCGCAAATTTCCCAAGTGTAGATACACAAATTTCCTAAGTATTGATCGAGAAATTTCCCAAGTATAGATCGACAAATTTCCCTAGTATAGATAAACCAATTTCCCAAGTATAGATCCACAAATTTTCGAAGTATAGATCCGTAAATTTCCCAAGTATAGATCCACAAATTTCCGAATCGTAGATCCACAAATTTCCGAAGTAAAGATCCACAAATTTCCCAAGTATAGATCCACAAATTTCCCAAGTATAGATCCACAAATTTCCCAAGTATAGATCCACAAATTTCCCGAGTATAGATCCGCAAGTTTCTCAAGTATAGATCCCCAAATTTACCAAGTATAGATCCAAAAATTTCCCAAGTATAGATCCACAAATTTCCCGAGTATAGATCCGCAAGTTTCCCAAGTATAGATCCACAAATTTACCGAGTATAGATACACAAATTTCCCAAGCATTGATCCACAAATTTCCCAAGTATTGATCCGCAAACTTCCGAAGTATAGATCCGCAAAATTCCCAAGTATAGATCCACAAATATTCCAAGTATAGATCCACAAATTTCCCAAGCATAGATCCACAAATTTAAGAAGTATATATCCACAAATTTCCCAAGTATAGATCCACAAATTTCCCAAGTTTAGATCCACAAATTTCCCACGTATAGATCGACAAATTTCCGAAGGATAGTTCCACCAATTTCCCAAGCATAGACCCACAAATATCAAAAGTATAGATCCACCAATTTCCCAAGTATAGATCCACAAATTTCTCAAGTATAGATCGAGAAATTTCCCAAGTATAGATCCATAAATTTCCCAAGTATAGATCCACAAATTCCCAAAGTATATATCCACAAATTTCCCGAGTATAGATCGGCAAATTTCCATGGTATAGATAGACAAATTTCAGAAGTATAGATCGACAAATTTCCCAAGTATAGATCCACAAATTTCCCAAGTATAGATCTACAAATTTCCCAAGTATTGATCGACAAATTTCTCAAGTATATATCCACAAATTTCTCAAGTATAGATCCACAAATTTCCGAAGTATAGATCCAAAAATTTCCCAAGTATAGATCCACAAGTTTCCCAAGTATAGATCCACAAATTTACCGAGTATAGATACACAAATTTCCCAAGCATTGATCCACAAATTTCCCAAGTATTGGTCCGCAAACTTCCGAAGTATAGATCCGCAAAATTCCCAAGTATAGATCCACAAATTTTCCAAGTATAGATCCACAAATTTCCCAAGCATAGATCCACAAATTTCCGAAGTATATATCCGTACATTTCCCAAGTATAGATCCACAAATTTCCCAAGTATTGATCGACAAATTTCACAAGTATATATCCACAAATTTCTCAAGTATAGATCCACAAATTTCCCAAGTATAGATCCACAAATTTCCCACGTATAGATCGACAAATTTCTGAAGTATAGTTCCACCAATTTCCCAAGCATAGACCCACAAATATCAAAAGTATAGATCCACCAATATCCCAAGTATAGATCCACAAATTTCTCAAGTATAGATCGACAAATTTCCCAAGTATAGATCCATAAATTTCCCAAGTATAGATCCACAAATTCCCAAAGTATATATGCACAAATTTCCCGAGTATAGATCACAAATTTCCATGGTATAGATAGACAAATTTCAGAAGTATAGATCCACAAATTTCCCAAGTATTGATCGACAAATTTCACAAGTATATATCCACAAATTTCTCAAGTATATATCCACAAATTTCTCAAGTATAGATCCACAAATTTCCCAAGTATAGATCCACAAATTTCCCAAGTATAGATCCGAAAATTTCCAAGAATAGATCCACAAATTTTAAAAGTATAGATCCACAAATTTTAAAACTATAGATCCACAAATTTCCCAAGTATAGATCACAAATTTCCCAAGTATAGATCCACAAATTTCCCAAGTATAGATCCACCAATTTCAAAAGTATAGATCCACAAATTTCCCAAGAATAGATCGACAAATTTACGAAGTATAGATCCACCGATTTCCCAAGTATAGATCCAAATTTCCCAAGTATAGATCCACAAATTTCCCAAGCATAGATCCACAAATTTCCCAAGTATAGATGCACAAATTTCCCAAGCATATATGCACAAATTTCCCAAGTATAGATCCACAAATTTCCCAAATATAGATCCACAAATTTCCCAAGTATAGATCCACAAATTTCCCAAGTATAGATCCACAAATTTCCCAAGTATTGATCGAGAAATTTCCCAAGCATTGATCAACAAATTTCCCAAGTATAGATCCGCAAATTTCCGAAGTAAAGATCCACAAATTTCCCAAGTATAGATCCACAAATTTTCCAAGTATAGATTCACAAATTTCCCAAGCATAGAACCGTACATTTCCCAAGATAGATCCGTACATTTCCCAAGATAGATCCACAAATTTCCCAAGTACATATCCACAAATTTTCCAAGTATAGATCCACAAATTTTAAAGCATTGATCCACAAATTTCCCAAGTATAGATCCACAAATTTCCCAAGCATAGATCCACAAATTTCCCAAGTATAGATCCACAAATTTCCCGAGTATAGATCCGCAAGTTTCTCAAGTATAGATCCCCAAATTTACCAATTATAGATCCAAAAATTTCCCAAGTATAGATCCACAAATTTCCCGAGTATAGATCCGCAAGTTTCCCAAGTATAGATCCACAAATTTACCGAGTATAGATACACAAATTTCCCAAGCATTGATCCACAAATTTCCCAAGTATTGATCCGCAAACTTCCGAAGTATAGATCCGCAAAATTCCCAAGTATAGATCCACAAATATTCCAAGTATAGATCCACAAATTTCCCAAGCATAGATCCACAAATTTAAGAAGTATATATCCACAAATTTCCCAAGTATAGATCCACAAATTTCCCAAGTTTAGATCCACAAATTTCCCACGTATAGATCGGCAAATTTCCATGGTATAGATAGACAAATTTCAGAAGTATAGATCGACAAATTTCCCAAGTATAGATCCACAAATTTCCCAAGTATAGATCTACAAATTTCCCAAGTATTGATCGACAAATTTCTCAAGTATATATCCACAAATTTCTCAAGTATAGATCCACAAATTTCCGAAGTATAGATCCAAAAATTTCCCAAGTATAGATCCACAAGTTTCCCAAGTATAGATCCACAAATTTTCCAAGTATAGATCCACAAATTTCCCAAGCATAGATCCACAAATTTCCGAAGTATATATCCGTACATTTCCCAAGTATAGATCCACAAATTTCCCAAGTATTGATCGACAAATTTCACAAGTATATATCCACAAATTTCTCAAGTATAGATCCACAAATTTCCCAAGTATAGATCCACAAATTTCCCACGTATAGATCGACAAATTTCTGAAGTATAGTTCCACCAATTTCCCAAGCATAGACCCACAAATATCAAAAGTATAGATCCACCAATATCCCAAGTATAGATCCACAAATTTCTCAAGTATAGATCGACAAATTTCCCAAGTATAGATCCATAAATTTCCCAAGTATAGATCCACAAATTCCCAAAGTATATATGCACAAATTTCCCGAGTATAGATCACAAATTTCCATGGTATAGATAGACAAATTTCAGAAGTATAGATCCACAAATTTCCCAAGTATTGATCGACAAATTTCACAAGTATATATCCACAAATTTCTCAAGTATATATCCACAAATTTCTCAAGTATAGATCCACAAATTTCCCAAGTATAGATCCACAAATTTCCCAAGTATAGATCCGAAAATTTCCAAGAATAGATCCACAAATTTTAAAAGTATAGATCCACAAATTTTAAAACTATAGATCCACAAATTTCCCAAGTATAGATCACAAATTTCCCAAGTATAGATCCACAAATTTCCCAAGTATAGATCCACCAATTTCAAAAGTATAGATCCACAAATTTCCCAAGAATAGATCGACAAATTTACGAAGTATAGATCCACCGATTTCCCAAGTATAGATCCAAATTTCCCAAGTATAGATCCACAAATTTCCCAAGCATAGATCCACAAATTTCCCAAGTATAGATGCACAAATTTCCCAAGCATATATGCACAAATTTCCCAAGTATAGATCCACAAATTTCCCAAATATAGATCCACAAATTTCCCAAGTATAGATCCACAAATTTCCCAAGTATAGATCCACAAATTTCCCAAGTATTGATCGAGAAATTTCCCAAGCATTGATCAACAAATTTCCCAAGTATAGATCCGCAAATTTCCGAAGTAAAGATCCACAAATTTCCCAAGTATAGATCCACAAATTTTCCAAGTATAGATTCACAAATTTCCCAAGCATAGAACCGTACATTTCCCAAGATAGATCCGTACATTTCCCAAGATAGATCCACAAATTTCCCAAGTACATATCCACAAATTTTCCAAGTATAGATCCACAAATTTTAAAGCATTGATCCACAAATTTCCCAAGTATAGATCCACAAATTTCCCAAGCATAGATCCACAAATTTCCCAAGTATAGATCCACAAATTTCCCGAGTATAGATCCGCAAGTTTCTCAAGTATAGATCCCCAAATTTACCAATTATAGATCCAAAAATTTCCCAAGTATAGATCCACAAATTTCCCGAGTATAGATCCGCAAGTTTCCCAAGTATAGATCCACAAATTTACCGAGTATAGATACACAAATTTCCCAAGCATTGATCCACAAATTTCCCAAGTATTGATCCGCAAACTTCCGAAGTATAGATCCGCAAAATTCCCAAGTATAGATCCACAAATATTCCAAGTATAGATCCACAAATTTCCCAAGCATAGATCCACAAATTTAAGAAGTATATATCCACAAATTTCCCAAGTATAGATCCACAAATTTCCCAAGTTTAGATCCACAAATTTCCCACGTATAGATCGGCAAATTTCCATGGTATAGATAGACAAATTTCAGAAGTATAGATCGACAAATTTCCCAAGTATAGATCCACAAATTTCCCAAGTATAGATCTACAAATTTCCCAAGTATTGATCGACAAATTTCTCAAGTATATATCCACAAATTTCTCAAGTATAGATCCACAAATTTCCGAAGTATAGATCCAAAAATTTCCCAAGTATAGATCCACAAGTTTCCCAAGTATAGATCCACAAATTTACCGAGTATAGATACACAAATTTCCCAAGCATTGATCCACAAATTTCCCAAGTATTGATCGAGAAATTTCCCAAGCATTGATCAACAAATTTCCCAAGTATAGATCCGCAAATTTCCGAAGTAAAGATCCACAAATTTCCCAAGTATAGATCCACAAATTTTCCAAGTATAGATTCACAAATTTCCCAAGCATAGAACCGTACATTTCCCAAGATAGATCCGTACATTTCCCAAGATAGATCCACAAATTTCCCAAGTACATATCCACAAATTTTCCAAGTATAGATCCACAAATTTTAAAGCATTGATCCACAAATTTCCCAAGTATAGATCCACAAATTTCCCAAGCATAGATCCACAAATTTCCCAAGTATAGATCCACAAATTTCCCGAGTATAGATCCGCAAGTTTCTCAAGTATAGATCCCCAAATTTACCAATTATAGATCCAAAAATTTCCCAAGTATAGATCCACAAATTTCCCGAGTATAGATCCGCAAGTTTCCCAAGTATAGATCCACAAATTTACCGAGTATAGATACACAAATTTCCCAAGCATTGATCCACAAATTTCCCAAGTATTGATCCGCAAACTTCCGAAGTATAGATCCGCAAAATTCCCAAGTATAGATCCACAAATATTCCAAGTATAGATCCACAAATTTCCCAAGCATAGATCCACAAATTTAAGAAGTATATATCCACAAATTTCCCAAGTATAGATCCACAAATTTCCCAAGTTTAGATCCACAAATTTCCCACGTATAGATCGGCAAATTTCCATGGTATAGATAGACAAATTTCAGAAGTATAGATCGACAAATTTCCCAAGTATAGATCCACAAATTTCCCAAGTATAGATCTACAAATTTCCCAAGTATTGATCGACAAATTTCTCAAGTATATATCCACAAATTTCTCAAGTATAGATCCACAAATTTCCGAAGTATAGATCCAAAAATTTCCCAAGTATAGATCCACAAGTTTCCCAAGTATAGATCCACAAATTTACCGAGTATAGATACACAAATTTCCCAAGCATTGATCCACAAATTTCCCAAGTATTGATCCGCAAACTTCCGAAGTATAGATCCGCAAAATTCCCAAGTATAGATCCACAAATTTTCCAAGTATAGATCCACAAATTTCCCAAGCATAGATCCACAAATTTCCGAAGTATATATCCGTACATTTCCCAAGTATAGATCCACAAATTTCCCAAGAATTGATCGACAAATTTCACAAGTATATATCCACAAATTTCTCAAGTATAGATCCACAAATTTCCCAAGTATAGATCCACAAATTTCCCACGTATAGATCGACAAATTTCTGAAGTATAGTTCCACCAATTTCCCAAGCATAGACCCACAAATATCAAAAGTATAGATCCACCAATATCCCAAGTATAGATCCACAAATTTCTCAAGTATAGATCGACAAATTTCCCAAGTATAGATCCATAAATTTCCCAAGTATAGATCCACAAATTCCCAAAGTATATATGCACAAATTTCCCGAGTATAGATCACAAATTTCCATGGTATAGATAGACAAATTTCAGAAGTATAGATCCACAAATTTCCCAAGTATTGATCGACAAATTTCACAAGTATATATCCACAAATTTCTCAAGTATAGATCCACAAATTTCCCAAGTATAGATCCACAAATTTCCCAAGTATAGATCCACAAATTTCCGAAGTATAGATCCGAAAATTTCCAAGAATAGATCCACAAATTTTAGAAGTATAGATCCACAAATTTCCCAAGTATAGATCACAAATTTCCCAAGTATAGATCCACAAATTTCCCAAGTATAGATCGACCAATTTCAAAAGTATAGATCCACAAATTTCCCAAGAATAGATCGACAAATTTACGAAGTATAGATCCACCGATTTCCCAAGTATAGATCCAAATTTCCCAAGTATAGATCCACAAATTTCCCAAGCATAGATCCACAAATTTCCCAAGTATAGATGCACAAATTTCCCAAGCATATATGCACAAATTTCCCAAGTATAGATCCACAAATTTCCCAAATATAGATCCACAAATTTCCCAAGTATAGATCCACAAATTTCCCAAGTATTGATCGAGAAATTTCCCAAGCATTGATCAACAAATTTCCCAAGTATAGATCCGCAAATTTCCGAAGTAAAGATCCACAAATTTCCCAAGTATAGATCCACAAATTTTCCAAGTATAGATTCACAAATTTCCCAAGCATAGATCCGTACATTTCCCAAGATAGATCCGTACATTTCCCAAGATAGATCCACAAATTTCCCAAGTACATATCCACAAATTTTCCAAGTATAGATCCACAAATTTTAAAGCATTGATCCACAAATTTCCCAAGTATAGATCCACAAATTTCCCAAGCATAGATCCACAAATTTCCCAAGTATAGATCCACAAATTTCCCAAGCATAGATCCACAAATTTTCCAAGTATAGATGCACAAATTTCCCAAGCATAGATGCACAAATTTCCCTAGTATAGATCCACAAATTTCCCAAATATAGATTTACAAATTTCCCAAGTATAGATCCACAAATTTCCCGAGTATAGATCCGCAAATTTCCCAAGTGTAGATACACAAATTTCCCAAGTATTGATCGAGAAATTTCCCAAGTATAGATCGACAAATTTCCCTAGTATAGATAAACCAATTTCCCAAGTATAGATCCACAAATTTTCGAAGTATAGATCCGTAAATTTCCCAAGTATAGATCCACAAATTTCCGAATCGTAGATCCACAAATTTCCGAAGTATAGATCCACAAATTTCCCAAGTATAGATCCACAAATTTCCCAAGTATAGATCCACAAATTTCCCAAGTATAGATCCACAAATTTCCCGAGTATAGATCCGCAAGTTTCTCAAGTATAGATCCCCAAATTTACCAAGTATAGATCCAAAAATTTCCCAAGTATAGATCCACAAATTTCCCGAGTATAGATCCGCAAGTTTCCCAAGTATAGATCCACAAATTTACCGAGTATAGATACACAAATTTCCCAAGCATTGATCCACAAATTTCCCAAGTATTGATCCGCAAACTTCCGAAGTATAGATCCGCAAAATTCCCAAGTATAGATCCACAAATATTCCAAGTATAGATCCACAAATTTCCCAAGCATAGATCCACAAATTTAAGAAGTATATATCCACAAATTTCCCAAGTATAGATCCACAAATTTCCCAAGTTTAGATCCACAAATTTCCCACGTATAGATCGACAAATTTCCGAAGGATAGTTCCACCAATTTCCCAAGCATAGACCCACAAATATCAAAAGTATAGATCCACCAATTTCCCAAGTATAGATCCACAAATTTCTCAAGTATAGATCGACAAATTTCCCAAGTATAGATCCATAAATTCCCAAAGTATATATCCACAAATTTCCCGAGTATAGATCGGCAAATTTCCATGGTATAGATAGACAAATTTCCCAAGTATAGATCTACAAATTTCCCAAGTATTGATCGACAAATTTCTCAAGTATATATCCACAAATTTCTCAAGTATAGATCCACAAATTTCCGAAGTATAGATCCGTAAATTTGCCAAGTATAGATCCACAAATTTCCGAATTGTAGATCCACAAATTTCCCAAGTATAGATCCTCCAATTTCTCAAGTATAGATACACAAATTTCCGAAGTATAGATCCAAAAATTTCCCGAGTATAGATCCGCAAGTTTCCCAAGTATAGATCCACAAATTTACCGAGTATAGATACACAAATTTCCCAAGCATTGATCCACAAATTTCCCAAGTATTGATCCGCAAACTTCCGAAGTATAGATCCGCAAAATTCCCAAGTATAGATCCACAAATTTTCCAAGTATAGATCCACAAATTTCCCAAGCATAGATCCACAAATTTCCGAAGTATAGATCCGTACATTTCCCAAGTATAGATCCACAAATTTCCCAAGTATTGATCGACAAATTTCACAAGTATATATCCACAAATTTCTCAAGTATAGATCCACAAATTTCCCAAGTATAGATCCACAAATTTCCGAAGTATAGTTCCACCAATTTCCCAAGCATAGACCCACAAATATCAAAAGTATAGATCCACCAATTTCCCAAGTATAGATCCACAAATTTCTCAAGTATAGATCGACAAATTTCCCAAGTATAGATCCGTAAATTTCCCAAGTATAGATCCACAAATTTCCGAAGTATAGATCCAAAAATTTCCCAAGTATAGATCCACAAATTTCCCGAGTATAGATCCGCAAGTTTCTCAAGTATAGATCCACAAATTTCTCAAGTATAGATCGACAAATTTCCCAAGTATAGATCCACAAATTCCCAAAGTATATATCCTCCAATTTCTCAAGTATAGATACACAAATTTCCGAAGTATAGATCCAAAAATTTCCCAAGTATAGATCCACAAATTTCCCGAGTATAGATCCGCAAGTTTCTCAAGTATAGATCCACAAATTTCTCAAGTATAGATCGACAAATTTCCCAAGTATAGATCCACAAATTTCCCTAGTATAGATCCGCAAGTTTCTCAAGTATAGATCCACAAATTTACCAAGTATAGATCCAAAAATTTCCCAAGTATAGATCCACAAATTTCCCGAGTATAGATCCGCAAGTTTCCCAAGAATAGATCCACAAATTTACCGAGTATAGATACACAAATTTCCCAAGCATTGATCCACAAATTTCCCAAGTATTGATCCGCAAACTTCCGAAGTATAGATCCGCAAAATTCCCAAGTATAGATCCACAAATATTCCAAGTATAGATCCACAAATTTCCCAAGCATAGATCCACAAATTTAAGAAGTATATATCCACAAATTTCCCAAGTATAGATCCACAAATTTCCCAAGTATAGATCCACAAATTTCCCACGTATAGATCGACAAATTTCCGAAGGATAGTTCCACCAATTTCCCAAGCATAGACCCACAAATATCAAAAGTATAGATCCACCAATTTCCCAAGTATAGATCCACAAATTTCTCAAGTATAGATCGACAAATTTCCCAAGTATAGATCCGTAAATTTCCCAAGTATAGATCCACAAATTCCCAAAGTATATATCCTCCAATTTCTCAAGTATAGATACACAAATTTCCGAAGTATAGATCCAAAAATTTCCCAAGTATAGATCCACAAATTTCCCGAGTATAGATCCGCAAGTTTCTCAAGTATAGATCCACAAATTTCTCAAGTATAGATCGACAAATTTCCCAAGTATAGATCCACAAATTCCCAAAGTATATATCCTCCAATTTCTCAAGTATAGATACACAAATTTCCGAAGTATAGATCCAAAAATTTCCCAAGTATAGATCCACAAATTTCCCGAGTATAGATCCGCAAGTTTCTCAAGTATAGATCCACAAATTTCTCAAGTATAGATCGACAAATTTCCCAAGTATAGATCCACAAATTTCCCTAGTATAGATCCGCAAGTTTCTCAAGTATAGATCCACAAATTTACCAAGTATAGATCCAAAAATTTCCCAAGTATAGATCCACAAATTTCCCGAGTATAGATCCGCAAGTTTCCCAAGAATAGATCCACAAATTTACCGAGTATAGATACACAAATTTCCCAAGCATTGATCCACAAATTTCCCAAGTATTGATCCGCAAACTTCCGAAGTATAGATCCGCAAAATTCCCAAGTATAGATCCACAAATATTCCAAGTATAGATCCACAAATTTCCCAAGCATAGATCCACAAATTTAAGAAGTATATATCCACAAATTTCCCAAGTATAGATCCACAAATTTCCCAAGTATAGATCCACAAATTTCCCACGTATAGATCGACAAATTTCCGAAGGATAGTTCCACCAATTTCCCAAGCATAGACCCACAAATATCAAAAGTATAGATCCACCAATTTCCCAAGTATAGATCCACAAATTTCTCAAGTATAGATCGACAAATTTCCCAAGTATAGATCCATAAATTTCCCAAGTATAGATCCACAAATTCCCAAAGTATATATCCACAAATTTCCCGAGTATAGATCGGCAAATTTCCATGGTATAGATAGACAAATTTCAGAAGTATAGATCGACAAATTTCCCAAGTATAGATCCACAAATTTCCCAAGTATAGATCTACAAATTTCTCAAGTATTGATCGACAAATTTCTCAAGTATATATCCACAAATTTCTCAAGTATAGATCCACAAATTTCCGAAGTATAGATCCGTAAATTTGCCAAGTATAGATCCACAAATTTCCGAATTGTAGATCCACAAATTTTCCAAGTATAGATCCACAAATTTCCCAAGTATTGATCCACAAATTTCCGAAGTATAGATCCGTACATTTCCCAGGTATAGATCCACAAATTTCCCAAGTATTGATCGACAAATTTCACAAGTATATATCCACAAATTTCTCAAGTATAGATCCACAAATTTCCCAAGTATAGATCCACAAATTTCCAACGTATAGATCGACAAATTTCCGAAGTATAGTTCCACCAATTTCCCAAGCATAGACCCACAAATATCAAAAGTATAGATCCACCAATTTCCCAAGTATAGATCCACAAATTTCTCAAGTATAGATCGACAAATTTCCCAAGTATAGATCCATAAATTTCCCAAGTATAGATCCACAAATTCCCAAAGTATATATCCACAAATTTCCCGAGTATAGATCGGCAAATTTCCATGGTATTGATAGACAAATTTCAGAAGTATAGATCGACAAATTTCCCAAGTATAGATCCACAAATTTCCCAAGTATAGATCTACAAATTTCCCAAGTATTGATCGACAAATTTCACAAGTATAAATCCACAAATTTCTCAAGTATATATCCACAAATTTCTCAAGTATAGATCCACAAATTTCCCAAGTATAGATCCACAAATTTCCGAAGTATAGATCCGAAAATTTCCAAGAATAGATCCACAAATTTCAGAAGTATAGATCCACAAATTTTAAAAGTATAGATCCACAAATTTCCCAAGTATAGATCACAAATTTCCCAAGTATAGATCCACAAATTTCCCAAGTATATATCCACCAATTTCCCAAGTATAGATCCACAAATTTCCCAAGAATAGATCGACAAATTTCCGAAGTATGGATCCACAAATTTCCGAATCGTAGATCCACAAATTTCACAAGTATAGATCCACAAATTTCCCAAATAGATTCATAAATTTCCCAAGTATAGATCCACAAATTTCCAAAGTATATATCCACAAATTTCAGAAGTATAGATCGAAAAACTTCTCAAGTATAGATCCACCAATTTCCCAAGTATAGATCCACTAATTTCCCAAGTATAGATCCACAAATTTCAAAAGTATAGATCCACAAATTTCCCAAGTAGATCCACAAATTTCCCAGGTATAGATGCACAAATTTCCCAAGCATAGATGCACAAATTTCCCAAGTATAGATCCACAAATTTCCCAAGTATAGATCCACAAATTTCCCAAATATAGATCCACAAATTTCCCAAGTATAGATCCACAAATTTCCCGAGTATAGATCCGCAAATTTCCCAAGTGTAGATCCACAAATTTCCCAATTATAGATACACAAATTTCCCAAGTATTGATCGACAAATTTTCCAAGTATAGATCGACAAATTTCCCTAGTATAGATAAACCAATTTCCCAAGTATAGATCCACAAATTTCCGAAGTATAGATCCGTAAATTTCCCAAGTATAGATCCACAAATTTCCGAATCGTAGATCCACAAATTTCCCAAGTATAGATCCATAAATTTCCCAAGTATAGATCCACAAATTTCCCAAGTTTAGATCCACAAATTTCATAAGCATAGATCCACAAATTTCCCAAGTATAGATCCACAAATTTCCGAATTGTAGATCCATAAATTTCCCAAGTATAGATCCTCCAATTTCTCAAGTATAGATACACTAATTTCCCGAGTATAGATCCGCAAGTTTCCCAAGTATAGATCCACAAATTTACCGAGTATAGATACACAAATTTCCCAATCATTGATCCACAAATTTCCCAAGTATTGATCCGCAAACTTCCGAAGTATAGATCCGCAAAATTCCCAAGTATAGATCCACAAATTTTCCAAGTATAGATCCACAAATTTCCCAAGCATAGATCCACAAATTTCCGAAGTATAGATCCGTACATTTCCCAAGTATAGATCCACAAATTTCCCAAGTATTGATCGACAAATTTCACAAGTATATATCCACAAATTTCTCAAGTATAGATCCACAAATTTCCCAAGTATAGATCCACAAATTTCCCACGTATAGATCGACAAATTTCCGAAGTATAGTTCCACCAATTTCCCAAGCGTAGACCCACAAATATCAAAAGTATAGATCCACCAATTTCCCAAGTATAGATCCGCAAATTTCTCAAGAATAGATCGACAAATTTCCCAAGTATAGATCCATAAATTTCCCAAGTATAGATCCACAAATTCCCAAAGTATATATCCACAAATTTCCCGAGTATAGATCGGCAAATTTCCATGGTATAGATAGACAAATTTCAGAAGTATAGATCGACAAATTTCCCAAGTATAGATCCACAAATTTCCCAAGTATAGATCTACAAATTTCCCAAGTATTGATCGACAAATTTCACAAGTATATATCCACAAATTTCTCAAGTATATATCCACAAATTTCTCAAGTATAGATCCACAAATTTCCCAAGTATAGATCCACAAATTTCCCAAGTATAGATCCACAAATTTCCGAAGTATAGATCCACAAATTTCCAAGAAGAGATCCACAAATTTCAGAAGTATAGATCCACAAATTTTAAAAGTATAGATCCACAAATTTCCCAAGTATAGATCCACAAATTTCCCAAGTATAGATCCACAAATTTCCCAAGTATAGATCCACAAATTTCCCAAGAATTTATCGACAAATTTCCAAAGTATATATCCACAAATTTCACGAGTATAGATCGACAAATTTCCAGGGTATAGATCCACATATTTCAGAAGTATAGATCGAAAAACTTCTCAAGTATAGATCCACCAATTTCCCAAGTATAGATCCACTAATTTCCCAAGTATAGATCCACTAATTTCAAAAGTATAGATCCACCAATTTCCCAAGTATAGATCCAAAATTTCCCAAGTATAGATCCACAAATTTCCCAAGTAGATCCACAAATTTCCCAAGTATAGATGCACAAATTTCCCAAGCATAGATGCACAAATTTCCCAAGTATAGATCCACAAATTTCCCAAGTATAGATCCACAAATTTCCCAAATATAGATCCACAAATTTACCAAGTATAGATCCACAAATTTCCCGAGTATAGATCCGCAAATTTCCCAAGTGTAGATCCACAAATTTCCCAATTATAGATACACAAATTTCCCAAGTATTGATCGACAAATTTTCCAAGTATAGATCGACAAATTTCCCTAGTATAGATAAACCAATTTCCCAAGTATAGATCCACAAATTTCCGAAGTATAGATCCACAAATTTCCGAATCGTAGATCCACAAATTTCCCAAGTATAGATCCACAAATTTCCCAAGTATAGATCCACAAATTTCCCAAGTTTAGATCCACAAATTTCATAAGCATAGATCCACAAATTTCCGAAGTATAGATCCAAAAATTTCCCAAGTATAGATCCACAAATTTCCCGAGTATAGATCCGCAAGTTTCCCAAGTATAGATCCACAAATTTACCGAGTATAGATACACAAATTTCCCAAGCATTGATCCACAAATTTCCCAAGTATTGATCCGCAAACTTCCGAAGTATAGATCCGCAAAATTCCCAAGTATAGATCCACAAATTTCCCAAGTATAGATCCACAAATTTCAAAAGTATAGATCCACCAATTTCCCAAGTATAGATCCACAAATTTCCCAAGTATAGATCCACAAATTCCCAAAGTATAGATCCACCAATTCCCAAGCATTGATCCACAAATTTCCCAAGTATAGATCCACAAATTTCAAAAGTATAGATCCACAAATTTCCCAAGTATAGATCCACAAATTTCCCAAATATAGATCCACAAATTTCCCAAGTATAGATCCACAAATTTCCCGAGTATAGATCCGCAAATTTCCCAAGTGTAGATCCACAAATTTCCAAATTATAGATACACAAATTTCTCAAGTATTGATCGAGAAATTTCCCAAGTATTGATCGACAAATTTTCCAAGTATAGATCGACAAATTTCCCTAGTATAGATAAACCAATTTCCCAAGTATAGATCCACAAATTTACGAAGTATAGATCCGTAAATTTCCCAAGTATAGATCCACAAATTTCCGAATCGTAGATCCACAAATTTCCCAAGTATAGATCCACAAATTTCCCAAGTATAGATCCACAAATTTCCCAAGTTTAGATCCACAAATTTCATAAGCATAGATCCACAAATTTCCGAAGTATAGATCCACAAATTTCCGAATTGTAGATCCACAAATTTCCCAAGTATAGATCCTCCAATTTCTCAAGTATAGATACACAAATTTCCGAAGTATAGATCCAAAAATTTCCCAAGTATAGATCCACAAATTTCCCGAATATAGATCCGCAAGTTTCCCAAGTATAGATCCACAAATTTACCGAGTATAGATACACAAATTTCCCAAGCATTGATCCACAAATTTCCCAAGTATTGATCCGCAAACTTCCGAATCGTAGATCCACAAATTTCACAAGTATAGATCCACAAATTTCCCAAATAGATTCATAAATTTCCCAAGTATAGATCCACAAATTTCCAAAGTATATATCCACAAATTTCACGAGTATAGATCGACAAATTTCCAGGGTATAGATCCACAAATTTCAGAAGTATAGATCGAAAAACTTCTCAAGTATAGATCCACCAATTTCCCAAGTATAGATCCACTAATTTCCCAAGTATAGATCCACAAATTTCAAAAGTATAGATCCACAAATTTCCCAAGTAGATCCACAAATTTCCCAGGTATAGATGCACAAATTTCCCAAGCATAGATGCACAAATTTCCCAAGTATAGATCCACAAATTTCCCAAGTATAGATCCACAAATTTCCCAAATATAGATCCACAAATTTCCCAAGTATAGATCCACAAATTTCCCGAGTATAGATCCGCAAATTTCCCAAGTGTAGATCCACAAATTTCCCAATTATAGATACACAAATTTCCCAAGTATTGATCGACAAATTTTCCAAGTATAGATCGACAAATTTCCCTAGTATAGATAAACCAATTTCCCAAGTATAGATCCACAAATTTCCGAAGTATAGATCCGTAAATTTCCCAAGTATAGATCCACAAATTTCCGAATCGTAGATCCACAAATTTCCCAAGTATAGATCCATAAATTTCCCAAGTATAGATCCACAAATTTCCCAAGTTTAGATCCACAAATTTCATAAGCATAGATCCACAAATTTCCCAAGTATAGATCCACAAATTTCCGAATTGTAGATCCATAAATTTCCCAAGTATAGATCCTCCAATTTCTCAAGTATAGATACACTAATTTCCCGAGTATAGATCCGCAAGTTTCCCAAGTATAGATCCACAAATTTACCGAGTATAGATACACAAATTTCCCAATCATTGATCCACAAATTTCCCAAGTATTGATCCGCAAACTTCCGAAGTATAGATCCGCAAAATTCCCAAGTATAGATCCACAAATTTTCCAAGTATAGATCCACAAATTTCCCAAGCATAGATCCACAAATTTCCGAAGTATAGATCCGTACATTTCCCAAGTATAGATCCACAAATTTCCCAAGTATTGATCGACAAATTTCACAAGTATATATCCACAAATTTCTCAAGTATAGATCCACAAATTTCCCAAGTATAGATCCACAAATTTCCCACGTATAGATCGACAAATTTCCGAAGTATAGTTCCACCAATTTCCCAAGCATAGACCCACAAATATCAAAAGTATAGATCCACCAATTTCCCAAGTATAGATCCGCAAATTTCTCAAGAATAGATCGACAAATTTCCCAAGTATAGATCCATAAATTTCCCAAGTATAGATCCACAAATTCCCAAAGTATATATCCACAAATTTCCCGAGTATAGATCGGCAAATTTCCATGGTATAGATAGACAAATTTCAGAAGTATAGATCGACAAATTTCCCAAGTATAGATCCACAAATTTCCCAAGTATAGATCTACAAATTTCCCAAGTATTGATCGACAAATTTCACAAGTATATATCCACAAATTTCTCAAGTATATATCCACAAATTTCTCAAGTATAGATCCACAAATTTCCCAAGTATAGATCCACAAATTTCCCAAGTATAGATCCACAAATTTCCGAAGTATAGATCCACAAATTTCCAAGAAGAGATCCACAAATTTCAGAAGTATAGATCCACAAATTTTAAATGTATAGATCCACAAATTTCCCAAGTATAGATCCACAAATTTCCCAAGTATAGATCCACAAATTTCCCAAGTATAGATCCACAAATTTCCCAAGAATTTATCGACAAATTTCCAAAGTATATATCCACAAATTTCACGAGTATAGATCGACAAATTTCCAGGGTATAGATCCACAAATTTCAGAAGTATAGATCGAAAAACTTCTCAAGTATAGATCCACCAATTTCCCAAGTATAGATCCACTAATTTCCCAAGTATAGATCCACTAATTTCAAAAGTATAGATCCACCAATTTCCCAAGTATAGATCCAAAATTTCCCAAGTATAGATCCACAAATTTCCCAAGTAGATCCACAAATTTCCCAAGTATAGATGCACAAATTTCCCAAGCATAGATGCACAAATTTCCCAAGTATAGATCCACAAATTTCCCAAGTATAGATCCACAAATTTCCCAAATATAGATCCACAAATTTCCCAAGTATAGATCCACAAATTTCCCGAGTATAGATCCGCAAATTTCCCAAGTGTAGATCCACAAATTTCCCAATTATAGATACACAAATTTCCCAAGTATTGATCGACAAATTTTCCAAGTATAGATCGACAAATTTCCCTAGTATAGATAAACCAATTTCCCAAGTATAGATCCACAAATTTCCGAAGTATAGATCCACAAATTTCCGAATCGTAGATCCACAAATTTCCCAAGTATAGATCCACAAATTTCCCAAGTATAGATCCACAAATTTCCCAAGTTTAGATCCACAAATTTCATAAGCATAGATCCACAAATTTCCGAAGTATAGATCCAAAAATTTCCCAAGTATAGATCCACAAATTTCCCGAGTATAGATCCGCAAGTTTCCCAAGTATAGATCCACAAATTTACCGAGTATAGATACACAAATTTCCCAAGCATTGATCCACAAATTTCCCAAGTATTGATCCGCAAACTTCCGAAGTATAGATCCGCAAAATTCCCAAGTATAGATCCACAAATTTCCCAAGTATAGATCCACAAATTTCAAAAGTATAGATCCACCAATTTCCCAAGTATAGATCCACAAATTTCCCAAGTATAGATCCACAAATTCCCAAAGTATAGATCCACCAATTTCCCAAGCATTGATCCACAAATTTCCCAAGTATAGATCCACAAATTTCAAAAGTATAGATCCACAAATTTCCCAAGTATAGATCCACAAATTTCCCAAATATAGATCCACAAATTTCCCAAGTATAGATCCACAAATTTCCCGAGTATAGATCCGCAAATTTCCCAAGTGTAGATCCACAAATTTCCAAATTATAGATACACAAATTTCTCAAGTATTGATCGAGAAATTTCCCAAGTATTGATCGACAAATTTTCCAAGTATAGATCGACAAATTTCCCTAGTATAGATAAACCAATTTCCCAAGTATAGATCCACAAATTTACGAAGTATAGATCCGTAAATTTCCCAAGTATAGATCCACAAATTTCCGAATCGTAGATCCACAAATTTCCCAAGTATAGATCCACAAATTTCCCAAGTATAGATCCACAAATTTCCCAAGTATAGATCCACAAATTTCCCAAGTTTAGATCCACAAATTTCATAAGCATAGATCCACAAATTTCCGAAGTATAGATCCACAAATTTCCGAATTGTAGATCCACAAATTTCCCAAGTATAGATCCTCCAATTTCTCAAGTATAGATACACAAATTTCCGAAGTATAGATCCAAAAATTTCCCAAGTATAGATCCACAAATTTCCCGAATATAGATCCGCAAGTTTCCCAAGTATAGATCCACAAATTTACCGAGTATAGATACACAAATTTCCCAAGCATTGATCCACAAATTTCCCAAGTATTGATCCGCAAACTTCCGAAGTATAGATCCGCAAAATTCCCAAGTATAGATCCACAAATTTCCCAAGTATAGATCCACAAATTTCAAAAGTATAGATCCACCAATTTCCTAAGTATAGATCCAAAATTTCCCAAGTATAGATCCACAAATTTCCCAAGTATAGATCCACAAATTCCCGAAGTATAGATGCACAAATTTCCCGAGTATAGATCGACAAATTTCCATGGTATAGATAGCCAAATTTCAGAAGTATAGATCGACAAATTTCCCAAGTATAGATCTACAAATTCCCAAAGTATAGATCCACAAATTTCCCAAGTATTGATCGACAAATTTCACAAGTATATATCCACAAATTTCCCAAGTATAGATCCACAAATTTCCCACGTATAGATCGACAAATTTCCGAAGTATAGTTCCACCAATTTCCCAAGCATAGACCCACAAATTTCAAAAGTATAGATCCACAAATTTCTCAAGTATAGATCGACAAATTTCCCAAGTATAGATCCATAAATTTCCCAAGTATAGATCCAAAAATTCCCAAAGAATATATCCACAAATTTCCCGAGTATAGATCGACAAATTTCCATGGTATAGATAGACAAATTTCAGAAGTATAGATCGACAAATTTTCCAAGTATAGATCCACAAATTTCCCAAGTATAGATCTACAAATTTCCCAAGTATTGATCGACAAATTTCACAAGTATATAGCCACAAATTTCTCAAGTATATATCCACAAATTTCTCAAGTATAGATCCACAAATTTCCCAAGTATAGATCCACAAATTTCCCAAGTATAGATCCACAAATTTCAAAAGTATAGATCGACAAATTTCCAAGTATAGATCAATAAATTTCCGAAGCATTGATCCACAATTGAAGAGTTATTTTCAATTTAAGAGTTATTTTCAATTGAAGAGTTATTTTCAATTGAAGAGTTATTTTCAATTGAAAGGTTATTTTCCATTGAAGAGTTATTTTCAATTGAATAGTTATTTTCCATTGAAGAGTTATATTCAATTGAAAGGTTATTTTCCATTGAAGAGTTATTTTCAATTGAAGAGTTATTTTCGATTGAGAGTTATTTTACATTGAAGAGTTATTTTCAATCGAAGAGTAATTTTCTTTTGAGAGTTATTTTCATTTCAAGAAATATTTTCTTTTGTGAGTTATTTTCAGTTGAAGAAATATTTTCAATTGAAAGGTTATTTTCAATTAAAGAGATATTTTCGATTGAAAGGTGATTTTCCATTGAAGAGTTATTTTCAATAGAATAGTTATTTTCCATTGAAGAGTTATTTTCATTTGAAGAGTTATTTTCAATTGAAGAGTTATTTTCAATTGAAGAGTTATTTTCAATTGAAGAGTTATTTTCAATTGAAAGGTTATTTTCCATTGAAGAGTTATTTTCGATTGAAGAGTTATTTTCGATTGAAGAGTTATTTTCAATTGAAGAGTTATTTTCAATTGAAGAGTTATTTTCAATTGAAGAGTTATTTTCAATTGAAGAGTTATTTTCAATTGAAGAGTTATTTTCAATTGAAGAGTTATTTTCAATTGAAGAGTTATTTTCAATTGAAGAGTTATTTTCAATTGAAGAGTTATTTTCAATTGAAAGGTGATTTTCCATTGAAGAGTTATTTTCAATTGAAGAGGTATTTTCCATTAAAGAGTTATTTTCAATTGAAGAGTTATTTTCGATTGAGAGTTATTTTCAATTGAAGAGTTATTTTCAATCGAAGGGTTATTTTCAATTGAAGAGTTATTTTTCATTGAAGTATTATTTTCCATTGAAGAGTTATTTTCAATTGAAGAGTTATTTTCCATTGAAGAGTTATTTTCAATTGAAAGGTTATTTTCCATTGAAGAGTTATTTTCGATTGAAGAGTTATTTTCAATTGAAGAGTTATTTTACGTTGAAGAGCTATTTTCAGTTGAAGAGTTATTTTCAGTTGAAGAGTTATTTTCAATTGAAGAGTTATTTTCCATTGAAGAGTTATTTTCAATTAAAGAGTTATTTTCAATTGAAGAGTTATTTTCAATTGAAGAGTTATATTCAATTGATGCGTTATTTTCAATTGAAGAGTTATTTTCAATTGAAGAGTTATTTTCAATTGAAGAGTTATTTTCAATTGAAAGGTTATTTTCAATTGAAAGGTTATTTTCCATTGAAGAGTTATTTTCAATTGAAGAGTTATTTTCAATTGAAGAGTTATTTTCAATTGAAAGGTTATTTTCCATTGAAGAGTTATTTTCAATAGAATAGTTATTTTCCATTGAAGAGTTATTTTCATTTGAAGAGTTATTTTCGATTGAGATTTATTTTCAGTTGAAGAGTTATTTTCAATTGAAAGGTTATTTTCAATTGAAGAATTATTTTCCATTGAAGAGTTATTTTCCGTTGAAGAGTTATTTTCCGTTGAAGAGTTATTTTCAATTGAAAGGTTATTTTCAATTAAAGAGATATTTTCAATTGAAAGGTTATTTTCCATTGAAGAGTTATTTTCCATTGAAGAGTTATTTTCAATTGAAAGGTTATTTCCATTGAAGAGTTATTTTCATTTGAAGAGTTATTTTCAATTAAAGAGATATTTTCGATTCAGAGTTATTTTCAATTGAAAGGTGATTTTCCATTGAAGAGTTATTTTCCATTGAAGAGTTATTTTCAATTGAAAGGTTATTTCCATTGAAGAGTTATTTTCATTTGAAGAGTTATTTTCAATTAAAGAGATATTTTCAATTGAGAGTTATTTTCAATTGAAAGGTGATTTTCCATTGAAGAGTTATTTTCCATTGAAGAGTTATTTTCAATTGAATAGTTATTTTCCATTGAAGAGTTATTTTCAATTGAAGAGTTATTTTCGATTGAGAGTTATTTTACATTGAAGAGTTATTTTCAATCGAAGAGTTATTTTCGATTAAGAGTTATTTTCAGTTGAAGATTTATTTTCAATTGAAAGGTTATTTTCCATTGAAGAATTATTTTCCATTGAAGAGTTATTTTCCGTTGAAGAGTTATTTTCGATTGAGAGTTATTTTCAATTGAAGAGATATTTTCAATTGAAAGGTTATTTTCCATGGAAGAGTTATTTTCCATTGAAGAGTTATTTTCAATTGAAAGGTTATTTCCATTGAAGAGTTATTTTCATTTGAAGAGTTATTTTCAATTAAAGAGATATTTTCGATTGAGAGTTATTTTCAATTGAAAGGTGATTTTCCATTGAAGAGTTATTTTCAATTGAACAGTTATTTTCAATTGAAGAGTTATTTTCGATTGAGAGTTATTTTCAGTTGAAGAGTTATTTTCAATTGAAGAGTTATTTTCGATTGAGAGTTATTTTCAATTGAAGAGTTATTTTCAATTGAAGAGTTATTTTCAATTGAAGAGTTATTTTCAATTGAAGAGTTATTTTCAATTGAAGAGTTATTTTCAATTGAAGAGTTATTTTCAATTGAAGAGTTATTTTCAATTGAAGAGTTATTTTCAATTGAAGAGTTATTTTCAATTGAAGAGTTATTTTCAATTGAAGAGTTATTTTCAATTGAAGAGTTATTTTCAATTGAAGAGTTATTTTCAATTGAAGAGTTATTTTCAATTGAAGAGTTATTTTCAATTGAAGAGTTATTTTCAATTGAAAGAGTTATTTTCAATTAAAGAGATATTTTCAATTGAAAGGTTATTTTCCATTGAAGAGTTATTTTCCATTGAAGAGTTATTTTCAATTGAAAGGTTATTTCCATTGAAGAGTTATTTTCAATTAAAGAGATATTTTCGATTGAGAGTTATTTTCAATTGAAAGGTGATTTTCCATTGAAGTGTTATTTTCAATTGAAGAGCTATTTTCAATTATTTTCAATTGAAGAGCTATTTTCAATTGAAGAGTTATTTTCAATTGAAGAGTTATTTTCAATTGAAGAGTTATTTTCGAATGAGAGTTATTTTCAGTTGTAGAGTTATTTTCAATTGAAGAATTATTTTCAATTGAAGAGTTATTTTCAATTGAAGAGTTATTTTCAATTGAAGAGTTATTTTCAATTGAAGAGTTATTTTCAATTGAAGAGTTATTTTCAGTTGAAGAGTTATTTTCAATTGAAGAGTTATTTTCAATTGAAAGGTTATTTTTCAATGAAGAGTTATTTTAAATTGAAGAGTTATTTTCAATCGAAGAGTTATTTTCTTTTGAGAGTTATTTTCAGTTGAAGAAATATTTTCTTTTGAGAGTTATTTTCAGTTGAAGAAATATTTTCAATTGAAAGGTTATTTTCAATTAAAGAGATATTTTCGATTGAGAGTTATTTTCAATTGAAAGGTGATTTTCCATTGAAGAGTTATTTTCAATTGAAAGGTTATTTTCCATTGAAGAGTTATTTTCAATTGAATAGTTATTTTCCATTGAAGAGTTATTTTCAATTGAAGAGTTATTTTACATTGAAGAGTTATTTTACATTGAAGAGTTATTTTCAATTGAAGAGTTATTTTCAATTGAAGAGTTATTTTCAATTGAAGAGTTATTTTCAATTGAAGAGTTATTTTCAATTGAAAGGTTATTTTCAATTAAAGAGATATTTTCAATTGAAAGGTTATTTTCCATTGAAGAGTTATTTTCCATTGAAGAGTTATTTTCAATTGAAAGGTTATTTCCATTGAAGAGTTATTTTCAATTAAAGAGATATTTTCGATTGAGAGTTATTTTCAATTGAAAGGTGATTTTCCATTGAAGTGTTATTTTCAATTGAAGAGTTATTTTCGAATGAGAGTTATTTTCAGTTGTAGAGTTATTTTCAATTGAAGAGTTATTTTCAATTGAAGAGTTATTTTCAATTGAAGAGTTATTTTCAATTGAAGAGTTATTTTCAGTTGAAGAGTTATTTTAAATTGAAGAGTTATTTTCAATCGAAGAGTTATTTTCTTTCAGAGTTATTTTCAGTTGAAGAAATATTTTCTTTTGAGAGTTATTTTCAGTTGAAGAAATATTTTCAATTGAAAGGTTATTTTCAATTAAAGAGATATTTTCGATTGAGAGTTATTTTCAATTGAAAGGTGATTTTCCATTGAAGAGTTATTTTCAATTGAAAGGTTATTTTCCATTGAAGAGTTATTTTCAATTGAATAGTTATTTTCCATTGAAGAGTTATTTTCAATTGAAGAGTTATTTTACATTGAAGAGTTATTTTACATTGAAGAGTTATTTTCAATCGAAGAGTTATTTTCGATTAAGAGTTATTTTCAGTTGAAGATTTATTTTCAATTGAAAGGTTATTTTCCATTGAAGAATTATTTTCCATTGAAGAGTTATTTTCCGTTGAAGAGTTATTTTCAATCGAAGAGTTATTTTCAATCGAAGAGTTATTTTCGATTGAGAGTTATTTTCAGTTGAAGAGTTAATTTCAATCGAAGAGTTATTTTCAATTGAAGAGTTATTTTCAATTGAAAGGTTATTTTCAATAAAGAGATATTTTCAATTGAAAGGTTATTTTCCATTGAAGAGTTATTTTCCATTGAAGAGTTATTTTCCATTGAAGAGTTATTTTCCATTGAAGAGTTATTTTCAATTGAAAGGTTATTTTCCATTGAAGAGTTATTTTTATTTGAAGAGTTATTTTCAATTAAAGAGATATTTTCAATTGAAAGGTGATTTTCCATTGAAGAGTTATTTTCAATTGAAGAGTTATTTTCCATTGAGAGTTACTTTCAGTTGAAGAGTTATTTTCGATTGAAGAGTTATTTTCAATTGAAGAGTTATTTTCGATTGAGAGTTATTTTCAGTTGAAGAGTTATTTTCAATTGAAGAGTTATTTTCAATTGAAGAGATATTTTCGATTCAGAGTTATTTTCAATTGAAAGGTGATTTTCCATTGAAGAGTTATTTTCAATTGAAAGGTTATTTTCCATTGAAGAGTTATTTTCATTTAAAGAGTTATTTTCAATTAAAGAGATATTTTCGAATGAGAGTTATTTTCAATTGAAAGGTGATTTTCCGTTGAAGAGTTATTTTCGATTGAAGAGTTATTTTCAATAGAAAGGTTATTTTCCATTGAAGAGTTATTTTCAATTGAAGAGTTATTTTCGATTGAGAGTTATTTTCAGTTGAAGAGTTATTTTCAATTGAAGAGTTATTTTCGATTGAGAGTTATTTTCAGTTGAAGAGTTATTTTCAATTGAAGAGATATTTTCGATTGAGAGTTATTTTCAATTGAAAGGTGATTTTCCATTGAAGAGTTATTTTCAATTGAACAGTTATTTTCAATTGAAGAGTTATTTTCGATTGAGAGTTATTTTCAGTTGAAGAGTTATTTTCAATTGAAGAGTTATTTTCGATTGAGAGTTATTTTCAATTGAAAGGTGATTTTCCATTGAAGAGTTATTTTCCATTGAAGAGTTATTTTCAATTGAATAGTTATTTTCCATTGAAGAGTTATTTTCAATTGAAGAGTTATTTTCGATTGAGAGTTATTTTACATTGAAGAGTTTTTTTCAATCGAAGAGTTATTTTCGATTAAGAGTTATTTTCAGTTGAAGATTTATTTTCAATTGAAAGGTTATTTTCCATTGAAGAGTTATTTTCCGTTGAAGAGTTATTTTCGATTGAGAGTTATTTTCAATTGAAGAGATATTTTCAATTGAAAGGTTATTTTCCATGGAAGAGTTATTTTCCATTGAAGAGTTATTTTCAATTGAAAGGTTATTTCCATTGAAGAGTTATTTTCATTTGAAGAGTTATTTTCAATTAAAGAGATATTTTCGATTGAGAGTTATTTTCAATTGAAAGGTGATTTTCCATTGAAGTGTTATTTTCAATTGAAGAGCTATTTTCAATTGAAGAGTTATTTTCAATTGAAGAGTTATTTTCAATTGAAGAGTTATTTTCGAATGAGAGTTATTTTCAGTTGTAGAGTTATTTTCAATTGAAGAGTTATTTTCAATTGAAGAGTTATTTTCAATTGAAGAGTTATTTTCAATTGAAGAGTTATTTTCAATTGAAGAGTTATTTTCAATTGAAGAGTTATTTTCAATTGAAGAGTTATTTTCAATTGAAGAGTTATTTTCAATTGAAGAGTTATTTTCAGTTGAAGAGTTATTTTCAATTGAAGAGTTACTTTCAATTGAAGAGTTATTTTCAATTGAAAGGTTATTTTCCAATGAAGAGTTATTTTAAATTGAAGAGTTATTTTCAATCGAAGAGTTATTTTCTTTTGAGTTATTTTCAGTTGAAGAAATATTTTCTTTTGAGAGTTATTTTCAGTTGAAGAAATATTTTCGATTGAGAGTTATTTTCAATTGAAAGGTGATTTTCCATTGAAGAGTTATTTTCAATTGAAAGGTTATTTTCCATTGAAGAGTTATTTTCAATTGAATAGTTATTTTCCATTGAAGAGTTATTTTCAATTGAAGAGTTATTTTCAGTTGAAGATTTATTTTCAATTGAAAGGTTATTTTCCATTGAAGAATTATTTTCCATTGAAGAGTTATTTTCCGTTGAAGAGTTATTTTCCGTTGAAGAGTTATTTTCAATCGAAGAGTTATTTTCGATTGAGAGTTATTTTCAGTTGAAGAGTTAATTTCAATCGAAGAGTTATTTTCAATTGAAAGGTTATTTTCAATAAAGAGATATTTTCAATTGAAAGGTTATTTTCCATTGAAGAGTTATTTTCCATTGAAGAGTTATTTTCCATTGAAGAGTTATTTTCAATTGAAAGGTTATTTTCCATTGAAGAGTTATTTTCATTTGAAGAGTTATTTTCAATTAAAGAGATATTTTCAATTGAAAGGTGATTTTCCATTGAAGAGTTATTTTCAATTGAAGAGTTATTTTCCATTGAGAGTTACTTTCAGTTGAAGAGTTATTTTCGATTGAAGAGTTATTTTCAATTGAAGAGTTATTTTCGATTGAGAGTTATTTTCAGTTGAAGAGTTATTTTCAATTGAAGAGATATTTTCGATTCAGAGTTATTTTCAATTGAAAGGTGATTTTCCATTGAAGAGTTATTTTCAATTGAAAGGTTATTTTCCATTGAAGAGTTATTTTCATTTAAAGAGTTATTTTCAATTAAAGAGATATTTTCGAATGAGAGTTATTTTCAATTGAAAGGTGATTTTCCGTTGAAGAGTTATTTTCGATTGAAGAGTTATTTTCAATAGAAAGGTTATTTTCAATAGAAAGGTTATTTTCCATTGAAGAGTTATTTTCAATTGAAGAGTTATTTTCGATTGAGAGTTATTTTCAGTTGAAGAGTTATTTTCAATTGAAGAGTTATTTTCGATTGAGAGTTATTTTCAGTTGAAGAGTTATTTTCAATTGAAGAGATATTTTCGATTGAGAGTTATTTTCAATTGAAAGGTGATTTTCCATTGAAGAGTTATTTTCAATTGAAGAGTTATTTTCGATTGAGAGTTATTTTACAATGAAGAGTTATTTTCGATTAAGAGTTATTTTACAATGAAGAGTTATTTTCGATTAAGAGTTATTTTCAGTTGAAGAGTTATTTTCAATCGAAGAGTTATTTACGATTAAGAGTTATTTTCAGTTGAAGAGTTATTTTCAATTGAAGAGTTATTTTCAATTGAAGAGTTATTTTCAATTGAAGAGTAATTTTCCATGGAAGATTAATTTTCCATGGAAGAGTAATTTTCCATGGAAGAGTAATTTTCCATGGAAGAGTAATTTTCCATGGAAGAGTAATTTTCCATGGAAGAGTTATTTTCTTTTGAGAGTTATTTTCGATTGAGAGTTATTTTCAGTTGAGGAGTTATTTTCAATTGAAAGGTTATTTTCCATTGAAGAGCTATTTTCAATTGAAGAGTTATTTTCGATTGAGAGTTATTTTACATTGAAGAGTTATTTTCGATTAAGAGTTATTTTCAGTTGAAAAGTTATTTTCAATTGAAGAGTTATTTTCAATTAAAGGTTATTTTCCATTGAAGAGTTATTTTCAATTGAAGAGTTATTTTCGATTGAGAGTTATTTTACATTGAAGAGTTATTTTGGATTAAGAGTTATTTTCAGTTGAAGAGTTATTTTCAATTGAAGAGTTATTTTCGATTGAGAGTTATTTTACAATGAAGAGTTATTTTCGATTAAGAGTTGTTTTCAGTTGAAGAGTTATTTTCAATCGAAGAGTTATTTTCAATCGAAGAGTTATTTACGATTAAGAGTTATTTTCAATTGAAGAGTTATTTTCAATTGAAGAGTTATTTTCAATTGAAGAGTTATTTTCAATTGAAGAGTAATTTTCCATGGAAGATTAATTTTCCATGGAAGAGTAATTTTCCATGGAAGAGTAATTTTCCATGGAAGAGTAATTTTCCATGGAAGAGTAATTTTCCATGGAAGAGTTATTTTCTTTTGAGAGTTATTTTCGATTGAGAGTTATTTTCAGTTGAGGAGTTATTTTCAATTGAAAGGTTATTTTCCATTGAAGAGTTATTTTCAATTGAAGAGTTATTTTCGATTGAGAGTTATTTTACATTGAAGTGTTATTTTGGATTAAGAGTTATTTTCAGTTGAAGAGTTATTTTCAATTGAAGAGTTATTTTCGATTGAGAGTTATTTTACATTGAAGAGTTATTTTCAGTTGAAGAGTTATTTTCAATTGAAGAGTTATTTTCAATCGAAGAGTTATTTACGATAAGAGTTATTTTCAGTTGAAGAGTAATTTTCCATGGAAGAGTAATTTTCCATGGAAGAGTAATTTTCCATGGAAGAGTTATTTTCTTTTGAGAGTTATTTTCGATTGAGAGTTATTTTCGATTGAGAGGTTCAATTGAAAGGTTATTTTCCATTGAAGAGTTATTTTCAATTTCATAGTTATTTTCCATTGAAGAGTTATTTTCAATTGAAGAGTTATTTTCGATTGATATTTATTTTCAATTGAAGAGTTATTTTCAATTGAAAGGCTATTTTCCAATGAAGAGTTATTTTCAATTGAAGAGTTATTTTCGATTGAGAGTTATTTTCAGTTTAAGAGTTATTTTCCATTGAAGAGTTATTTTCAATCGAAGAGTAATTTTCTTTTGAGAGTTATTTTCAGTTAAAGAAATATTTTCTTTTGTGAGTTATTTTCAGTTGAAGAAATATTTTCAATTGAAAGGTTATTTTCAATTAAAGAGATATTTTCGATTGAAAGGTGATTTTCCATTGAAGAGTTATTTTCAATTGAAAGGTGGTTTTCCATGAAGAGTTATTTTCAATTGAATAGTTATTTTCAATTGAAGAGTTATTTTCGATTGGGATTTATTTTCAGTTGAAGAGTTATTTTCAATTGAAAGGTTATTTTCCATTGAAGAGTTATTTTCAATTGAGGAGTTATTTTCGATTGAGAGTTATTTTACATTGAAGAGTTATTTTCAATCGAAGAGTTATTTTCGATTAAGAGTTATGTTCCATTGAAGAATTATTTTCCATTGAAGAGTTATTTTCCATGGAAGAGCTATTTTCCATGGAAGAGTAATTATCCATGGAAGAGTAATTTTCCATGGAAGAGTTATTTTCTTTTTAGAGTTATTTTCTTTTGAGAGTTATTTTCGATTGAGAGTTATTTTCAGTTGAGGAGTTATTTTCAATTGAAAGGTTATTTTCCATTGAAGAGCTATTTTCCTTTGAAGAGCTATTTTCCTTTGAAGAGTTATTTTCCGTTGAAGAGTTATTTGCAGTTGAAGAGTTATTTTCAATTGAAGGTTTTATTCCAATGAAGAGTTATTTTCAATTGAAGAGTTATTTTCGATTGAGAGCTATTTTCAGTTGGAGAGTTATTTTCAATAGAAAGGTTATTTTCCATTGAAGAGTTATTTTCAATTGAAGAGTTATTTTCGATTGAGAGTTATTTTCAGTTGAAGGGTTATTTTCAATTAAAGGTTATTTTCCATTGAAGATTTATTTTCCATTGAAGAGTTATTTTCAATTGAAAGGTTATTTTCCATTGATGAATTATTTTCCATTGAAGAGTTATTTTCCGTTGAAGAGTTATTTTCCGTTGAAGAGTTATTTTCAATCGAAGAGTTATATTCGATTGAGAGTTATTTTCAGTTGAAGAGTTATTTTCAATCGAAGAGTTATTTTCAATTGAAGAGTTACTTTCAATTGAAGAGTTACTTTCAATTGAATACTTTCAATTGAAGAGTTACTTTCAATTGAAGAGTTATTTTCAATTGAAAGGTGATTTTCCATTGAAGAGTTATTTTCAATTGAAGAGTTATTTTCAATTGAAGAGTTATTTTCAATTGAAGAGTTATTTTCAATTGAAGAGTTATTTTCAATTGAAGAGTTATTTTCGATTGAGAGTTATTTTCAATTGAAGAGTTATTTTCAATTGAAGAGTTATTTTCAATTGAAGAGTTATTTTCAATTGAAGAGTTATTTTCAATTGAAGAGTTATTTTCAATTGAAGAGTTATTTTCAATTGAAGAGTTATTTTCAATTGAAGAGTTATTTTCAATTGAAGAGTTATTTTCAATTGAAGAGTTATTTTCAATTGAAGAGTTATTTTCAATTGAAGAGTTATTTTCAATTGAAGAGTTATTTTCAATTGAAGAGTTATTTTCAATTGAAGAGTTATTTTCAATTGAAGAGTTATTTTCAATTGAAGAGTTATTTTCAATTGAAGAGTTATTTTCAATTGAAGAGTTATTTTCAATTGAAGAGTTATTTTCAATTGAAGAGTTATTTTCAATTGAAGAGTTATTTTCAATTGAAGAGTTATTTTCAATTGAAGAGTTATTTTCAATTGAAGAGTTATTTTCAATTGAAGAGTTATTTTCAATTGAAGAGTTACTTTTAATTGAAGAGTTATTTTCAATTGAAAGGTTATTTTCCATTGAAGAGTTTTTTTAAATTGAAGAGTTATTTTCAATCGAAGAGTTATTTTCTTTTGAGAGTTATTTTCAGTTGAAGAAATATTTTCTTTTCAGAGTTATTTTCAGTTGAAGAAATATTTTCAATTGAAAGGTTATTTTCAATTAAAGAGATATTTTCGATTGAGAGTTATTTTCAATTGAAAGGTGATTTTCTATTGAAGAGATATTTTCGATTGAGAGTTATTTTCAATTGAAAGGTTATTTTCCATTGAAGAGTTATTTTCAATTGAGATTTATTTTCAGTTGAAGAGTTATTTTCAAATGAAGAGTTATTTTCGATTGAGAGTTATTTTACATTGAAGAGTTATTTTCAATCGAAGAGTTATTTTCGATTAAGAGTTATTTTCAGTTGAAGATTTATTTTCAATTGAAAGGTTATTTTCCATTGAAGAATTATTTTCCATTGAAGAGTTATTTTCCATTGAGAGTTATTTTCCATTGAGAGTTATTTTCCATTGAAGAGTTATTTTCAATTGAAAGGTTATTTTCCATTGAAGAGTTATTTTCAGTTGAAGAAATATTTTCTTTTGAGAGTTATTTTCAGTTGAAGAAATATTTTCAATTGAAAGGTTATTTTCAATTAAAGAGATATTTTCGATTGAGAGTTATTTTCAATTGAAAGGTGATTTTCCATTGAAGAGTTATTTTCCATTGAAGAGTTATTTTCCATTGAAGAGTTATTTTCCATTGAAGAGTTATTTTCCATTGAAGAGTTATTTTCATTTGAAGAGTTATTTTCAATTAAAGAGATATTTTCGATTGAGAGTTATTTTCAATTGAAAGGTGATTTTCCATTGAAGAGTTATTTTCAATTAAAAGGTTATTTTCCATTGAAGAGTTATTTTCAATTGAAGAGTTATTTTCAATCGAAGAGTTCTTTTCGAGTAAGAGTTATTTTCAGTTGAAGATTTATTTTCAATTGAAAGGTTATTTTCCATTGAAGAATTATTTTCCATTGAAGAGCCATTTTCCGTTGAAGAGTTATTTTCAATCGAAGAGTTATTTTCTTTTGAGAGTTATTTTCATTTGAAGAGTTATTTTCCGTTGAAGAGTTATTTTCAATCGATGAGTTATTTTCGATTGAGAGTTATTTTCAATTGAAAGGTAATTTTCAATTAAAGAGATATTTTCAATTGAAAGGTTATTTTCCATTGAAGAGTTATTTTCCATTGAAGAGTTATTTTCAATTGAAAGGTTATTTCCATTGAAGAGTTATTTTCCATTGAAGAGTTATTTTCCATTGAAGAGTTATTTTCAATCGAAGAGTTATTTTCTTTTGAGAGTTATTTTCATTTGAAGAGTTATTTTCCGTTGAAGAGTTATTTTCAATCGAAGAGTAATTTTCTTTTGAGAGTTATTTTCAGTTCAAGAAATATTTTCTTTTGTGAGTTATTTTCAGTTGAAGAAATATTTTCAATTGAAAGGTGATTTTCAATCGAAGTGTTATTTACGATTAAGAGTTATTTTCAATCGAAGTGTTATTTACGATTAAGAGTTATTTTCAGTTGAAGAGTTATTTTCAATTGAAGAGTTATTTTCAATTGAAGAGTTATTTTCAATTGAAGAGTAATTTTCCATGGAAGATTAATTTTCCATGGAAGAGTAATTTTCCATGGAAGAGTAATTTTCCATGGAAGAGTTATTTTCTTTTGAGAGTTATTTTTGATTGAGAGTTATTTTTGATTGAGAGTTATTTTCAGTTGAGGAGTTATTTTCAATTGAAAGGTTATTTTCCATTGAAGAGCTATTTTCCTTTGAAGAGTTATTTGCAGTTGAAGAGTTATTTTCCTTTGAAGAGTTATTTGCAGTTGAAGAGTTATTTTCAATTGAAGGTTTTATTCCAATGAAGAGTTATTTTCAATTGAAGGTTTTATTCCAATGAAGAGTTATTTTCAATTGAAGGTTTTATTCCAATGAAGAGTTATTTTCAATTGAAGATTTATTTTCGATTGAGAGTTATTTTCAGTTGAAGAGTTATTTTCCATTGAAGAGTTATTTTCAATCGAAGAGTTATTTTCTTTTGAGAGTTATTTTCATTTGAAGAGTTATTTTCCGTTGAAGAGTTATTTTCAATCGAAGAGTAATTTTCTTTTGAGAGTTATTTTCAATCGAAGAGTAATTTTCTTTTGAGAGTTATTTTCAGTTCAAGAAATATTTTCTTTTGTGAGTTATTTTCAGTTGAAGAAATATTTTCAATTGAAAGGTTATTATCAATTAAAGAGATATTTTCGATTGAAAGGTGATTTTCCATTGAAGAGTTATTTTCAATTGAATAGTTATTTTCCATTGAAGAGTTATTTTCAATTGAAGAGTTATTTTCGATTGAGATTTATTTTCAGTTGAAGAGTTATTTTCAATTGAAAGGTTATTTTCCATTGATGAATTATTTTCCATTGAAGAGTTATTTTCCGTTGAAGAGTTATTTTCCGTTGAAGAGTTATTTTCAATCGAAGAGTTATTTTCGATTGAGAGTTATTTTCAGTTGAAGAGTTATTTTCAATCGAAGAGTTATTTTCAGTTGAAGAGTTATTTTCAATCGAAGAGTTATTTTCAATTGAAGAGTTATTTTCAATAGAAAGGTTATTTTCAATTAAAGAGATATTTTCAATTGAAAGGTTATTTTCAATTGAAAGGTTATTTTCCATTGGAGAGTTATTTTCAATTGAAAGGTTATTTCCATTGAAGAGTTATTTTCAATTAAAGAGATTTTTTCGATTGAGAGTTATTTTCAATTGAAAGGTGATTTTCCATTGAAGAGTTATTTTCAATTGAAGAGTTATTTTCGATTGAGAGTTATTTTCAGTTGAAGAGTTATTTTCAATTGAAGAGTTATTTTCAATTGAAGAGTTATTTTCAATTGAAGAGTTATTTTCAATTGAAAGGTGATTTTCCATTGAAGAGTTATTTTCAATTGAAGAGTTATTTTCAATTGAAGAGTTATTTTCGATTGAGAGTTATTTTCAGTTGAAGAGTTATTTTCGATTGAAGAGTTATTTTCGATTGAGAGTTATTTTCAATTGAAGAGTTATTTTCAATTGAAGAGTTATTTTCGATTGAGAGTTATTTTCAGTTGAAGAGTTATTTTACATTGAAGAGTTATTTTCAATCGAAGAGTTATTTTCAATCGAAGAGTTATTTTCAATTGAAGAGTTATTTTCAATTGAAGAGTTATTTTCAATTGAAAGGTTATTTTCAATTAAAGAGATATTTTCAATTGAAAGGTTATTTTCCATTGAAGAGTCATTTTCCATTGGAGAGTTATTTTCAATTGAAAGGTTATTTCCATTGAAGAGTTATTTTCAATTAAAGAGATTTTTTCGATTGAGAGTTATTTTCAATTGAAAGGTGATTTTCCATTGAAGAGTTATTTTCAATTGAAGAGTTATTTTCGATTGAGAGTTATTTTCAGTTGAAGAGTTATTTTCAGTTGAAGAGTTATTTTCAATTGAAGAGTTATTTTCAATTGAAGAGTTATTTTCAATTGAAGAGTTATTTTCAATTGAAGAGTTATTTTCAATTGAAGAGTTATTTTCAATTGAAGAGTTATTTTCAATTGAAGAGTTATTTTCAATTGAAGAGTTATTTTCAATTGAAGAGTTATTTTCAATTGAAAGGTGATTTTCCATTGAAGAGTTATTTTCAATTGAAGAGTTATTTCCAATTGAAAGGTTATTTTCAATTGAAGAGTTATTTTCAATTGAAGAGTTATTTTCAATTGAAGAGTTATTTTCTATCGAAGAGTTATTTTCTTTTGAGAGTTATTTTCAGTTGAAGAAATATTTTCTTTTGAGAGTTATTTTCAGTTGAAGAAATAATTTCAATTGAAAGGTTATTTTCAATTGAAGAGATATTTTCGATTGAGAGTTATTTTCAATTGAAGAGTTATTTTCCGTTGAAGAGTTATTTTCCGTTGAAGAGTTATTTTCAATCGAAGAGTTATTTTCGATTGAGAGTTATTTTCAGTTGAAGAGTTATTTTCAATCGAAGAGTTATTTTCAATTGAAGAGTTATTTTCAATTGAAAGGTTATTTTCAATTGAAAGGTTATTTTCAATTAAAGAGATATTTTCAATTGAAAGGTTATTTTCCATTGGAGAGTTATTTTCAATTGAAAGGTTATTTCCATTGGAGAGTTATTTTCAATTGAAAGGTTATTTCCATTGAAGAGTTATTTTCAATTAAAGAGATTTTTTCGATTGAGAGTTATTTTCAATTGAAAGGTGATTTTCCATTGAAGAGTTATTTTCAATTGAAGAGTTATTTTCAATTGAAAGGTTATTTTCCATTGAAGAGTTATTTTCAATTGAATAGTTATTTTCCATTGAAGAGTTATTTTCAATTGAAGAGTTATTTTCGATTGAGATTTATTTTCAGTTGAAGAGTTATTTTCAATTGAAAGGTTATTTTCCATTGATGAATTATTTTCCATTGAAGAGTTATTTTCCGTTGAAGAGTTATTTTACATTGAAGAGTTATTTTCAATCGAAGAGTTATTTTCAATCGAAGAGTTATTTTCAATTGAAGAGTTATTTTCAATTGAAAGGTTATTTTCAATTAAAGAGATATTTTCAATTGAAAGGTTATTTTCCATTGGAGAGTTATTTTCAATTGAAAGGTTATTTCCATTGAAGAGTTATTTTCAATTAAAGAGATTTTTTCGATTGAGAGTTATTTTCAATTGAAAGGTGATTTTCCATTGAAGAGTTATTTTCAATTGAAGAGTTATTTTCGATTGAGAGTTATTTTCAGTTGAAGAGTTATTTTCAATTGAAGAGTTATTTTCAATTGAAGAGTTATTTTCAATTGAAGAGTTATTTTCAATTGAAGAGTTATTTTCAATTGAAGAGTTATTTTCAATTGAAGAGTTATTTTCAATTGAAGAGTTATTTTCAATTGAAGAGTTATTTTCAATTGAAGAGTTATTTTCAATTGAAGAGTTATTTTCAATTGAAGAGTTATTTTCAATTGAAGAGTTACTTTCAATTGAAGAGTTATTTTCAATTGAAAGGTGATTTTCCATTGAAGAGTTATTTTCAATTGAAGAGTTATTTTCAATTGAAGAGTTATTTTCAATTGAAGAGTTATTTTCAATCGAAGAGTTATTTTCTTTTGAGAGTTATTTTCAGTTGAAGAAATATTTTCTTTTGAGAGTTATTTTCAGTTGAAGAAATATTTTCAATTGAAAGGTTATTTTCAATTGAAGAGATATTTTCGATTGAGAGTTATTTTCAATTGAAGAGTTATTTTCCGTTGAAGAGTTATTTTCCGTTGAAGAGTTATTTTCAATCGAAGAGTTATTTTCGATTGAGAGTTATTTTCAGTTGAAGAGTTATTTTCAATCGAAGAGTTATTTTCAATTGAAGAGTTATTTTCAATTGAAAGGTTATTTTCAATTGAAAGGTTATTTTCAATTAAAGAGATATTTTCAATTGAAAGGTTATTTTCCATTGGAGAGTTATTTTCAATTGAAAGGTTATTTCCATTGAAGAGTTATTTTCAATTAAAGAGATTTTTTCGATTGAGAGTTATTTTCAATTGAAAGGTGATATTCCATTGAAGAGTTATTTTCAATTGAAGAGTTATTTTCGATTGAGAGTTATTTTCAGTTGAAGAGTTATTTTCAATTGAAGAGTTATTTTCAATTGAAGAGTTATTTTCAATTGAAGAGTTATTTTCAATTGAAGAGTTATTTTCAATTGAAGAGTTATTTTCAATTGAAGAGTTATTTTCAATTGAAGAGTTATTTTCAATTGAAAGGTTATTTCCATTGAAGAGTTATTTTCAATTAAAGAGATTTTTTCGATTGAGAGTTATTTTCAATTGAAAGGTGATTTTCCATTGAAGAGTTATTTTCAATTGAAGAGTTATTTTCGATTGAGAGTTATTTTCAGTTGAAGAGTTATTTTCAATTGAAGAGTTATTTTCAATTGAAGAGTTATTTTCAATTGAAGAGTTATTTTCAATTGAAGAGTTATTTTCATTTGAAGAGTTATTTTCAATTAAAGAGATATTTTCGATTAAGAGTTATTTTCAATTGAAATGTGATTTTCCATTGAAATGTGATTTTCCATTGAAGAGTTATTTTCAATTGAAGAGTTATTTTCAATTGAAGAGTTATTTTCAATTGAAGAGTTATTTTCGATTGAGAGTTATTTTCAGTTGAAGAGTTATATTCGATTGAGAGTTATTTTCAGTTGAAGAGTTATTTTCAATTGAAGAGTTACTTTCAATTGAAGAGTTATTTTCAATTGAAAGGTTATTTTCCATTGAAGAGTTATTTTAAATTGAAGAGTTATTTTCAATCGAAGAGTTATTTTCAGTTGAAGAAATATTTTCTTTTGAGAGTTATTTTCAGTTGAAGAAATATTTTCAATTGATAGGTTATTTTCAATTAAAGAGATATTTTCGATTGAGAGTTATTTTCAATTGAAAGGTTATTTTCCATTGAAGAGTTATTTTCCATTGAAGAGTTATTTTCCATTGAAGAGTTATTTTCATTTGAAGAGTTATTTTCAATTAAAGAGATGTTTTCGATCGAGAGTTATTTTCAATTGAAAGGTGATTTTCCATTGAAGAGTTATTTTCAATTGAAGAGTTATTTTCAATTGAAAAGTTATTTTCAATTGAAGAGTTATTTTCGATTGAGAGTTATTTTCAGTTGAAGAGTTATTTTCGATTGAGAGATATTTTCAGTTGAAGAGTTATTTTCAATTGAAGAGTTATTTTCGATTGAGATTTATTTTCAGTTGCAGAGTTATTTTCAATTGAAAGGTTATTTTCCATTGAAGAGTTATTTTCAATTGAAGAGTTATTTTCAATTGAAAGGTTATTTTCCATTGAAGAGTTATTTTCAATTGAAGAGTTATTTTCCGTTGAAGAGTTATTTTCCGTTGAAAAGTTATTTTCAATCGAAGAGTTATTTTCGATTGAGAGTTATTTTCAGTTGAAGAGTTATTTTCAATCGAAGAGTTATTTTCAATTGAAGAGTTATTTTCAATTGAAGAGTTATTTTCAATTGAAGAGTTATTTTCAATTGAAAGTTTATTTTCAATTAAAGAGATATTATCAATTGAAAGGTTATTTTCCATTGAAGAGTTATTTTCCATTGAAGAGTTATTTTCAATTGAAAGGTTATTTCCATTGAAGAGTTATTTTCAATTAAAGAGATATTTTCGATTGAGAGTTATTTTCAATTGAAAGGTGATTTTCCATTGAAGAGTTATTTTGAATTGAAGGATTATTTTCGATTGAGAGTTATTTTCAGTTGAAGAGTTATTTTCAGTTGAAGAAATATTTTCTTTTGAGAGTTATTTTCAGTTGAAGAAATATTTTCAATTGAAAGGTTATTTTCAATTAAAGAGATATTTTCGATTGAGAGTTATTTTCAATTGAAAGGTGATTTTCCATTGAAGAGTTATTTTCCATTGAAGAGTTATTTTCCATTGAAGAGTTATTTTCATTTGAAGAGTTATTTTCAATTAAAGAGATATTTTCGATTGAGAGTTATTTTCAATTGAAAGGTGATTTTCCATTGAAGAGTTATTTTCAATTGAATAGTTATTTTCCATTGAAGAGTTATTTTCAATTGAGATTTATTTTCAGTTGAAGAGTTATTTTCAATTGAGATTTATTTTCAGTTGAAGAGTTATTTTCAATTAAAAGGTTATTTTCCATTGAAGAGTTATTTTCAATTGAAGAGTTATTTTCGATTGGGAGTTATTTTACATTGAAGAGTTATTTTCAATCGAAGAGTTCTTTTCGATTAAGAGTTATTTTCAGTTGAAGATATATTTTCAATTAAAAGGTTATTTTCCATTGAAGAATTATTTTCCATTGAAGAGCCATTTTCCGTTGAAGAGTTATTTTCAATTGAAGAGTTATCTTCAATTGAAGAGTTATTTTCAATTGAAGAGTTACTTTCAATTGAAGAATTATTTTCAATTGAAAGGTTATTTTCCATTGAAGAGTTATTTTCGATTGAGATTTATTTTCAGTTGAAGAGTTATTTTCAAATGAAGTGTTATTTTCGATTGAGAGTTATTTTACATTGAAGAGTTATTTTCGATTAAGAGTTATTTTCAGTTGAAGAGTTTTTTTTTCAATTGAAGAGTTATTTTCAATTGAAGAGTTATTTTCAATTGAAGAGTTATTTTCAATTGAAGAGTTATTTTCAATTGAAGAGTTATTTTCAATTGAAGAGTTATTTTCAATTGAAGAGTTATTTTCAATTGAAGAGTTATTTTCAATTGAAGAGTTATTTTCGATTGAGAGTTATTTTCAGTTGAAGAGTTATTTTCGATTGAGAGTTATTTTCAGTTGAAGAGTTATTTTCAATTGAAGAGTTATTTTCAATTGAAGAGTTATTTTCAATTGAAGAGTTATTTTCAATTGAAGAGTTACTTTCAAATGAAGAGTTATTTTCAATTGAAAGGTTATTTTCCATTGAAGAGTTATTTTAAATTGAAGAGTTATTTTCAATCGAAGAGTTATTTTCTTTTGAGAGTTATTTTCAGTTGAAGAAATATTTTCTTTTGAGAGTTATTTTCAGTTGAAGAAATATTTTCAATTGAAAGGTTATTTTCAATTAAAGAGATATTTTCGATTGAGAGTTATTTTCAATTGAAAGGTGATTTTCCATTGAAGAGTTATTTTCAATTGAAAGGTTATTTTCCATTGAAGAGTTATTTTCAATTGAAGAGATATTTTCGATTGAGAGTTATTTTTAATTGAAAAGTTATTTTCCATTGAAGAGTTATTTTCAATTGAAAGGTTATTTTCAATTAAAGAGATATTTTCAATTGAAAGGTTATTTTCCATTGAAGAGTTATTTTCAATTGAAAGGTTATTTCCATTGAAGAGTTATTTTCATTTGAAGAGTTATTTTTAATTGAAGAGATATTTTCGATTGAGAGTTATTTTCAATTGAAATGTGATTTTCCATTGAAGAGTTATTTTCAATTGAAGAGTTATTTTCAATTGAAGAGTTATTTTCAATTGAAGAGTTATTTTCAATTGAAGAGTTATTTTCAATTGAAGAGTTATTTTCAATTGAAGAGTTATTTTCGATTGAGAGTTATTTTCAGTTGAAGAGTTATATTCGATTGAGAGTTATTTTCAGTTGAAGAGTTATTTTCAATTGAAGAGTTATTTTCAATTGAAGAGTTATTTTCAGTTGAAGAGTTATTTTCAATTGAAGAGTTACTTTCAATTGAAGAGTTATTTTCAATTGAGATTTATTTTCAGTTGAAGAGTTATTTTCAATTAAAAGGTTATTTTCCATTGAAGAGTTATTTTCAATTGAAGAGTTATTTTCGATTGGGAGTTATTTTACATTGAAGAGTTATTTTCAATCGAAGAGTTCTTTTCGATTAAGAGTTATTTTCAGTTGAAGATATATTTTCAATTAAAAGGTTATTTTCCATTGAAGAATTATTTTCCATTGAAGAGCCATTTTCCGTTGAAGAGTTATTTTCAATTGAAGAGTTATCTTCAATTGAAGAGTTATTTTCAATTGAAGAGTTACTTTCAATTGAAGAGTTACTTTCAATTGAAGAATTATTTTCAATTGAAAGGTTATTTTCCATTGAAGAGTTATTTTCGATTGAGATTTATTTTCAGTTGAAGAGTTATTTTCAAATGAAGTGTTATTTTCGATTGAGAGTTATTTTACATTGAAGAGTTATTTTCGATTAAGAGTTATTTTCAGTTGAAGAGTTTTTTTTCAATTGAAGAGTTATTTTCAATTGAAGAGTTATTTTCGATTGAGAGTTATTTTCAGTTGAAGAGTTATTTTCGATTGAGAGTTATTTTCAGTTGAAGAGTTATTTTCAATTGAAGAGTTATTTTCAATTGAAGAGTTATTTTCAATTGAAGAGTTATTTTCAATTGAAGAGTTACTTTCAAATGAAGAGTTATTTTCAATTGAAAGGTTATTTTCCATTGAAGAGTTATTTTAAATTGAAGAGTTATTTTCAATCGAAGAGTTATTTTCTTTTGAGAGTTATTTTCAGTTGAAGAAATATTTTCTTTTGAGAGTTATTTTCAGTTGAAGAAATATTTTCAATTGAAAGGTTATTTTCAATTAAAGAGATATTTTCGATTGAGAGTTATTTTCAATTGAAAGGTGATTTTCCATTGAAGAGTTATTTTCCATTGAAGAGTTATTTTCAATTGAAAGGTTATTTTCCATTGAAGAGTTATTTTCATTTGAAGAGTTATTTTCAATTGAAGAGATATTTTCGATTGAGAGTTATTTTTAATTGAAAAGTTATTTTCCATTGAAGAGTTATTTTCAATTGAAAGGTTATTTTCAATTAAAGAGATATTTTCAATTGAAAGGTTATTTTCCATTGAAGAGTTATTTTCAATTGAAAGGTTATTTCCATTGAAGAGTTATTTTCATTTCAAGAGTTATTTTTAATTGAAGAGATATTTTCGATTGAGAGTTATTTTCAATTGAAATGTGATTTTCCATTGAAGAGTTATTTTCAATTGAAGAGTTATTTTCAATTGAAGAGTTATTTTCAATTGAAGAGTTATTTTCAATTGAAGAGTTATTTTCAATTGAAGAGTTATTTTCGATTGAGAGTTATTTTCAGTTGAAGAGTTATATTCGATTGAGAGTTATTTTCAGTTGAAGAGTTATTTTCAATTGAAGAGTTATTTTCAATTGAAGAGTTATTTTCAATTGAAGAGTAATTTTCAATTGAAGAGTTATTTTCAGTTGAAGAGTTATTTTCAATTGAAGAGTTACTTTCAATTGAAGAGTTATTTTCAATTGAAAGGTTATTTTCCATTGAAGAGTTATTTTCAATCGAAGAGTTATTTTCAGTTGAAGAAATATTTTCTTTTGAGAGTTATTTTCAGTTGAAGAAATATTTTCAATTGAAAGGTTATTTTCAATTAAAGAGATATTTTCGATTGAGAGTTATTTTCAATTGAAAGGTGATTTTCCATTGAAGAGTTATTTTCCATTGAAGAGTTATTTTCCATTGAAGAGTTATTTTCCATTGAAGAGTTATCTTCCATTGAAGAGTTATCTTCCATTGATGAGTTATTTTCATTTGAAGAGTTATTTTCAATTAAAGAGATGTTTTCGATTGAGAGTTATTTTCAATTGAAAGGTGATTTTCCATTGAAGAGTTATTTTCAATTGAAGAGTTATTTTCAATTGAAGAGTTATTTTCGATTGAGAGTTATTTTCAGTTGAAGAGTTATTTTCGATTGAGAGTTATTTTCAGTTGAAGAGTTATATTCAATTGAAGAGTTATTTTCGATTGAGATTTATTTTCAGTTGAAGAGTTATTTTCAATTGAAAGGTTATTTTCCATTGAAGAATTATTTTCCATTGAAGAGTTATTTTCCGTTGAAGAGTTATTTTCCGTTGAAAAGTTATTTTCAATCGAAGAGTTATTTTCGATTGAGAGTTATTTTCAGTTGAAGAGTTATTTTCAATCGAAGAGTTATTTTCAATTGAAGAGTTATTTTCAATTGAAGAGTTATTTTCAATTGAAAGGTTATTTTCAATTAAAGAGATATTTTCAATTGAAAGGTTATTTTCCATTGAAGAGTTATTTTCCATTGAAGAGTTATTTTCAATTGAAAGGTTATTTCCATTGAAGAGTTATTTTCAATTAAAGAGATATTTTCGATTGAGAGTTATTTTCAATTGAAAGGTGATTTTCCATTGAGTTATTTTCAATTGAAGAGTTATTTTGAATTGAAGAGTTATTTTCGATTGAGAGTTATTTTCAGTTGAAGAGTTATTTTCAGTTGAAGAAATATTTTCTTTTGAGAGTTATTTTCAGTTGAAGAAATATTTTCAATTGAAAGGTTATTTTCAATTAAAGAGATATTTTCGATTGAGAGTTATTTTCAATTGAAAGGTGATTTTCCATTGAAGAGTTATTTTCCATTGAAGAGTTATTTTCATTTGAAGAGTTATTTTAATTAAAAGGTTATTTTCCATTGAAGAGTTATTTTCAATTGAAGAGTTATTTTCGATTGGGAGTTATTTTACATTGAAGAGTTATTTTCAATCGAAGAGTTCTTTTCGATTAAGAGTTATTTTCAGTTGAAGATTTATTTTCAATTGAAAGGTTATTTTCCATTGAAGAATTATTTTCCATTGAAGAGCCATTTTCCGTTGAAGAGTTATTTTAAATCGAAGAGTTATTTTCGATTGAGAGTTAGTTTCCATTGAAGAGTTATTTTCAATTGAAAGGTTATTTCCATTGAAGAGTTATTTTCATTTGAAGAGTTATTTTCAATTAAAGAGATATTTTCGATTGAGAGTTATTTTCAATTGAAAGGTGATTTTCAATTGAAAGGTGATTTTCCATTGAAGAGTTATTTTCGATTGAGATTTATTTTCAGTTGAAGAGTTATTTTCAATTGAAAGGTTATTTTCCATTGAAGAATTATTTTACATTGAAGAGTTATTTTCCGTTGAAGAGTTATTTTCAATCGAAGAGTTATTTTCGATTGAGAGTTATTTTCAGTTGAAGAGTTATTTTCAATCGAAGAGTTATTTTCAATCGAAGAGTTATTTTCAATTGAAGAGTTATTTTCAATTGAAAGGTTATTTTCAATTAAAGAGATATTTTCAATTGAAAGGTTATTTTCCGTTGAAGAGTTTTTTTCCATTGAAGAGTTTTTTTCCATTGAAGAGTTATTTTCAATTGAAAGGTTATTTCCATTGAAGAGTTATTTTCAATTGAAGAGTTTTTTTTTCAATTGAAGAGTTATTTTCAACTGAAGAGTTATTTTCAATTGAAGAGTTATTTTCGATTGAGAGTTATTTTCAGTTGAAGAGTTATTTTCAAATGAAGTGTTATTTTCGATTGAGAGTTATTTTACATTGAAGAGTTATTTTCAATTGAAAGGTTATTTTCCATTGAAGAGTTATTTTAAATTGAAGAGTTATTTTCTTTTGAGAGTTATTTTCAGTTGAAGAAATATTTTCAATTGAAAGGTTTTTTCAATTAAAGAGATATTTTCGATTGAGAGTTATTTTCAATTGAAAGGTGATTTTCCATTGAAGAGTTATTTTCCATTGAAGAGTTATTTTCAATTGAAAGGTTATTTTCCATTGAAGAGTTATTTTCATTTGAAGAGTTATTTTCAATTGAAGAGATATTTTCGATTGAGAGTTATTTTCCATTGAAGAATTATTTTCAATTGAATAGTTATTTTCCAAGAAAAAAGTTATTTTCAATTGAAAGGTTATTTTCAATTAAAGAGATATTTTCAATTGAAAGGTGATTTTCCATTGAAGAGTTATTTTCAATCGAAGAGTTATTTTCAATTGAAGAGTTATTTTCGATTGAGAGTTATTTTCAATTGAAAGATGATTTTCCATTGAAGAGTTATTTTCCATTGAAGAGTTATTTTCAATTGAAGAGTTATTTTCAATTAAAGAGATATTTTCGATTGAGAGTTATTTTCAATTGAAAGATGATTTTCCATTGAAGAGTTATTTTCCATTGAAGAGTTATTTTCCATTGAAGAGTTATTTTCCATTGAAGAGTTATTTTCCATTGAAGAGTTATTTTCCATTGAAGAGTTATTTTCCATTGAAGAGTTATTTTCCATTGAAGAGTTATTTTCCATTGAAGAGTTATTTTCATTTGAAGAGTTATTTTCATTTGAAGAGTTATTTTCAATTAAAGAGATGTTTTCGATTGAGAGTTATTTTCAATTGAAAGGTGATTTTCCATTGAAGAATTATTTTCAGTTGAAGATTTATTTTCGATTGAGAGTTATTTTCAGTTGAAGAGTTATTTTCAATTGAAGAGTTATTTTCAATTGAAGAGTTATTTTCAATTGAAGAGTTATTTTCAATTGAAGAGTTATTTTCAATTGAAGAGTTATTTTCAATTGAAGAGTTATTTTCAATTGAAAGGTTATTTTCAATTGAAGAGTTATTTTCAATTGAAGAGTTATTTTCAATTGAAGAGTTACTTTCAATTGAAGAGTTATTTTCAATTGAAAGGTTATTTTCCATTGAAGAGTTATTTTCAATCGAAGAGTTATTTTCTTTTGAGAGTTATTTTCAGTTGAAGAAATATTTTCAGTTGAAGAAATATTTTCTTTTGAGAGTTACTTTCAATTGAAGAGTTATTTTCAATTGAAAGGTTATTTTCCATTGAAGAGTTATTTTAAATTGAAGAGTTATTTTCAATCAAAGAGTTATTTTAAATTGAAGAGTTATTTTCAATCGAAGAGTTATTTTCTTTTGAGAGTTATTTTCAGTTGAAGAAATATTTTCTTTTGAGAGTTATTTTCAGTTGAAGAAATATTTTCAATTGAAAGGTTATTTTCAATTAAAGAGATATTTTCGATTGAGAGTTATTTTCAATTGAAAGGTGATTTTCCATTGAAGAGTTATTTTCCATTGAAGAGTTATTTTCAATTGAAAGGTTATTTTCCATTGAAGAGTTATTTTCATTTGAAGAGTTATTTTCAATTGAAGAGATATTTTCGATTGAGAGTTATTTTTAACTGAAAAGTTATTTTCCATTGAAGAGTTATTTTCCATTGAAGAATTATTTTCAATTGAATAGTTATTTTCCATTGAAGAGTTATTTTCAATTGAAAGGTTATTTTCAACTAAAGAGATATTTTCAATTGAAAGGTTATTTTCCATTGAAGAGTTATTTTCAATTGAAAGGTCATTTCCATTGAAGAGTTATTTTCATTTGAAGAGTTATTTTCAATTGAAAGGTTATTTTCAATTAAAGAGATATTTTCGATTGAGAATTATTTTCAATTGAAAGGTGATTTTCCATTGAAGAGTGATTTTCCATTGAAGAGTTATTTTCCATTGAAGAGTTATTTTCCATTGAAGAGTTATTTTCATTTGAAGAGTTATTTTCAATTAAAGAGATATTTTCGATTGAGAATTATTTTCAATTGAAAGGTGATTTTCCATTGAAGAGTTATTTTCAATTGAATAGTTATTTTCCATTGAAGAGTTATTTTCAATTGAGATTTATTTTCAGTTGAAGAGTTATTTTCAATTAAAAGGTTATTTTCCATTGAAGAGTTATTTTCAATTGAAGAGTTATTTTCGATTGAGAGTTATTTTACATTGAAGAGTTATTTTCAATCGAAGAGTTCTTTTCGATTAAGAGTTCTTTTCGATTAAGAGTTATTTTCAGTTGAAGATTTATTTTCAATTGAGAGGTTATTTTCAATTAAAGAGATATTTTCAATTGAAAGGTTATTTTCCATTGAAGAGTTATTTTCCATTGAAGAGTTATTTTCAATTGAAAGGTTATTTCCATTGAAGAGTTATTTTCAATTGAAGAGTTATTTTCAATTGAAGAGTTATTTTCGATTGAGAGTTATTTTCAGTTGAAGAGTTATTTTCAATTGAAGAGTTATTTTAGATTGAGAGTTATTTTCAGTTGAAGAGTTATTTTCAATTGAAGAGTTATTTTAAATTGAAGAGCTATTTTCAATCGAAGAGTTATTTTCTTTTGAGAGTTATTTTAAGTTGAAAGGTTATTTCCATTGAAGAGTTATTTTCATTTGAAGAGTTATTTTCAATTAAAGAGATATTTTCGATTGAGAGTTATTTTCAATTGAAAGGTGATTTTCCATTGAAGAGTTATTTTCGATTGAGATTTATTTTCAGTTGAAGAGTTATTTTCAATTGAAAGGTTATTTTCCTTTGAAGAATTATTTTCCATTGAAGAGTTATTTTCCGTTGAAGAGTTATTTTCCGTTGAAGAGTTATTTTCAATTGAAAGGTTATTTTCCATTGAAGAGTTATTTTCATTTGAAGAGTTATTTTCAATGAAAGAGATATTTTCGATTGAGAGTTATTTTCAATTGAAAGGTGATTTTCCAATGAAGAGTTATTTTCCATTGAAGAGTTATTTTCAATTGAAGAGTAATTTTCGATTGAGAGTTATTTTCAGTTGAATATTTATTTTCAATTGAAAGGTTATTTTCAATTGAAAGGTTATTTTCAATTGAAAGGTTATTTTCCATTGAAGAATTATTTTCCATTGAAGAGTTATTTTCCGTTGAAGAGTTATTTTCAATTGAAGAGTTATTTTCAATTGAAAGGTTATTTTCAATTGAAAGATTATTTTCAATTAAAGAGATATTTTCAATTGAAAGGTTATTTTCCATTGAAGAGTTATTTTCATTTGAAGAGTTATTTTCGATTGAGAATTATTTTCAATTGAAAGGTGATTTTCCATTGAAGAGTTATTTTCAATTAAAGAGTTATTTTCGATTGAGAGTTATTTTCAGTTGAAGAGTTATTTTCAATTGAAGAGTTATTTTCAATTGAAGAGTTATTTTCAATTGAAGAGTTATTTTCAATAGAAAGGTTATTTTCCATTGAAGAGTTATTTTCAATTAAAGAGTTATTTTCGATTGAGAGTTATTTTCAGTTGAAGAGTTATTTTCCATTGAAGAGTTTTTTTCCGTTGAAGAGTTATTTTCAGTTGAGTTATTTTCAATAGAAGAGTTATTTTCAATTTAAGAGTTATTTTCCATTGAAGAGTTATTTTCAATTAAAGAGATATTTTCAATTGAAAGGTGATTTTCCATTGAAGAGTTATTTTCGATTGAAGAGTTATTTTCGATTGAGAGTTATTTTCAGTTGAAGAGTTATTTTCAATTGAAGAGTTATTTTCCATTGAAGAGTTATTTTCAATTGAAGAGTTATTTTCGATTGAGAGTTATTTTCAGTTGAAGAGTTATTTTACATTGAAGAGTTATTTTCAATTGAAGAGTTATTTTCAATTGAAGAGTTATTTTCAATTGAAGAGTTATTTTCAATTGAAAGGTTATTTTCAATCAAAGAGATATTTTCAATTGAAAGGTTATTTTCCATTGAAGAGTTATTTTCCATTGAAGAGTTATTTTCAATTGAAGAGTTATTTTCGATTGAGATTTATTTTCAATTGAAGAGTTATTTTCGATTGAGATTTATTTTCAGTTGAAGAGTTATTTTCAATTGAAAGGTTATTTTCCATTGAAGAGTTATTTTCAATTGAAGAGTTCTTTTCGATTGAGAGTTATTTTACATTGAAGAGTTATTTTCAATCGAAGAGTTATTTTCGATTAAGAGTTATTTTCAGTTGAAGATTTATTTTCAATTGAAAGGTTATTTTCCATTGAAGAATTATTTTCCATTGAAGAGTTATTTTCCGTTGAAGAGTTATTTTCAGTTGAAGAGTTATTTTCAATAGAAGAGTTATTTTCAATTGAAGAGTTATTTTCCATTGAAGAGTTATTTTCATTTGAAGAGTTATTTTCAATTAAAGAGATATTTTCAATTGAAAGGTGATTTTCCATTGAAGAGTTATTTTCGATTGAGAGTTATTTTCAGTTGAAGAGTTATTTTCAATTGAAGAGTTATTTTCGATTGAGAGTTATTTTCTATTGAAGAGTTATTTTCAATTGAAGAGATATTTCGATTGAGAGTTATTTTCAATTGAAAGGTGATTTTCCTTTGAAGAGTTATTTTCAATTGAAAGGTTATTTTCCATTGAAGAGTTATTTTCAGTTGAAGAGTTATTTTCAATTGAAGAGTTATTTTCAATTGAAGAGATATTTTCGATTGAGAGTTATTTTCAATTGAAAGGTGATTTTCCATTGAAGAGTTATTTTCAATAGAAAGGTTATTTTCCATTGAAGAGTTATTTTCATTTGAAGAGTTATTTTCAATTAAAGAGATATTTTCGATTGAGAGTTATTTTCAATTGAAAGGTGATTTTCCATTGAAGAGTTATTTTCCATTGAAGAGTTATTTTCAATTGAAGAGTAATTTTCGATTGAGAGTAATTTTACATTGAAGAGTTATTTTCAATCGAAGAGTTATTTTCATTTGAAGAGTTATTTTCGATTGAGAATTATTTTCAATTGAAAGGTGATTTTCCATTGAAGAGTTATTTTCAATTGAAGAGTTATTTTCAATAGAAAGGTTATTTTCCATTGAAGAGTTATTTTCAATTGAAGAGTTATTTTCGATTGAGAGTTATTTTACATTGAAGAGTTATTTTACATTGAAGAGTTATTTTCAATTGAAGAGTTATTTTCAATTGAAGAGTTATTTTCAATTGAAGAGTTATTTTCAATTGAAGAGTAATTTTCAATTGAAGAGTTATTTTCAATTGAAGAGTTATTTTCAATTGAAGAGTTATTTTCAATTGAAGAGTTATTTTCAATTGAAAGGTTATTTTCCATTGAAGAGTTATTTTCATTTGAAGAGTTATTTTCAATTGAAAGGTTATTTTCAATCAAAGAGATATTTTCAATTGAAAGGTTATTTTCCATTGAAGAGTTATTTTCCATTGAAGAGTTATTTTCCATTGAAGAGTTATTTTCGATTGAAGAGTTATTTTCAGTTGAAGAGTTATTTTCAATTAAAAGGTTATTTTCCATTGAAGAGTTATTTTCAATTGAAGAGTTATTTTCGATTGAGAGTTATTTTACATTGAAGAGTTATTTTCAATCGAAGAGTTATTTTCGATTAAGAGTTATTTTCAGTTGAAGATTTATTTTCAAATGAAAGGTTATTTTCAAATGAAAGGTTATTTTCCATTGAAGAATTATTTTCCATTGAAGAGTTATTTTCCGTTGAAGAGTTATTTTCAATCGAAGAGTTATTTTCAATTGAAGAGTTATTTTCAATTGAAAGGTTATTTTCCATTGAAGAGTTATTTTCATTTGAAGAGTTATTTTCAATTAAAGAGATATTTTCGATTGAGAGTTATTTTCAATTGAAAGGTGATTTTCAATCAAAGAGATATTTTCAATTGAAAGGTTATTTTCCATTGAAGAGTTTTTTCCATTGAAGAGTTATTTTCAATTGAAGAGTTCTTTTCGATTGAGAGTTATTTTACATTGAAGAGTTATTTTCAATCGAAGAGTTATTTTCGATTAAGAGTTATTTTCAGTTGAAGATTTATTTTCAATTGAAAGGTTATTTTCCATTGAAGAATTATTTTCCATTGAAGAGTTATTTTCCGTTGAAGAGTTATTTTCAGTTGAAGAGTTATTTTCAATAGAAGAGTTATTTTCAATTGAAGAGTTATTTTCCATTGAAGAGTTATTTTCATTTGAAGAGTTATTTTCAATTAAAGAGATATTTTCAATTGAAAGGTGATTTTCCATTGAAGAGTTATTTTCGATTGAAGAGTTATTTTCGATTGAGAGTTATTTTCAGTTGAAGAGTTATTTTCAATTGAAGAGTTATTTTCGATTGAGAGTTATTTTCTATTGAAGAGTTATTTTCAATTGAAGAGATATTTCGATTGAGAGTTATTTTCAATTGAAAGGTGATTTTCCTTTGAAGAGTTATTTTCAATTGAAAGGTTATTTTCCATTGAAGAGTTATTTTCAGTTGAAGAGTTATTTTCAATTGAAGAGTTATTTTCAATTGAAGAGATATTTTCGATTGAGAGTTATTTTCAATTGAAAGGTGATTTTCCATTGAAGAGTTATTTTCGATTGAAGAGTTATTTTCAATAGAAAGGTGATTTTCCATTGAAGAGTTATTTTCGATTGAAGAGTTATTTTCAATAGAAAGGTTATTTTCCATTGAAGAGTTATTTTCATTTGAAGAGTTATTTTCAATTAAAGAGATATTTTCGATTGAGAGTTATTTTCAATTGAAAGGTGATTTTCCATTGAAGAGTTATTTTCCATTGAAGAGTTATTTTCAATTGAAGAGTAATTTTCGATTGAGAGTTATTTTACATTGAAGAGTTATTTTCAATCGAAGAGTTATTTTCATTTGAAGAGTTATTTTCGATTGAGAATTATTTTCAATTGAAAGGTGATTTTCCATTGAAGAGTTATTTTCAATTGAAGAGTTATTTTCAATAGAAAGGTTATTTTCCATTGAAGAGTTATTTTCAATTGAAGAGTTATTTTCGATTGAGAGTTATTTTACATTGAAGAGTTATTTTCAATTGAAGAGTTATTTTCAATTGAAGAGTTATTTTCAATTGAAGAGTTATTTTCAATTGAAGAGTTATTTTCAATTGAAGAGTTATTTTCAATTGAAGAGTTATTTTCAATTGAAGAGTAATTTTCAATTGAAGAGTAATTTTCAATTGAAGAGTTATTTTCAATTGAAGAGTTATTTTCAATTGAAAGGTTATTTTCAGTTGAAGAGTTATTTTACATTGAAGAGTTATTTTCAATTGAAGAGTTATTTTCAATTGAAGAGTTATTTTCAATTGAAGAGTTATTTTCAATTGAAGAGTTATTTTCAATTGAAGAGTTATTTTCAATTGAAGAGTTATTTTCAATTGAAGAGTTATTTTCAATTGAAAGGTTATTTTCCATTGAAGAGTTATTTTCATTTGAAGAGTTATTTTCAATTGAAAGGTTATTTTCATTTGAAGAGTTATTTTCAATTGAAAGGTTATTTTCAATCAAAGAGATATTTTCAATTGAAAGGTTATTTTCCATTGAAGAGTTATTTTCCATTGAAGAGTTATTTTCAATTGAAGAGTTATTTTCGATTGACATTTATTTTCAGTTGAAGAGTTATTTTCAATTAAAAGGTTATTTTCCATTGAGGAGTTATTTTCAATTGAAGAGTTATTTTCGATTCAGAGTTATTTTACATTGAAGAGTTATTTTCAATCGAAGAGTTATTTTCGATTAAGAGTTATTTTCAGTTGAAGATTTATTTTCAATCGAAGAGTTATTTTCATTTGAAGAGTTATTTTCGATTGAGAATTATTTTCAATTGAAAGGTGATTTTCCATTGAAGAGTTATTTTCAATAGAAAGGTTATTTTCAATAGAAAGGTTATTTTCCATTGAAGAGTTATTTTCAATTGAAGAGTTATTTTCGATTGAGAGTTATTTTCCATTGAAGAATTATTTTCCATTGAAGAGTTATTTTCCGTTGAAGAGTTATTTTCAATCGAAGAGTTATTTTCGATAGAGAGTTATTTTCAATTGAAAGGTTATATTCAATCAAAGAGATATTTTCAATCAAAGAGATATTTTCAATTGAAAGGTTATTTTCCATTTTCATTTGAAGAGTTATTTTCCATTGAAGAGTTATTTTCAATCGAAGAGTTATTTTCGATTGAGATTTATTTTCAGTTGAAGAGTTATTTTCTATTGAAGAGTTATTTTCGATTGAGAGTTATTTTACATTGAAGATTTATTTTCAATCGAAGAGTTATTTTCGATTGAGAGTTATTTTCAATTGAAGAGTTATTTTCAATTGAAAGGTTATTTTCCATTGAAGAGTTATTTTCAATCGAAGAGTTATTTTCAATTGAAGAGTTATTTTCAATTGAAGAATTATTTTCAATTGAAGAGTTATTTTCAATTGAAAGTTTATTTTCCATTGAAGAGTTATTTTCCATTGAAGAGTTATTTTCAATTGAAGAGTTATTTTCGATTGAGATTTATTTTCAGTTGAAGAGTTTTTTTAAATTGAAAGGTTATTTTCCATTGAAGAGTTATTTTCAATTGAAGAGTTATTTTCGATTGAGATTTATTTTCAATTGAAGATTTATTTTCAATTGAAAGGTTATTTTCCATTGAAGAGTTATTTTCAATTGAAAGGTTATTTTCCATTGAAGAGTTATTTTCATTTGAAGAGTTATTTTCAATTAAAGAGATATTTTCAATTGAAAGGTGATTTTCCATTGAAGAGTTATTTTCAGTTGAAGAGTTATTTTCATTTGAAGAGTTATTTTCAATTAAAGAGATATTTTCGATTGAGAGTTATTTTCAATTGAAAGGTGATTTTCCATTGAAGAGTTATTTTCATTTGAAGAGTTATTTTCAATTAAAGAGATATTTTCGATTGAGAGTTATTTTCAATTGAAAGGTGATTTTCCATTGAAGAGTTATTTTCCATTGAAGAGTTATTTTCAATTGAAGAGTAATTTTCGATTGAGAGTTATTTTACATTGAAGAGTTATTTTCAATCGAAGAGTTATTTTCATTTGAAGAGTTATTTTCGATTGAGAATTATTTTCAATTGAAAGGTGATTTTCAATCAAAGAGATATTTTCAATTGAAAGGTTATTTTCCATTGAAGAGTTATTTTCCATTGAAGAGTTATTTTCAATTGAAGAGTTCTTTTCGAATGAGAGTTATTTTACATTGAAGAGTTCTTTTCGAATGAGAGTTATTTTACATTGAAGAGTTATTTTCAATCGAAGAGTTATTTTCGATTAAGAGTTATTTTCAGTTGAAGATTTATTTTCAATTGAAAGGTTATTTTCCATTGAAGAATTATTTTCCATTGAAGAGTTATTTTCCGTTGAAGAGTTATTTTCAGTTGAAGAGTTATTTTCAATAGAAGAGTTATTTTCAATTGAAGAGTTATTTTCCATTGAAGAGTTATTTTCATTTGAAGAGTTATTTTCAATTAAAGAGATATTTTCAATTGAAAGGTGATTTTCCATTGAAGAGTTATTTTCGATTGAAGAGTTATTTTCGATTGAGAGTTATTTTCAGTTGAAGAGTTATTTTCAATTGAAGAGTTATTTTCGATTGAGAGTTATTTTCTATTGAAGAGTTATTTTCAATTGAAGAGATATTTCGATTGAGAGTTATTTTCAATTGAAAGGTGATTTTCCTTTGAAGAGTTATTTTCAATTGAAAGGTTATTTTCCATTGAAGAGTTATTTTCAGTTGAAGAGTTATTTTCAATTGAAGAGTTATTTTCAATTGAAGAGATATTTTCGATTGAGAGTTATTTTCAATTGAAAGGTGATTTTCCATTGAAGAGTTATTTTCGATTGAAGAGTTATTTTCAATAGAAAGGTGATTTTCCATTGAAGAGTTATTTTCGATTGAAGAGTTATTTTCAATAGAAAGGTTATTTTCCATTGAAGAGTTATTTTCATTTGAAGAGTTATTTTCAATTAAAGAGATATTTTCGATTGAGAGTTATTTTCAATTGAAAGGTGATTTTCCATTGAAGAGTTATTTTCCATTGAAGAGTTATTTTCAATTGAAGAGTAATTTTCGATTGAGAGTTATTTTACATTGAAGAGTTATTTTCAATCGAAGAGTTATTTTCATTTGAAGAGTTATTTTCGATTGAGAATTATTTTCAATTGAAAGGTGATTTTCCATTGAAGAGTTATTTTCAATTGAAGAGTTATTTTCAATGGAAAGGTTATTTTCCATTGAAGAGTTATTTTCAATTGAAGAGTTATTTTCGATTGAGAGTTATTTTCAGTTGAAGAGTTATTTTACATTGAAGAGTTATTTTCAATTGAAGAGTTATTTTCAATTGAAGAGTTATTTTCAGTTGAAGAGTTATTTTCAATTGAAGAGTTATTTTCAATTGAAGAGTTATTTTCGATTGAGAGTTATTTTCTATTGAAGAGTTATTTTCAATTGAAGAGATATTTCGATTGAGAGTTATTTTCAATTGAAAGGTGATTTTCCTTTGATGAGTTATTTTCAATTGAAAGGTTATTTTCCATTGAAGAGTTATTTTCAGTTGAAGAGTTATTTTCAATTGAAGAGTTATTTTCAATTGAAGAGATATTTTCGATTGAGAGTTATTTTCAATTGAAAGGTGATTTTCCATTGAAGAGTTATTTTCGATTGAAGAGTTATTTTCAATAGAAAGGTGATTTTCCATTGAAGAGTTATTTTCGATTGAAGAGTTATTTTCAATAGAAAGGTTATTTTCCATTGAAGAGTTATTTTCATTTGAAGAGTTATTTTCAATTAAAGAGATATTTTCGATTGAGAGTTATTTTCAATTGAAAGGTGATTTTCCATTGAAGAGTTATTTTCAATCGAAGAGTTATTTTCATTTGAAGAGTTATTTTCGATTGAGAATTATTTTCAATTGAAAGGTGATTTTCCATTGAAGAGTTATTTTCAATTGAAGAGTTATTTTCAATAGAAAGGTTATTTTCCATTGAAGAGTTATTTTCAATTGAAGAGTTATTTTCGATTGAGAGTTATTTTCAGTTGAAGAGTTATTTTACATTGAAGAGTTATTTTCAATTGAAGAGTTATTTTCAATTGAAGAGTTATTTTCAATTGAAGAGTTATTTTCAATTGAAGAGTTATTTTCAATTGAAGAGTAATTTTCAATTGAAGAGTAATTTTCAATTGAAGAGTTATTTTCAATTGAAGAGTTATTTTCAATTGAAGAGTTATTTTCAATTGAAGAGTTATTTTCAATTGAAGAGTTATTTTCAATTGAAGAGTTATTTTCAATTGAAGAGTTATTTTCAATTGAAAGGTTATTTTCCATTGAAGAGTTATTTTCAGTTGAAGAGTTATTTTACATTGAAGAGTTATTTTCAATTGAAGAGTTATTTTCGATTGAAGAGTTATTTTCAATAGAAAGGTTATTTTCCATTGAAGAGTTATTTTCATTTGAAGAGTTATTTTCAATTAAAGAGATATTTTCGATTGAGAGTTATTTTCAATTGAAAGGTGATTTTCCATTGAAGAGTTATGTTCCATTGAAGAGTTATTTTCAATTGAAGAGTAATTTTCGATTGAGAGTTATTTTACATTGAAGAGTTATTTTCAATCGAAGAGTTATTTTCATTTGAAGAGTTATTTTCGATTGAGAATTATTTTCAATTGAAAGGTGATTTTCCATTGAAGAGTTATTTTCAATTGAAGAGTTATTTTCAATAGAAAGGTTATTTTCCATTGAAGAGTTATTTTCAATTGAAGAGTTATTTTCGATTGAGAGTTATTTTCAGTTGAAGAGTTATTTTACATTGAAGAGTTATTTTCAATTGAAGAGTTATTTTCAATTGAAGAGTTATTTTCAATTGAAGAGTTATTTTCAATTGAAGAGTTATTTTCAATTGAAGAGTAATTTTCAATTGAAGAGTAATTTTCAATTGAAGAGTTATTTTCAATTGAAGAGTTATTTTCAATTGAAGAGTTATTTTCAATTGAAGAGTTATTTTCAATTGAAGAGTTATTTTCAATTGAAAGGTTATTTTCCATTGAAGAGTTATTTTCAGTTGAAGAGTTATTTTACATTGAAGAGTTATTTTCAATTGAAGAGTTATTTTCAATTGAAGAGTTATTTTCAATTGAAGAGTTATTTTCAATTGAAGAGTTATTTTCAATTGAAGAGTTATTTTCAATTGAAGAGTTATTTTCAATTGAAAGGTTATTTTCCATTGAAGAGTTATTTTCATTTGAAGAGTTATTTTCAATTGAAAGGTTATTTTCATTTGAAGAGTTATTTTCAATTGAAAGGTTATTTTCAATCAAAGAGATATTTTCAATTGAAAGGTTATTTTCCATTGAAGAGTTATTTTCAATTGAAGAGTTATTTTCGATTGAGATTTATTTTCAGTTGAAGAGTTATTTTCAATTAAAAGGTTATTTTCCATTGAAGAGTTATTTTCAATTGAAGAGTTATTTTCGATTGAGAATTATTTTACATTGAAGAGTTATTTTCAATCGAAGAGTTATTTTCGATTAAGAGTTATTTTCAGTTGAAGATTTATTTTCAAATTAAAGGTTATTTTCCATTGAAGAATTATTTTCCATTGAAGAGTTATTTTCCGTTGAAGAGTTATTTTCAATCGAAGAGTTATTTTTGATAGAGAGTTATTTTCAATTGAAGAGTTATTTTCAATTGAAAGGTTATATTCAATCAAAGAGATATTTTCAATCAAAGAGATATTTTCAATTGAAAGGTTATTTTCCATTAAAGAGTTATTTTCCATTGAAGAGTTATTTTCAATTGAAGAGTTATTTTCATTTGAAGAGTTATTTTCCATTGAAGAGTTATTTTCAATCGAAGAGTTATTTTCGATAGAGATTTATTTTCAGTTGAAGAGTTATTTTCAATTGAAAGGTTATTTTCCATTGAAGAGTTATTTTCCATTGAAGAGTTATTTTCCATTGAAGAGTTATTTTCGATAGAGATTTATTTTCAGTTGAAGAGTTATTTTCAATTGAAAGGTTATTTTCCATTGAAGAGTTATTTTCAATTGAAGAGTTATTTTCGATTGAGAGTTATTTTACATTGAAGAGTTATTTTCAATCGAAGAGTTATTTTCGATTAAGAGTTATTTTCAGTTGAAGATTTATTTTCAATTGAAAGGTTATTTTCCATTGAAGTGTTATTTTCCATTGAAGAGTTATTTTCCATTGAAGAGTTATTTTCATTTGAAGAGTTATTTTCAATTTAAGAGATATTTCCAATTGAAAGGTGATTTTCCATTGAAGAGCTATTTTCGATTGAGAGCTATTTTCAGTTGAAGAGTTATTTTCAATTGAAGAGTTATTTTCGATTGAGAGTTATTTTCAGTTGAAGAGTTATTTTCTATTGAAGAGTTATTTTCGATTGAGAGTTATTTTCAATTGAAAGGTTATTTTCCATTGAAGAGTTATTTTCAGTTGAAGAGTTATTTTCAATTGAAGAATTATTTTCAATTGAAGAGATATTTTCGATTGAGAGTTATTTTACATTGAAGAGTTATTTTCAATCGAAGAGTTATTTTCAGTTGAAGAGTTATTTTCAATTGAAGAGTTATTTTCAAATGAAGAGTTATTTTCAATTGAAGAGTTATTTTCAATTGAAGAGTTATTTTCAATTGAAGAGTTATTTTCAATTGAAGAGTTATTTTCAATTTAAAGGTTATTTTCCATTGAAGAGTTATTTTCATTTGAAGAGTTATTTTCAATTGAAAGGTTATTTTCAATCAAAGAGATATTTTCAATTGAAAGGTTATTTTCCATTGAAGAGTTATTTTCCATTGAAGAGTTATTTTCAATTGAAGAGCTATTTTCGATTGAGAGTTATTTTACATTGAAGAGTTATTTTCAATTGAAGAGTTATTTTCAATTGAAAGGTTATATTCAATCAAAGAGATATTTTCAATCAAAGAGATATTTTCAATTGAAAGGTTATTTTCCATTAAAGAGTTATTTTCCATTGAAAAGTTATTTTCAATTGAAGAGTTATTTTCATTTGAAGAGTTATTTTCCATTGAAGAGTTATTTTCAATCGAAGAGTTATTTTCGATTGAGATTTATTTTCAGTTGAAGAGTTATTTTCAATTGAAAGGTTATTTTCCATTGAAGAGTTATTTTCAATTGAAGAGTTATTTTCGATTGAGAGTTATTTTACATTGAAGAGTTATTTTCAATCGAAGAGTTATTTTCGATTAAGAGTTATTTTCAGTTGAAGATTTATTTTCAATTGAAAGGTTATTTTCCATTGAAGAATTATTTTCCATTGAAGAGTTATTTTCCGTTGAAGAGTTATTTTCAGTTGAAGAGTTATTTTCAATCGAAGAGTTATTTTCAATTGAAGAGTTATTTTCAATTGAAGAGTTATTTTCAATTGAAAGGTTATTTTCAATTAAAGAGATATTTTCAATTGAAAGGTTATTTTCCATTGAAGAGTTATTTTCCATTGAAGAGTTATTTTCCATTGAAGAGTTATTTTCATTTGAAGAGTTATTTTCAATTAAAGAGATATTTTCAATTGAAAGGTGATTTTCCATTGAAGAGTTATTTTCGATTGAGAGTTATTTTCAGTTGAAGAGTTATTTTCTATTGAAGAGTTATTTTCAATTGAAGAGATATTTTCGATTGAGAGTTATTTTCAATTGAAAGGTGATTTTCCTTTGAAGAGTTATTTTCAATTGAAAGGTTATTTTCCATTGAAGAGTTATTTTCAGTTGAAGAGTTATTTTCAATTGAAGAATTATTTTCAATTGAAGAGATATTTTCGATTGAGAGTTATTTTACATTGAAGAGTTATTTTCAATCGAAGAGTTATTTTCAGTTGAAGAGTTATTTTCAATTGAAGAGTTATTTTCAAATGAAGAGTATTTTCAATTGAAGAGTTATTTTCAATTGAAGAGTTATTTTCAATTGAAAGGTTATTTTCCATTGAAGAATTATTTTCCATTGAAGAGTTATTTTCCGTTGAAGAGTTATTTTCAGTCGAAGAGTTATTTTCAATCGAAGAGTTATTTTCAATCGAAGAGTTATTTTCAATTGAAGAGTTATTTTCAATTGAAGAGTTATTTTCAATTGAAAGGTTATTTTCAATTAAAGAGATATTTTCAATTGAAAGGTTATTTTCCATTGAAGAGTTATTTCCCATTGAAGAGTTATTTTCCATTGAAGAGTTATTTTCATTTGAAGAGTTATTTTCAATTAAAGAGATATTTTCAATTGAAAGGTGATTTTCCATTGAAGAGTTATTTTCGATTGAGAGTTATTTTCAGTTGAAGAGTTATTTTCAATTGAAGAGTTATTTTCGATTGAGAGTTATTTTCAGTTGAAGAGTTATTTTCTATTGAAGAGTTATTTTCAATTGAAGAGATATTTTCGATTGAGAGTTATTTTCAATTGAAAGGTGATTTTCCTTTGAAGAGTTATTTTCAATTGAAAGGTTATTTTCCATTGAAGAGTTATTATCAGTTGAAGAGTTATTTTCAATTGAAGAATTATTTTCAATTGAAGAGATATTTTCGATTGAGAGTTATTTTACATTGAAGAGTTATTTTCAATCGAAGAGTTATTTTCAGTTGAAGAGTTATTTTCAATTGAAGAGTTATTTTCAAATGAAGAGTATTTTCAATTGAAGAGTTATTTTCAATTGAAGAGTTATTTTCAATTGAAGAGTTATTTTCAATTGAAGAGTTATTTTCAATTGAAGAGTTATTTTCAATTAAAAGGTTATTTTCCATTGAAGAGTTATTTTCATTTGAAGAGTTATTTTCAATTGAAGAGTTATTTTCAATTGAAAGGTTATTTTCAATTAAAGAGATATTTTCAATTGAAAGGTTATTTTCCATTGAAGAGTTATTTTCCATTGAAGAGTTATTTTCCATTGAAGAGTTATTTTCATTTGAAGAGTTATTTTCAATTAAAGAGATATTTTCAATTGAAAGGTGATTTTCCATTGAAGAGTTATTTTCGATTGAGAGTTATTTTCAGTTGAAGAGTTATTTTCAATTGAAGAGTTATTTTCGATTGAGAGTTATTTTCAGTTGAAGAGTTATTTTCTATTGAAGAGTTATTTTCAATTGAAGAGATATTTTCGATTGAGAGTTATTTTCAATTGAAAGGTGATTTTCCTTTGAAGAGTTATTTTCAATTGAAAGGTTATTTTCCATTGAAGAATTATTTTCAGTTGAAGAGTTATTTTCAATTGAAGAATTATTTTCAATTGAAGAGATATTTTCGATTGAGAGTTATTTTACATTGAAGAGTTATTTTCAATCGAAGAGTTATTTTCAGTTGAAGAGTTATTTTCAATTGAAGAGTTATTTTCAAATGAAGAGTATTTTCAATTGAAGAGTTATTTTCAATTGAAGAGTTATTTTCAATTGAAAGGTTATTTTCCATTGAAGAATTATTTTCCATTGAAGAGTTATTTTCCGTTGAAGAGTTATTTTCAGTTGAAGAGTTATTTTCAATCGAAGAGTTATTTTCAATTGAAGAGTTATTTTCAATTGAAGAATTATTTTCAATTGAAAGGTTATTTTCAATTAAAGAGATATTTTCAATTAAAGAGATATTTTCAATTGAAAGGTTATTTTCCATTGAAGAGTTATTTTCCATTGAAGAGTTATTTTCCATTGAAGAGTTATTTTCATTTGAAGAGTTATTTTCAATTAAAGAGATATTTTCAATTGAAAGGTGATTTTCCATTGAAGAGTTATTTTCGATTGAGAGTTATTTTCAGTTGAAGAGTTATTTTCAATTGAAGAGTTATTTTCGATTGAGAGTTATTTTCAGTTGAAGAGTTATTTTCTATTGAAGAGTTATTTTCAATTGAAGAGATATTTTCGATTGAGAGTTATTTTCAATTGAAAGGTGATTTTCCTTTGAAGAGTTATTTTCAATTGAAAGGTTATTTTCCATTGAAGAGTTATTATCAGTTGAAGAGTTATTTTCAATTGAAGAATTATTTTCAATTGAAGAGATATTTTCGATTGAGAGTTATTTTACATTGAAGAGTTATTTTCAATCGAAGAGTTATTTTCAGTTGAAGAGTTATTTTCAATTGAAGAGTTATTTTCAAATGAAGAGTATTTTCAATTGAAGAGTTATTTTCAATTGAAGAGTTATTTTCAATTGAAGAGTTATTTTCAATTGAAGAGTTATTTTCAATTGAAGAGTTATTTTCAATTGAAGAGTTATTTTCAATTAAAAGGTTATTTTCCATTGAAGAGTTATTTTCATTTGAAGAGTTATTTTCAATTGAAAGGTTATTTTCAATCAAAGAGATATTTTCAATTGAAAGGTTATTTTCCATTGAAGAGTTATTTTCCATTGAAGAGTTATTTTCAATTGAAGAGCTATTTTCGATTGAGAGTTATTTTACATTGAAGAGTTATTTTCACTTGAAGAGTTATTTTCAATTGAAGAGTTATTTTCAATTGAAGAGTTATTTTCAATTGAAGAGTTATTTTCAATTGAAGAGTTATTTTCAATTGAAGAGTTATTTTCAATTGAAGAGTTATTTTCAATTAAAAGGTTATTTTCCATTGATGAGTTATTTTCATTTGAAGAGTTATTTTCAATTGAAAGGTTATTTTCAATCAAAGAGATATTTTCAATTGAAAGGTTATTTTCCATTGAAGAGTTATTTTCCATTGAAGAGTTATTTTCAATTGAAGAGCTATTTTCGATTGAGATTTATTTTCAGTTGAAGAGTTATTTTCAATTAAAAGGTTATTTTCCATTGAAGAGTTATTTTCAATCGAAGAGTTATTTTCGATTAAGAGTTATTTTCAGTTGAAGATTTATTTTCAAATTAAAGGTTATTTTCCATTGAAGAATTATTTTCCATTGAAGAGTTATTTTCCGTTGAAGAGTTATTTTCAATCGAAGAGTTATTTTCGATTGAGAGTTATTTTCAATTGAAGAGTTATTTTCAATTGAAAGGTTATTTTCAATCAAAGAGATATTTTCAATTGAAAGGTTATTTTCCATTAAAGAGTTATTTTCAATTGAAGAGTTATTTTCATTTGAAGAGTTATTTTCCATTGAAGAGTTATTTTCAATTGAAGAGTTATTTTCGATTGAGATTTATTTTCAGTTGAAGAGTTATTTTCAATTAAAAGGTTATTTTCCATTGAAGAGTTATTTTCAATTGAAGAGTTATTTTCGATTGAGAGTTATTTTACATTGAAGAGTTATTTTCAATCGAAGAATTATTTTCGATTAAGAGTTATTTTCAGTTGAAGATTTATTTTCAATTGAAAGGTTATTTTCCATTGAAGAATTATTTTCCATTGAAGAGTTATTTTCCGTTGAAGAGTTATTTTCAGTTGAAGAGTTATTTTCAATCGAAGAGTTATTTTCAATTGAAGAGTTATTTTCAATTGAAAGGTTAATTTCAATTAAAGAGATATTTTCAATTGAAAGGTTATTTTCCATTGAAGAGTTATTTTCCATTGAAGAGTTATTTTCCATTGAAGAGTTATTTTCAATTGAAAGGTTATTTTCCATTGAAGAGTTATTTTCATTTGAAGAGTTATTTTCAATTAAAGAGATATTTTCAATTGAAAGGTGATTTTCCTTTGAAGAGTTATTTTCGATTGAGAGTTATTTTCAATTGAAGAGTTATTTTCGATTGAGAGTTATTTTCAGTTGAAGAGTTATTTTCTATTGAAGAGTTATTTTCAATTGAAGAGATATTTTCGATTGAGAGTTATTTTCAATTGAAAGGTGATTTTCCTTTGAAGAGTTATTTTCAATTGAAAGGTTATTTTCCATTGAAGAGTTATTTTCAGTTGAAGAGTTATTTTCAATTGAAGAGTTATTTTCAATTGAAGAGATATTTTCGATTGAGAGTTATTTTACATTGAAGAGTTATTTTCCATTGAAGAGTTATTTTCAATTGAAAGGTTATTTTCCATTGAAGAGTTATTTTCAGTTGAAGAGTTATTTTCAATTGAATAGTTATTTTCAATTGAAGAGTTATTTTCCGTTGAAGAGTTATTTTCGATTGAGAGTTATTTTCAGTTGAAGAGTTATTTTCAATCGAAGAGTTATTTTCAATTGAAGAGTTATTTTCAATCGAAGAATAATTTTCTTTTGATAGTTATTTTCAGTTAAAGAAATATTTTCTTTTGTGAGTTACTTTCAGTTGAAGAAATATTTTCAATTGAAAGGTTATTTTCAATTAAAGAGATATTTTCGATTGAAAGGTGATATTCCATTGAAGAGTTATTTTCCATTGAAGAGTTATTTTCAATTGAATAGTTATTTTCCATTGAAGAGTTATTTTCAATTGAAGAGTTATTTTCAGTTGAAGAGTTATTTTCAATTGAAAGGTTATTTTCCATTGAAGAATTATTTTCCATTGAAGAGTTATTTTCCGTTGAAGAGTTATTTTCCGTTGAAGAGTTATTTTCCGTTGAAGAGTTATTTTCAATCGAAGAGTTATTTTCGATTGAGAGTTATTTTCAGTTGAAGAGTTATTTTAAATCGAAGAGTTATTTTAAATCGAAGAGTTATTTTCAATTGAAGAGTTATTTTCAATTGAAGAGTTATTTTCAATTGAAGAGTTTTTTTCAATTGAAGAGTTATTTTCAATTGAAGAGTTATTTTCAATTGAAAGGTTATTTTCCATTGAAGAGTTATTTTCCATTGAAGAGTTATTTTCCATTGAAGAGTTATTTTCAATTGAAGAGTTATTTTCGATTGAGATTTATTTTCAGTTGAAGAGTTATTTTAAATTGAAAGGTTATTTTCCATTGAAGAGTTATTTTCAATTGAAGAGTTATTTTCGATTGAGAGTTATTTTACATTGAAGAGTTATTTTTAATCGAAGAGTTATTTTCGATTAAGAGTTATTTTCAGTTGAAAATTTATTTTCAATTGAAAGGTTATTTTCCATTGAAGAATTATTTTCCATTGAAGAGTTATTTTCCATTGAAGAGTTATTTTCCGTTGAAGAGTTATTTTTGATTGAGAGTTATTTTCAGTTGAAGAGTTATTTTCAATCGAAGAGTTATTTTCAATTGAAGAGTTATTTTCCATTGAAGAGTTATTTTCAATTGAAAGGTTATTTTCAATTAAAGAGATATTTTCAATTGAAAGGTTATTTTCAATTAAAGAGATATTTTCAATTGAAAAGTGATTTTCCATTGAAGAGTTATTTTCGATTGAGAGTTATTTTCAGTTGAAGAGTTATTTTTGATTGAGAGTTATTTTCAGTTGAAGAGTTATTTTCAATCGAAGAGTTATTTTCAATTGAAGAGTTATTTTCAATTGAAGAGTTATTTTCAATTGAAAGGTTATTTTCAATTGAAGAGTTATTTTCGATTGAGAGTTATTTTCAGTTGAAGAGTTATTTTCAATTGAAGAGTTATTTTCAATTGAAGAGATATTTTCGATTGAGTGTTATTTTCAATCGAAAAGTTATTTTCAATCGAAAAGTTATTTTCAATCGAAAAGTTATTTTCAGTTGAAGAGTTATTTTCAATTGAAGAGTTATTTTCAATTGAAGAGTTATTTTCAATTGAAGAGTTATTTTCAATTGAAGAGTTATTTTCAATTGAAGAGTTATTTTCAATTGAAGAGTTATTTTCAATTGAAGAGTTATTTTCAATTGAAGAGTTATTTTCAATTGAAAGGTTATTTTCCATTGAAGAGTTATTTTCCATTGAAGAGTTTTTTCCATTGAAGAGTTTTTTCAATTGAAGAGTTATTTTCGATTGAGATTTATTTTCAGTTGAAGAGTTATTTTAAATTGAAAGGTTATTTTCCATTGAAGAGTTATTTTCAATTGAAGAGTTATTTTCGATTGAGAGTTATTTTACATTGAAGAGTTATTTTCAATCGAAGAGTTATTTTCGATTAAGAGTTATTTTCAGTTGAAAATTTATTTTCAATTGAAAGGTTATTTTCCATTGAAGAATTATTTTCCATTGAAGAGTTATTTTCCATTGAAGAGTTATTTTCCGTTGAAGAGTTATTTTTGATTGAGAGTTATTTTCAGTTGAAGAGTTCTTTTCAATCGAAGAGTTATTTTCAATTGAAGAGTTATTTTCAATTGAAGAGTTATTTTCAATTGAAAGGTTATTTTCAATTAAAGAGATATTTTCAATTGAAAGGTTATTTTCCATTGAAGAGTTATTTTCCATTGAAGAGTTATTTTCAATTGAAAGGTTATTTTCCATTGAAGAGTTATTTTCATTTGAAGAGTTATTTTCAATTAAAGAGATATTTTCAATTGAAAGGTGATTTTACATTGAAGAGTTATTTTCGATTGAGAGTTATTTTCAGTTGAAGAGTTATTTTTGATTGAGAGTTATTTTCAGTTGAAGAGTTATTTTCAATCGAAGAGTTATTTTCAATTGAAGAGTTATTTTCAATTGAAGAGTTATTTTCAATTGAAAGGTTATTTTCAATTGAAGAGTTGTTTTCGATTGAGAGTTATTTTCAGTTGAAGAGTTATTTTCAATTGAAGAGTTATTTTCAATTGAAGAGATATTTTCGATTGAGTGTTATTTTACATCGAAGAGTTATTTTCAATCGAAGAGTTATTTTCAGTTGAAGAGTTATTTTCAATTGAAGAGTTATTTTCAATTGAAGAGTTATTTTCAATTGAAGAGTTATTTTCAATTGAAGAGTTATTTTCAATTGAAGAGTTATTTTCAATTGAAGAGTTATTTTCAATTGAAGAGTTATTTTCAATTGAAGAGTTATTTTCAATTGAAGAGTTATTTTCAATTGAAGAGTTATTTTCAATTGAAGAGTTATTTTCAATTGAAGAGTTATTTTCAATTGAAGAGTTATTTTCAATTGAAGAGTTATTTTCAATTGAAGAGTTATTTTCAATTGAAGAGTTATTTTCAATAGAAAGGTTATTTTCCATTGAAGAGTTATTTTCAATTGAAGAGTTATTTTCGATTGAGAGTTATTTTCAGTTGAAGAGTTATTTTAAATCGAAGAGTTATTTTCAATTGAAGAGTTATTTTCCATTAAAGAGTTATTTTCCATTGAAGAGTTATTTTCAATTGAAGAGTTATTTTCGATTGAGAGTTATTTTACATTGAAGAGTTATTTTCAATCGAAGAGTTATTTTCGATTAAGAGTTATTTTCAGTTGAAAATTTATTTTCAATTGAAAGGTTATTTTCCATTGAAGAATTATTTTCCATTGAAGAGTTATTTTCCGTTGAAGAGTTATTTTTGATTGAGAGTTATTTTCAGTTGAAGAGTTATTTTCAATCGAAGAGTTATTTTCAATTGAAGAGTTATTTTCAATTGAAGAGTTATTTTCAATTGAAAGGTTATTTTCAATTAAAGAGATATTTTCAATTGAAAGGTTATTTTCCATTGAAGAGTTATTTTCAATTGAAGAGTTATTTTCAATTGAAAGGTTATTTTCCATTGAAGAGTTATTTTCATTTGAAGAGTTATTTTCAATTAAAGAGATATTTTCAATTGAAAGGTGATTTTCCATTGAAGAGTTATTTTCGATTGAGAGTTATTTTCAGTTGAAAAGTTATTTTTGATTGAGAGTTATTTTCAGTTGAAGAGTTATTTTCAATCGAAGAGTTATTTTCAATTGAAGAGTTATTTTCAATTGAAGAGTTATTTTCAATTGAAAGGTTATTTTCAATTGAAGAGTTTCTTTCGATTGAGAGTTATTTTCAGTTGAAGAGTTATTTTCAATTGAAGAGTTATTTTCAATTGAAGAGATATTTTCGATTGAGTGTTATTTTACATCGAAGAGTTATTTTCAATCGAAGAGTTATTTTCAGTTGAAGAGTTATTTTCAATTGAAGAGTTATTTTCAATTGAAGAGTTATTTTCAATTGAAGAGTTATTTTCAATTGAAGAGTTATTTTCAATTGAAGAGTTATTTTCAATTGAAGAGTTATTTTCAATTGAAAAGTTATTTTCAATTGAAAGGTTATTTTCCATTGAAGAGTTATTTTCAATTGAAGAGTTATTTTCGATTGAGAGTTATTTTCAGTTGAAGAGTTATTTTAAATCGAAGAGTTATTTTCAATTGAAGAGTTATTTTCAATTGAAGAGTTATTTTCAATTGAAAGGTTATTTTCCATTGAAGAGTTATTTTCCATTGAAGAGTTATTTTCAATTGAAGAGTTATTTTCAATTGAATAGTTATTTTCAATTGAAGAGTTATTTTCAATTGAAGAGTTATTTTCAATTGAAGAGTTATTTTCAATTGAAAAGTTATTTTCAATTGAAGAGTTATTTTCAATAGAAAGGTTATTTTCAATTGAAGAGTTATTTTCAATTGAAAGGTTATTTTCCATTGAAGAGTTATTTTCCATTGAAGAGTTATTTTCAATTGAAGAGTTATTTTCAATTGAAGAGTTATTTTCAATGGAAAAGTTATTTTCAATTGAAGAGTTATTTTCAATAGAAAGGTTATTTTCCATTGAAGAGTTATTTTCAATTGAAGAGTTATTTTCGATTGAGAGTTATTTTCAGTTGAAGAGTTATTTTAAATCGAAGAGTTATTTTCAATTGAAGAGTTATTTTCAATTGAAGAGTTATTTTCAATTGAAAGGTTATTTTCCATTGAAGAGTTATTTTCCATTGAAGAGTTATTTTCAATTGAAGAGTTATTTTCGATTGAGATTTATTTTCAGTTGAAGAGTTATTTTCCATTGAAGAGTTATTTTCAATTGAAGAGTTATTTTCGATTGAGAGTTATTTTCAGTTGAAGAGTTATTTTAAATCGAAGAGTTATTTTCAATTGAAGAGTTATTTTCAATTGAAGAGTTATTTTCAATTGAAAGGTTATTTTCCATTGAAGAGTTATTTTCAATTGAAGAGTTATTTTCAATTGAAAGGTTATTTTCCATTGAAGAGTTATTTTCCATTGAAGAGTTATTTTCAATTGAAGAGTTATTTTCGATTGAGATTTATTTTCAGTTGAAGAGTTATTTTCCATTGAAGAGTTATTTTCAATTGAAGAGTTATTTTCGATTGAGATTTATTTTCAGTTGAAGAGTTTTTTTAAATTGAAAGGTTATTTTCCATTGAAGAGTTATTTTCAATTGAAGAGTTATTTTCGATTGAGAGTTATTTTACATTGAAGAGTTATTTTCAATCGAAGAGTTATTTTCGATTAAGAGTTATTTTCAGTTGAAAATTTATTTTCAATTGAAAGGTTATTTTCCATTGAAGAATTATCTTCCATTGAAGAGTTATTTTCCGTTGAAGAGTTATTTTTGATTGAGAGTTATTTTCAGTTGAAGAGTTATTTTCAATCGAAGAGTTATTTTCAATTGAAGAGTTATTTTCAATTGAAGAGTTATTTTCAATTGAAGAGTTATTTTCAATTGAAGAGTTATTTTCAATTGAAGAGTTATTTTCAATTGAAAGGTTATTTTCCATTGAAGAGTTATTTTCCATTGAAGAGTTATTTTCAATTGAAGAGTTATTTTCGATTGAGATTTATTTTCAGTTGAAGAGTTTTTTTAAATTGAAAGGTTATTTTCCATTGAAGAGTTATTTTCAATTGAAGAGTTATTTTCGATTGAGATTTATTTTCAATTGAAGAGTTATTTTCAATTGAAAGGTTATTTTCCATTGAAGAGTTATTTTCCATTGAAGAGTTATTTTCAATTGAAAGGTTATTTTCCATTGAAGAGTTATTTTCATTTGAAGAGTTATTTTCAATTAAAGAGATATTTTCAATTGAAAGGTGATTTTCCATTGAAGAGTTATTTTCGATTGAGAGTTATTTTCAATTGAAGAGTTATTTTCAATTGAAAGGTTATTTTCCATTGAAGAGTTATTTTCCATTGAAGAGTTATTTTCAATTGAAGAGTTATTTTCAATTGAAGAGTTATTTTCAATTGAAGAGTTATTTTCAATTGAAGAGTTATTTTCAATTGAAGAGTTATTTTCAATTGAAGAGTTATTTTCAATTGAAAAGTTATTTTCAATTGAAGAGTTATTTTCAATAGAAAGGTTATTTTCAATTGAAGAGTTATTTTCAATTGAAAGGTTATTTTCCATTGAAGAGTTATTTTCCATTGAAGAGTTATTTTCAATTGAAGAGTTATTTTCAATTGAAGAGTTATTTTCAATTGAAGAGTTATTTTCAATTGAAGAGTTATTTTCAATTGAAGAGTTATTTTCAATAGAAAGGTTATTTTCCATTGAAGAGTTATTTTCAATTGAAGAGTTATTTTCGATTGAGAGTTATTTTCAGTTGAAGAGTTATTTTAAATCGAAGAGTTATTTTCAATTGAAGAGTTATTTTCAATTGAAGAGTTATTTTCAATTGAAAGGTTATTTTCCATTGAAGAGTTATTTTCCATTGAAGAGTTATTTTCAATTGAAGAGTTATTTTCGATTGAGATTTATTTTCAGTTGAAGAGTTATTTTCCATTGAAGAGTTATTTTCAATTGAAGAGTTATTTTCGATTGAGATTTATTTTCAGTTGAAGAGTTTTTTTAAATTGAAAGGTTATTTTCCATTGAAGAGTTATTTTCAATTGAAGAGTTATTTTCGATTGAGAGTTATTTTACATTGAAGAGTTATTTTCAATCGAAGAGTTATTTTCGATTAAGAGTTATTTTCAGTTGAAAATTTATTTTCAATTGAAAGGTTATTTTCCATTGAAGAATTATCTTCCATTGAAGAGTTATTTTCCGTTGAAGAGTTATTTTTGATTGAGAGTTATTTTCAGTTGAAGAGTTATTTTCAATCGAAGAGTTATTTTCAATTGAAGAGTTATTTTCAATTGAAGAGTTATTTTCAATTGAAGAGTTATTTTCAATTGAAGAGTTATTTTCAATTGAAGAGTTATTTTCAATTGAAAGGTTATTTTCCATTGAAGAGTTATTTTCCATTGAAGAGTTATTTTCAATTGAAGAGTTATTTTCGATTGAGATTTATTTTCAGTTGAAGAGTTTTTTTAAATTGAAAGGTTATTTTCCATTGAAGAGTTATTTTCAATTGAAGAGTTATTTTCGATTGAGATTTATTTTCAATTGAAGAGTTATTTTCAATTGAAAGGTTATTTTCCATTGAAGAGTTATTTTCCATTGAAGAGTTATTTTCAATTGAAAGGTTATTTTCCATTGAAGAGTTATTTTCATTTGAAGAGTTATTTTCAATTAAAGAGATATTTTCAATTGAAAGGTGATTTTCCATTGAAGAGTTATTTTCGATTGAGAGTTATTTTCAGTTGAAGAGTTATTTTTGATTGAGAGTTATTTTCAGTTGAAGAGTTATTTTCAATCGAAGAGTTATTTTCAATTGAAGAGTTATTTTCAATTGAAGAGTTATTTTCAATTGAAAGGTTATTTTCAATTGAAGAGTTGTTTTCGATTGAGAGTTATTTTCAGTTGAAGAGTTATTTTCAATTGAAGAGTTATTTTCAATTGAAGAGATATTTTCGATTGAGTGTTATTTTACATCGAAGAGTTATTTTCAATCGAAGAGTTATTTTCAGTTGAAGAGTTATTTTCAATTGAAGAGTTATTTTCAATTGAAGAGTTATTTTCAATTGAAGAGTTATTTTCAATTGAAGAGTTATTTTCAATTGAAGAGTTATTTTCAATTGAAGAGTTATTTTCAATTGAAGAGTTATTTTCAATTGAAGAGTTATTTTCAATTGAAGAGTTATTTTCAATTGAAGAGTTATTTTCAATTGAAGAGTTATTTTCAATTGAAGAGTTATTTTCAATTGAAAAGTTATTTTCAATTGAAGAGTTATTTTCAATAGAAAGGTTATTTTCCATTGAAGAGTTATTTTCAATTGAAGAGTTATTTTCGATTGAGAGTTATTTTCAGTTGAAGAGTTATTTTAAATCGAAGAGTTATTTTCAATTGAAGAGTTATTTTCAATTGAAGAGTTATTTTCAATTGAAGAGTTATTTTCAATTGAAAGGTTATTTTCCATTGAAGAGTGATTTTCCATTGAAGAGTTATTTTCAATTGAAGAGTTATTTTCGATTGAGATTTATTTTCAGTTGAAGAGTTTTTTTAAATTGAAAGGTTATTTTCCATTGAAGAGTTATTTTCAATTGAAGAGTTATTTTCGATTGAGAGTTATTTTACATTGAAGAGTTATTTTCAATCGAAGAGTTATTTTCGATTAAGAGTTATTTTCAGTTGAAAATTTATTTTCAATTGAAAGGTTATTTTCCATTGAAGAATTATTTTCCATTGAAGAGTTATTTTCCGTTGAAGAGTTATTTTTGATTGAGAGTTATTTTCAGTTGAAGAGTTATTTTCAATCGAAGAGTTATTTTCAATTGAAGAGTTATTTTCGATTGAGATTTATTTTCAGTTGAAGAGTTTTTTTAAATTGAAAGGTTATTTTCCATTGAAGAGTTATTTTCAATTGAAGAGTTATTTTCGATTGAGAGTTATTTTACATTGAAGAGTTATTTTCAATCGAAGAGTTATTTTCGATTAAGAGTTATTTTCAGTTGAAAATTTATTTTCAATTGAAAGGTTATTTTCCATTGAAGAATTATCTTCCATTGAAGAGTTATTTTCCGTTGAAGAGTTATTTTTGATTGAGAGTTATTTTCAGTTGAAGAGTTATTTTCAATCGAAGAGTTATTTTCAATTGAAGAGTTATTTTCAATTGAAGAGTTATTTTCCATTGAAGAGTTATTTTCAATTGAAGAGTTATTTTCGATTGAGATTTATTTTCAGTTGAAGAGTTTTTTTCAATTGAAAGGTTATTTTCCATTGAAGAGTTATTTTCCATTGAAGAGTTATTTTCAATTGAAAGGTTATTTTCCATTGAAGAGTTATTTTCATTTGAAGAGTTATTTTCAATTAAAGAGATATTTTCAATTGAAAGGTGATTTTCCATTGAAGAGTTATTTTCGATTGAGAGTTATTTTCAGTTGAAGAGTTATTTTTGATTGAGAGTTATTTTCAGTTGAAGAGTTATTTTCAATCGAAGAGTTATTTTCAATTGAAGAGTTATTTTCAATTGAAGAGTTATTTTCAATTGAAAGGTTATTTTCAATTGAAGAGTTGTTTTCGATTGAGAGTTATTTTCAGTTGAAGAGTTATTTTCAATTGAAGAGTTATTTTCAATTGAAGAGATATTTTCGATTGAGTGTTATTTTACATCGAAGAGTTATTTTCAATCGAAGAGTTATTTTCAGTTGAAGAGTTATTTTCAATTGAAGAGTTATTTTCAATTGAAGAGTTATTTTCAATTGAAGAGTTATTTTCAATTGAAGAGTTATTTTCAATTGAAGAGTTATTTTCAATTGAAGAGTTATTTTCAATTGAAGAGTTATTTTCAATTGAAGAGTTATTTTCAATTGAAGAGTTATTTTCAATAGAAAGGTTATTTTCCATTGAAGAGTTATTTTCAATTGAAGAGTTATTTTCGATTGAGAGTTATTTTCAGTTGAAGAGTTATTTTAAATCGAAGAGTTATTTTCAATAGAAGAGTTATTTTCAATTGAAGAGTTATTTTCAATTGAAGAGTTATTTTCAATTGAAAGGTTATTTTCCATTGAAGAGTTATTTTCCATTGAAGAGTTATTTTCAATTGAAGAGTTATTTTCGATTGAGATTTATTTTCAGTTGAAGAGTTATTTTCCATTGAAGAGTTATTTTCAATTGAAGAGTTATTTTCGATTGAGATTTATTTTCAGTTGAAGAGTTTTTTTAAATTGAAAGGTTATTTTCCATTGAAGAGTTATTTTCAATTGAAGAGTTATTTTCGATTGAGAGTTATTTTACATTGAAGAGTTATTTTCAATCGAAGAGTTATTTTCGATTAAGAGTTATTTTCAGTTGAAAATTTATTTTCAATTGAAAGGTTATTTTCCATTGAAGAATTATCTTCCATTGAAGAGTTATTTTCCGTTGAAGAGTTATTTTTGATTGAGAGTTATTTTCAGTTGAAGAGTTATTTTCAATCGAAGAGTTATTTTCAATTGAAGAGTTATTTTCAATTGAAGAGTTATTTTCAATTGAAGAGTTATTTTCAATTGAAGAGTTATTTTCAATTGAAGAGATATTTTCAATTGAAAGGTGATTTTCCATTGAAGAGTTATTTTCGATTGAGAGTTATTTTCAGTTGAAGAGTTATTTTCAATCGAAGAGTTATTTTCAGTTGAAGAGTTATTTTCAATTGAAGAGTTATTTTCAATTGAAGAGTTATTTTCAATTGAAGAGTTATTTTCAATTGAAGAGTTATTTTCAATTGAAGAGTTATTTTCAATTGAAGAGTTATTTTCAATTGAAGAGTTATTTTCAATTGAAGAGTTATTTTCAATTGAAGAGTTATTTTCAATTGAAAAGTTATTTTCAATTGAAGAGTTATTTTCAATAGAAAGGTTATTTTCCATTGAAGAGTTATTTTCAATTGAAGAGTTATTTTCGATTGAGATTTATTTTCAGTTGAAGAGTTTTTTTAAATTGAAAGGTTATTTTCCATTGAAGAGTTATTTTCAATTGAAGAGTTATTTTCGATTGAGAGTTATTTTACATTGAAGAGTTATTTTCAATCGAAGAGTTATTTTCAGTTGAAGAGTTATTTTCAATCGAAGAGTTATTTTCAATTGAAGAGTTATTTTCAATTGAAGAGTTATTTTCAATTGAAGAGTTATTTTCAATTGAAGAGTTATTTTCAATTGAAGAGTTATTTTCAATTGAAGAGTTATTTTCGATTGAGATTTATTTTCAGTTGAAGAGTTTTTTTTAAATTGAAAGGTTATTTTCCATTGAAGAGTTATTTTCAATTGAAGAGTTATTTTCGATTGAGATTTATTTTCAATTGAAGAGTTATTTTCAATTGAAAGGTTATTTTCCATTGAAGAGTTATTTTCCATTGAAGAGTTATTTTCAATTGAAAGGTTATTTTCCATTGAAGAGTTATTTTCATTTGAAGAGTTATTTTCAATTAAAGAGATATTTTCAATTGAAAGGTGATTTTCCATTGAAGAGTTATTTTCGATTGAGAGTTATTTTCAGTTGAAGAGTTATTTTTGATTGAGAGTTATTTTCAGTTGAAGAGTTATTTTCAATCGAAGAGTTATTTTCAATTGAAGAGTTATTTTCAATTGAAGAGTTATTTTCAATTGAAAGGTTATTTTCAATTGAAGAGTTGTTTTCGATTGAGAGTTATTTTCAGTTGAAGAGTTATTTTCAATTGAAGAGTTATTTTCAATTGAAGAGATATTTTCGATTGAGTGTTATTTTACATCGAAGAGTTATTTTCAATCGAAGAGTTATTTTCAGTTGAAGAGTTATTTTCAATTGAAGAGTTATTTTCAATTGAAGAGTTATTTTCAATTGAAGAGTTATTTTCAATTGAAGAGTTATTTTCAATTGAAGAGTTATTTTCGATTGAGATTTATTTTCAGTTGAAGAGTTTTTTTAAATTGAAAGGTTATTTTCCATTGAAGAGTTATTTTCAATTGAAGAGTTATTTTCGATTGAGATTTATTTTCAATTGAAGAGTTATTTTCAATTGAAAGGTTATTTTCCATTGAAGAGTTATTTTCCATTGAAGAGTTATTTTCAATTGAAAGGTTATTTTCCATTGAAGAGTTATTTTCATTTGAAGAGTTATTTTCAATTAAAGAGATATTTTCAATTGAAAGGTGATTTTCCATTGAAGAGTTATTTTCGATTGAGAGTTATTTTCAGTTGAAGAGTTATTTTTGATTGAGAGTTATTTTCAGTTGAAGAGTTATTTTCAATCGAAGAGTTATTTTCAATTGAAGAGTTATTTTCAATTGAAGAGTTATTTTCAATTGAAAGGTTATTTTCAATTGAAGAGTTGTTTTCGATTGAGAGTTATTTTCAGTTGAAGAGTTATTTTCAATTGAAGAGTTATTTTCAATTGAAGAGATATTTTCGATTGAGTGTTATTTTACATCGAAGAGTTATTTTCAATCGAAGAGTTATTTTCAATTGAAGAGTTATTTTCAATTGAAGAGTTATTTTCAATTGAAGAGTTATTTTCAATTGAAGAGTTATTTTCAATTGAAGAGTTATTTTCAATTGAAGAGTTATTTTCAATTGAAGAGTTATTTTCAATTGAAGAGTTATTTTCAATTGAAGAGTTATTTTCAATTGAAGAGTTATTTTCAATTGAAGAGTTATTTTCAATTGAAGAGTTATTTTCAATTGAAAAGTTATTTTCAATTGAAGAGTTATTTTCAATAGAAAGGTTATTTTCCATTGAAGAGTTATTTTCAATTGAAGTGTTATTTTCGATTGAGAGTTATTTTCAGTTGAAGAGTTATTTTAAATCGAAGAGTTATTTTCAATTGAAGAGTTATTTTCAATTGAAGAGTTATTTTCAATTGAAAGGTTATTTTCCATTGAAGAGTGATTTTCCATTGAAGAGTTATTTTCAATTGAAGAGTTATTTTCGATTGAGATTTATTTTCAGTTGAAGAGTTTTTTTAAATTGAAAGGTTATTTTCCATTGAAGAGTTATTTTCAATTGAAGAGTTATTTTCGATTGAGAGTTATTTTACATTGAAGAGTTATTTTCAATCGAAGAGTTATTTTCGATTAAGAGTTATTTTCAGTTGAAAATTTATTTTCAATTGAAAGGTTATTTTCCATTGAAGAATTATTTTCCATTGAAGAGTTATTTTCCGTTGAAGAGTTATTTTTGATTGAGAGTTATTTTCAGTTGAAGAGTTATTTTCAATCGAAGAGTTATTTTCAATTGAAGAGTTATTTTCGATTGAGATTTATTTTCAGTTGAAGAGTTTTTTTAAATTGAAAGGTTATTTTCCATTGAAGAGTTATTTTCAATTGAAGAGTTATTTTCGATTGAGAGTTATTTTACATTGAAGAGTTATTTTCAATCGAAGAGTTATTTTCGATTAAGAGTTATTTTCAGTTGAAAATTTATTTTCAATTGAAAGGTTATTTTCCATTGAAGAATTATCTTCCATTGAAGAGTTATTTTCCGTTGAAGAGTTATTTTTGATTGAGAGTTATTTTCAGTTGAAGAGTTATTTTCAATCGAAGAGTTATTTTCAATTGAAGAGTTATTTTCAATTGAAGAGTTATTTTCAATTGAAGAGTTATTTTCAATTGAAGAGTTATTTTCCATTGAAGAGTTATTTTCAATTGAAGAGTTATTTTCGATTGAGATTTATTTTCAGTTGAAGAGTTTTTTTCAATTGAAAGGTTATTTTCCATTGAAGAGTTATTTTCCATTGAAGAGTTATTTTCAATTGAAAGGTTATTTTCCATTGAAGAGTTATTTTCATTTGAAGAGTTATTTTCAATTAAAGAGATATTTTCAATTGAAAGGTGATTTTCCATTGAAGAGTTATTTTCGATTGAGAGTTATTTTCAGTTGAAGAGTTATTTTTGATTGAGAGTTATTTTCAGTTGAAGAGTTATTTTCAATCGAAGAGTTATTTTCAATTGAAGAGTTATTTTCAATTGAAGAGTTATTTTCAATTGAAAGGTTATTTTCAATTGAAGAGTTGTTTTCGATTGAGAGTTATTTTCAGTTGAAGAGTTATTTTCAATTGAAGAGTTATTTTCAATTGAAGAGATATTTTCGATTGAGTGTTATTTTACATCGAAGAGTTATTTTCAATCGAAGAGTTATTTTCAGTTGAAGAGTTATTTTCAATTGAAGAGTTATTTTCAATTGAAGAGTTATTTTCAATTGAAGAGTTATTTTCAATTGAAGAGTTATTTTCAATTGAAGAGTTATTTTCAATAGAAAGGTTATTTTCCATTGAAGAGTTATTTTCAATTGAAGAGTTATTTTCGATTGAGAGTTATTTTCAGTTGAAGAGTTATTTTAAATCGAAGAGTTATTTTCAATTGAAGAGTTATTTTCAATTGAAGAGTTATTTTCAATTGAAGAGTTATTTTCAATTGAAGAGTTATTTTCAATTGAAAGGTTATTTTCCATTGAAGAGTTATTTTCCATTGAAGAGTTATTTTCAATTGAAGAGTTATTTTCGATTGAGATTTATTTTCAGTTGAAGAGTTATTTTCCATTGAAGAGTTATTTTCAATTGAAGAGTTATTTTCGATTGAGATTTATTTTCAGTTGAAGAGTTTTTTTAAATTGAAAGGTTATTTTCCATTGAAGAGTTATTTTCAATTGAAGAGTTATTTTCGATTGAGATTTATTTTACATTGAAGAGTTATTTTCAATCGAAGAGTTATTTTCGATTAAGAGTTATTTTCAGTTGAAAATTTATTTTCAATTGAAAGGTTATTTTCCATTGAAGAATTATCTTCCATTGAAGAGTTATTTTCCGTTGAAGAGTTATTTTTGATTGAGAGTTATTTTCAGTTGAAGAGTTATTTTCAATCGAAGAGTTATTTTCAATTGAAGAGTTATTTTCAATTGAAGAGTTATTTTCAATTGAAGAGTTATTTTCAATTGAAGAGTTATTTTCAATTGAAGAGATATTTTCAATTGAAAGGTGATTTTCCATTGAAGAGTTATTTTCGATTGAGAGTTATTTTCAGTTGAAGAGTTATTTTCAATCGAAGAGTTATTTTCAGTTGAAGAGTTATTTTCAATTGAAGAGTTATTTTCAATTGAAGAGTTATTTTCAATTGAAGAGTTATTTTCAATTGAAGAGTTATTTTCAATTGAAGAGTTATTTTCAATTGAAGAGTTATTTTCAATTGAAGAGTTATTTTCAATTGAAGAGTTATTTTCAATTGAAAAGTTATTTTCAATTGAAGAGTTATTTTCAATAGAAAGGTTATTTTCCATTGAAGAGTTATTTTCAATTGAAGAGTTATTTTCGATTGAGATTTATTTTCAGTTGAAGAGTTTTTTTAAATTGAAAGGTTATTTTCCATTGAAGAGTTATTTTCAATTGAAGAGTTATTTTCGATTGAGAGTTATTTTACATTGAAGAGTTATTTTCAATCGAAGAGTTATTTTCAGTTGAAAATTTATTTTCAATTGAAAGGTTATTTTCCATTGAAGAATTATCTTCCATTGAAGAGTTATTTTCCGTTGAAGAGTTATTTTTGATTGAGAGTTATTTTCAGTTGAAGAGTTATTTTCAATCGAAGAGTTATTTTCAATTGAAGAGTTATTTTCAATTGAAGAATTATTTTCAATTGAAGAGTTATTTTCAATTGAAAGGTTATTTTCCATTGAAGAGTTATTTTCCATTGAAGAGTTATTTTCGATTGAGATTTATTTTCAGTTGAAGAGTTTTTTTAAATTGAAAGGTTATTTTCCATTGAAGAGTTATTTTCAATTGAAGAGTTATTTTCGATTGAGATTTATTTTCAATTGAAGATTTATTTTCAATTGAAAGGTTATTTTCCATTGAAGAGTTATTTTCAATTGAAAGGTTATTTTCCATTGAAGAGTTATTTTCATTTGAAGAGTTATTTTCAATTAAAGAGATATTTTCAATTGAAAGGTGATTTTCCATTGAAGAGTTATTTTCAGTTGAAGAGTTATTTTCAATTGAAAGGTTATTTTCAATTGAAGAGTTGTTTTCGATTGAGAGTTATTTTCAGTTGAAGAGTTATTTTCAATTGAAGAGTTATTTTCAATTGAAGAGATATTTTCGATTGAGTGTTATTTTACATCGAAGAGTTATTTTCAATCGAAGAGTTATTTTCAGTTGAAGAGTTATTTTCAATTGAAGAGTTATTTTCAATTGAAGAGTTATTTTCAATTGAAGAGTTATTTTCAATTGAAGAGTTATTTTCAATTGAAGAGTTATTTTCAATTTAAGAGTTATTTTCAATTTAAGAGTTATTTTCAATTGAAGAGTTATTTTCAATTGAAGAGTTATTTTCAATTGAAAAGTTATTTTCAATTGAAGAGTTATTTTCAATAGAAAGGTTATTTTCCATTGAAGAGTTATTTTCAATTGAAGAGTTATTTTCGATTGAGAGTTATTTTCAGTTGAAGAGTTATTTTAAATCGAAGAGTTAATTTCAATTGAAGAGTTATTTTCAATTGAAGAGTTATTTTCAATTGAAGAGTTATTTTCAATTGAAGAGTTATTTTCAATTGAAAGGTTATTTTCCATTGAAGAGTTATTTTCAATTGAAGAGTTATTTTCAATTGAAAGGTTATTTTCCATTGAAGAGTTATTTTCCATTGAAGAATTATTTTCAATTGAAGAGTTATTTTCGATTGAGATTTATTTTCAGTTGAAGAGTTATTTTCCATTGAAGAGTTATTTTCAATTGAAGAGTTATTTTCGATTGAGATTTATTTTCAGTTGAAGAGTTTTTTTTTAAATTAAAAGGTTATTTTCCATTGAAGAGTTATTTTCAATTGAAGAGTTATTTTCGATTGAGAGTTATTTTACATTGAAGAGTTATTTTCAATCGAAGAGTTATTTTCGATTAAGAGTTATTTTCAGTTGAAAATTTATTTTCAATTGAAAGGTTATTTTCCATTGAAGAATTATCTTCCATTGAAGAGTTATTTTCAATTGAAGAGTTATTTTCAATTGAAGAGTTATTTTCAATTGAAGAGTTATTTTCAATTGAAAGGTTATTTTCCATTGAAGAGTTATTTTCCATTGAAGAGTTATTTTCAATTGAAGAGTTATTTTCGATTGAGATTTATTTTCAGTTGAAGAGTTTTTTTAAATTGAAAGGTTATTTTCCATTGAAGAGTTATTTTCAATTGAAGAGTTATTTTCGATTGAGATTTATTTTCAATTGAAGAGTTATTTTCAATTGAAAGGTTATTTTCCATTGAAGAGTTATTTTCCATTGAAGAGTTATTTTTGATTGAGAGTTATTTTCAGTTGAAGAGTTATTTTCAATCGAAGAGTTATTTTCAATTGAAGAGTTATTTTCAATTGAAGAGTTATTTTCAATTGAAGAGTTATTTTCAATTGAAGAGTTATTTTCAATTGAAGAGTTATTTTCAATTGAAAGGTTATTTTCCATTGAAGAGTTATTTTCCATTGAAGAGTTATTTTCAATTGAAGAGTTATTTTCGATTGAGATTTATTTTCAGTTGAAGAGTTTTTTTAAATTGAAAGGTTATTTTCCATTGAAGAGTTATTTTCAATTGAAGAGTTATTTTCGATTGAGATTTATTTTCAATTGAAGAGTTATTTTCAATTGAAAGGTTATTTTCCATTGAAGAGTTATTTTCCATTGAAGAGTTATTTTCAATTGAAAGGTTATTTTCCATTGAAGAGTTATTTTCATTTGAAGAGTTATTTTCAATTAAAGAGATATTTTCAATTGAAAGGTGATTTTCCATTGAAGAGTTATTTTCGATTGAGAGTTATTTTCAGTTGAAGAGTTATTTTTGATTGAGAGTTATTTTCAGTTGAAGAGTTATTTTCAATCGAAGAGTTATTTTCAATTGAAGAGTTATTTTCAATTGAAGAGTTATTTTCAATTGAAAGGTTATTTTCAATGGAAGAGTTGTTTTCGATTGAGAGTTATTTTCAGTTGAAGAGTTATTTTCAATTGAAGAGTTATTTTCAATTGAAGAGATATTTTCGATTGAGTGTTATTTTACATCGAAGAGTTATTTTCAATCGAAGAGTTATTTTCAGTTGAAGAGTTATTTTCAATTGAAGAGTTATTTTCAATTGAAGAGTTATTTTCAATTGAAGAGTTATTTTCAATTGAAGAGTTATTTTCAATTGAAGAGTTATTTTCAATTGAAGAGTTATTTTCAATTGAAGAGTTATTTTCAATTGAAGAGTTATTTTCAATTGAAGAGTTATTTTCAATTGAAGAGTTATTTTCAATTGAAAAGTTATTTTCAATTGAAGAGTTATTTTCAATAGAAAGGTTATTTTCCATTGAAGAGTTATTTTCAATTGAAGAGTTATTTTCGATTGAGAGTTATTTTCAGTTGAAGAGTTATTTTAAATCGAAGAGTTATTTTCAATTGAAGAGTTATTTTCAATTGAAGAGTTATTTTCAATTGAAGAGTTATTTTCAATTGAAAGGTTATTTTCCATTGAAGAGTTATTTTCCATTGAAGAGTTATTTTCAATTGAAGAGTTATTTTCGATTGAGATTTATTTTCAGTTGAAGAGTTTTTTTAAATTGAAAGGTTATTTTCCATTGAAGAGTTATTTTCAATTGAAGAGTTATTTTCGATTGAGAGTTATTTTACATTGAAGAGTTATTTTCAATCGAAGAGTTATTTTCGATTAAGAGTTATTTTCAGTTGAAAATTTATTTTCAATTGAAAGGTTATTTTCCATTGAAGAATTATTTTCCATTGAAGAGTTATTTTCCGTTGAAGAGTTATTTTTGATTGAGAGTTATTTTCAGTTGAAGAGTTATTTTCAATCGAAGAGTTATTTTCAATTGAAGAGTTATTTTCGATTGAGATTTATTTTCAGTTGAAGAGTTTTTTTAAATTGAAAGGTTATTTTCCATTGAAGAGTTATTTTCAATTGAAGAGTTATTTTCGATTGAGAGTTATTTTACATTGAAGAGTTATTTTCAATCGAAGAGTTATTTTCGATTAAGAGTTATTTTCAGTTGAAAATTTATTTTCAATTGAAAGGTTATTTTCCATTGAAGAATTATCTTCCATTGAAGAGTTATTTTCCGTTGAAGAGTTATTTTTGATTGAGAGTTATTTTCAGTTGAAGAGTTATTTTCAATCGAAGAGTTATTTTCAATTGAAGAGTTATTTTCAATTGAAGAGTTATTTTCAATTGAAGAGTTATTTTCAATTGAAGAGTTATTTTCCATTGAAGAGTTATTTTCAATTGAAGAGTTATTTTCGATTGAGATTTATTTTCAGTTGAAGAGTTTTTTTCAATTGAAAGGTTATTTTCCATTGAAGAGTTATTTTCCATTGAAGAGTTATTTTCAATTGAAAGGTTATTTTCCATTGAAGAGTTATTTTCATTTGAAGAGTTATTTTCAATTAAAGAGATATTTTCAATTGAAAGGTGATTTTCCATTGAAGAGTTATTTTCGATTGAGAGTTATTTTCAGTTGAAGAGTTATTTTTGATTGAGAGTTATTTTCAGTTGAAGAGTTATTTTCAATCGAAGAGTTATTTTCAATTGAAGAGTTATTTTCAATTGAAGAGTTATTTTCAATTGAAAGGTTATTTTCAATTGAAGAGTTGTTTTCGATTGAGAGTTATTTTCAGTTGAAGAGTTATTTTCAATTGAAGAGTTATTTTCAATTGAAGAGATATTTTCGATTGAGTGTTATTTTACATCGAAGAGTTATTTTCAATCGAAGAGTTATTTTCAGTTGAAGAGTTATTTTCAATTGAAGAGTTATTTTCAATTGAAGAGTTATTTTCAATTGAAGAGTTATTTTCAATTGAAGAGTTATTTTCAATTGAAGAGTTATTTTCAATTGAAGAGTTATTTTCAATTGAAGAGTTATTTTCAATTGAAGAGTTATTTTCAATTGAAGAGTTATTTTCAATAGAAAGGTTATTTTCCATTGAAGAGTTATTTTCAATTGAAGAGTTATTTTCGATTGAGAGTTATTTTCAGTTGAAGAGTTATTTTTGATTGAGAGTTATTTTCAGTTGAAGAGTTATTTTCAATCGAAGAGTTATTTTCAATTGAAGAGTTATTTTCAATTGAAGAGTTATTTTCAATTGAAGAGTTATTTTCAATTGAAGAGTTATTTTCAATTGAAGAGTTATTTTCAATTGAAGAGTTATTTTCAATTGAAGAGTTATTTTCAATTGAAGAGTTATTTTCAATTGAAGAGTTATTTTCAATTGAAGAGTTATTTTCAATTGAAGAGTTATTTTCAATTGAAGAGTTATTTTCAATTGAAGAGTTATTTTCAATTGAAGAGTTATTTTCAATTGAAGAGTTATTTTCAATAGAAAGGTTATTTTCCATTGAAGAGTTATTTTCAATTGAAGAGTTATTTTCGATTGAGAGTTATTTTCAGTTGAAGAGTTATTTTAAATCGAAGAGTTATTTTCAATTGAAGAGTTATTTTCAATTGAAAGGTTATTTTCCATTGAAGAGTTATTTTCCATTGAAGAGTTATTTTCAATTGAAGAGTTATTTTCGATTGAGATTTATTTTCAGTTGAAGAGTTATTTTCCATTGAAGAGTTATTTTCAATTGAAGAGTTATTTTCGATTGAGATTTATTTTCAGTTGAAGAGTTTTTTTAAATTGAAAGGTTATTTTCCATTGAAGAGTTATTTTCAATTGAAGAGTTATTTTCGATTGAGAGTTATTTTACATTGAAGAGTTATTTTCAATCGAAGAGTTATTTTCGATTAAGAGTTATTTTCAGTTGAAAATTTATTTTCAATTGAAAGGTTATTTTCCATTGAAGAATTATCTTCCATTGAAGAGTTATTTTCCGTTGAAGAGTTATTTTTGATTGAGAGTTATTTTCAATCGAAGAGTTATTTTCAATTGAAGAGTTATTTTCAATTGAAGAGTTATTTTCAATTGAAGAGTTATTTTCAATTGAAGAGTTATTTTCAATTGAAGAGTTATTTTCAATTGAAGAGTTATTTTCAATTGAAGAGTTATTTTCAATTGAAGAGTTATTTTCAATTGAAGAGTTATTTTCAATTGAAAGGTTATTTTCCATTGAAGAGTTATTTTCCATTGAAGAGTTATTTTCAATTGAAGAGTTCTTTTCGATTGAGATTTATTTTCAGTTGAAGAGTTTTTTTAAATTGAAAGGTTATTTTCCATTGAAGAGTTATTTTCAATTGAAGAGTTATTTTCGATTGAGATTTATTTTCAATTGAAGAGTTATTTTCAATTGAAAGGTTATTTTCCATTGAAGAGTTATTTTCCATTGAAGAGTTATTTTCAATTGAAAGGTTATTTTCCATTGAAGATTTATTTTCATTTGAAGAGTTATTTTCAATTAAAGAGATATTTTCAATTGAAAGGTGATTTTCCATTGAAGAGTTATTTTCGATTGAGAGTTATTTTCAGTTGAAGAGTTATTTTCAATCGAAGAGTTATTTTCAATTGAAGAGTTATTTTCAATTGAAGAGTTATTTTCAATTGAAAGGTTATTTTCAATTGAAGAGTTGTTTTCGATTGAGAGTTATTTTCAGTTGAAGAGTTATTTTCAATTGAAGAGTTATTTTCAATCGAAGAGTTATTTTCAGTTGAAGAGTTATTTTCAATTGAAGAGTTATTTTCAATTGAAGAGTTATTTTCAATTGAAGAGTTATTTTCAATTGAAGAGTTATTTTCAATTGAAGAGTTATTTTCAATTGAAGAGTTATTTTCAATTGAAGAGTTATTTTCAATTGAAGAGTTATTTTCAATTGAAGAGTTATTTTCAATTGAAGAGTTATTTTCAATTGAAAAGTTATTTTCAATTGAAAAGTTATTTTCCATTGAAGAGTTATTTTCAATTGAAGAGTTATTTTCGATTGAGAGTTATTTTCAGTTGAAGAGTTATTTTAAATCGAAGAGTTATTTTCAATTGAAGAGTTATTTTCAATTGAAGAGTTATTTTCAATTGAAGAGTTATTTTCAATTGAAGAGTTATTTTCAATTGAAAGGTTATTTTCCATTGAAGAGTTATTTTCCATTGAAGAGTTATTTTCAATTGAAGAGTTATTTTCGATTGAGATTTATTTTCAGTTGAAGAGTTTTTTTAAATTGAAAGGTTATTTTCCATTGAAGAGTTATTTTCAATTGAAGAGTTATTTTCGATTGAGAGTTATTTTACATTGAAGAGTTATTTTCAATCGAAGAGTTATTTTCGATTAAGAGTTATTTTCAGTTGAAAATTTATTTTCAATTGAAAGGTTATTTTCCATTGAAGAATTATTTTCCATTGAAGAGTTATTTTCCGTTGAAGAGTTATTTTTGATTGAGAGTTATTTTCAGTTGAAGAGTTATTTTCAATCGAAGAGTTATTTTCAATTGAAGAGTTATTTTCGATTGAGATTTATTTTCAGTTGAAGAGTTTTTTTAAATTGAAAGGTTATTTTCCATTGAAGAGTTATTTTCAATTGAAGAGTTATTTTCGATTGAGAGTTATTTTACATTGAAGAATTATTTTCAATCGAAGAGTTATTTTCGATTAAGAGTTATTTTCAGTTGAAAATTTATTTTCAATTGAAAGGTTATTTTCCATTGAAGAATTATCTTCCATTGAAGAGTTATTTTCCGTTGAAGAGTTATTTTTGATTGAGAGTTATTTTCAGTTGAAGAGTTATTTTCAATCGAAGAGTTATTTTCAATTGAAGAGTTATTTTCAATTGAAGAGTTATTTTCAATTGAAGAGTTATTTTCAATTGAAGAGTTATTTTCAATTGAAGAGTTATTTTCAATTGAAAGGTTATTTTCCATTGAAGAGTTATTTTCCATTGAAGAGTTATTTTCAATTGAAGAGTTATTTTCATTTGAAGAGTTATTTTCAATTAAAGAGATATTTTCAATTGAAAGGTGATTTTCCATTGAAGAGTTATTTTCGATTGAGAGTTATTTTCAGTTGAAGAGTTATTTTTGATTGAGAGTTATTTTCAGTTGAAGAGTTATTTTCAATCGAAGAGTTATTTTCAATTGAAGAGTTATTTTCAATTGAAGAGTTATTTTCAATTGAAAGGTTATTTTCAATTGAAGAGTTGTTTTCGATTGAGAGTTATTTTCAGTTGAAGAGTTATTTTCAATTGAAGAGTTATTTTCAATTGAAGAGATATTTTCGATTGAGTGTTATTTTACATCGAAGAGTTATTTTCAATCGAAGAGTTATTTTCAGTTGAAGAGTTATTTTCAATTGAAGAGTTATTTTCAATTGAAGAGTTATTTTCAATTGAAGAGTTATTTTCAATTGAAGAGTTATTTTCAATTGAAGAGTTATTTTCAATTGAAGAGTTATTTTCAATTGAAGAGTTATTTTCAATTGAAGAGTTATTTTCAATTGAAGAGTTATTTTCAATTGAAGAGTTATTTTCAATTGAAAAGTTATTTTCAATTGAAGAGTTATTTTCAATTGAAGAGTTATTTTCAATAGAAAGGTTATTTTCCATTGAAGAGTTATTTTCAATTGAAGAGTTATTTTCGATTGAGAGTTATTTTCAGTTGAAGAGTTATTTTAAATCGAAGAGTTATTTTCAATTGAAGAGTTATTTTCAATTGAAGAGTTATTTTCAATTGAAGAGTTATTTTCAATTGAAAGGTTATTTTCCATTGAAGAGTTATTTTCCATTGAAGAGTTATTTTCAATTGAAGAGTTATTTTCGATTGAGATTTATTTTCAGTTGAAGAGTTATTTTCCATTGAAGAGTTATTTTCAATTGAAGAGTTATTTTCGATTGAGATTTATTTTCAGTTGAAGAGTTTTTTTAAATTGAAAGGTTATTTTCCATTGAAGAGTTATTTTCAATTGAAGAGTTATTTTCGATTGAGAGTTATTTTACATTGAAGAGTTATTTTCAATCGAAGAGTTATTTTCGATTAAGAGTTATTTTCAGTTGAAAATTTATTTTCAATTGAAAGGTTATTTTCCATTGAAGAATTATCTTCCATTGAAGAGTTATTTTCCGTTGAAGAGTTATTTTTGATTGAGAGTTATTTTCAATCGAAGAGTTATTTTCAATTGAAGAGTTATTTTCAATTGAAGAGTTATTTTCAATTGAAGAGTTATTTTCAATTGAAGAGTTATTTTCAATTGAAGAGTTATTTTCAATTGAAGAGTTATTTTCAATTGAAGAGTTATTTTCAATTGAAGAGTTATTTTCAATTGAAAGGTTATTTTCCATTGAAGAGTTATTTTCCATTGAAGAGTTATTTTCAATTGAAGAGTTCTTTTCGATTGAGATTTATTTTCAGTTGAAGAGTTTTTTTAAATTGAAAGGTTATTTTCCATTGAAGAGTTATTTTCAATTGAAGAGTTATTTTCGATTGAGATTTATTTTCAATTGAAGAGTTATTTTCAATTGAAAGGTTATTTTCCATTGAAGAGTTATTTTCCATTGAAGAGTTATTTTCAATTGAAAGGTTATTTTCCATTGAAGATTTATTTTCATTTGAAGAGTTATTTTCAATTAAAGAGATATTTTCAATTGAAAGGTGATTTTCCATTGAAGAGTTATTTTCGATTGAGAGTTATTTTCAGTTGAAGAGTTATTTTCAATCGAAGAGTTATTTTCAATTGAAGAGTTATTTTCAATTGAAAGGTTATTTTCAATTGAAGAGTTGTTTTCGATTGAGAGTTATTTTCAGTTGAAGAGTTATTTTCAATTGAAGAGTTATTTTCAATTGAAGAGATATTTTCGATTGAGTGTTATTTTACATCGAAGAGTTATTTTCAATCGAAGAGTTATTTTCAGTTGAAGAGTTATTTTCAATTGAAGAGTTATTTTCAATTGAAGAGTTATTTTCAATTGAAGAGTTATTTTCAATTGAAGAGTTATTTTCAATTGAAGAGTTATTTTCAATTGAAGAGTTATTTTCAATTGAAGAGTTATTTTCAATTGAAGAGTTATTTTCAATTGAAGAGTTATTTTCAATTGAAGAGTTATTTTCAATTGAAAAGTTATTTTCAATTGAAAAGTTATTTTCCATTGAAGAGTTATTTTCAATTGAAGAGTTATTTTCGATTGAGAGTTATTTTCAGTTGAAGAGTTATTTTAAATCGAAGAGTTATTTTCAATTGAAGAGTTATTTTCAATTGAAGAGTTATTTTCAATTGAAGAGTTATTTTCAATTGAAAGGTTATTTTCCATTGAAGAGTTATTTTCCATTGAAGAGTTATTTTCAATTGAAGAGTTATTTTCGATTGAGATTTATTTTCAGTTGAAGAGTTTTTTTAAATTGAAAGGTTATTTTCCATTGAAGAGTTATTTTCAATTGAAGAGTTATTTTCGATTGAGAGTTATTTTACATTGAAGAGTTATTTTCAATCGAAGAGTTATTTTCGATTAAGAGTTATTTTCAGTTGAAAATTTATTTTCAATTGAAAGGTTATTTTCCATTGAAGAATTATTTTCCATTGAAGAGTTATTTTCCGTTGAAGAGTTATTTTTGATTGAGAGTTATTTTCAGTTGAAGAGTTATTTTCAATCGAAGAGTTATTTTCAATTGAAGAGTTATTTTCGATTGAGATTTATTTTCAGTTGAAGAGTTTTTTTAAATTGAAAGGTTATTTTCCATTGAAGAGTTATTTTCAATTGAAGAGTTATTTTCGATTGAGAGTTATTTTACATTGAAGAATTATTTTCAATCGAAGAGTTATTTTCGATTAAGAGTTATTTTCAGTTGAAAATTTATTTTCAATTGAAAGGTTATTTTCCATTGAAGAATTATCTTCCATTGAAGAGTTATTTTCCGTTGAAGAGTTATTTTTGATTGAGAGTTATTTTCAATCGAAGAGTTATTTTCAATTGAAGAGTTATTTTCAATTGAAGAGTTATTTTCAATTGAAGAGTTATTTTCAATTGAAGAGTTATTTTCAATTGAAGAGTTATTTTCAATTGAAGAGTTATTTTCAATTGAAAGGTTATTTTCCATTGAAGAGTTATTTTCCATTGAAGAGTTATTTTCAATTGAAGAGTTATTTTCGATTGAGATTTATTTTCAGTTGAAGAGTTTTTTTAAATTGAAAGGTTATTTTCCATTGAAGAGTTATTTTCAATTGAAGAGTTATTTTCGATTGAGATTTATTTTCAATCGAAGAGTTATTTTCGATTAAGAGTTATTTTCAGTTGAAAATTTATTTTCAATTGAAAGGTTATTTTCCATTGAAGAATTATCTTCCATTGAAGAGTTATTTTCCGTTGAAGAGTTATTTTTGATTGAGAGTTATTTTCAGTTGAAGAGTTATTTTCAATCGAAGAGTTATTTTCAATTGAAGAGTTATTTTCAATTGAAGAGTTATTTTCAATTGAAGAGTTATTTTCAATTGAAGAGTTATTTTCAATTGAAGAGTTATTTTCAATTGAAAGGTTATTTTCCATTGAAGAGTTATTTTCCATTGAAGAGTTATTTTCAATTGAAGAGTTATTTTCGATTGAGATTTATTTTCAGTTGAAGAGTTTTTTTAAATTGAAAGGTTATTTTCCATTGAAGAGTTATTTTCAATTGAAGAGTTATTTTCAGTTGAAGAGTTATTTTTGATTGAGAGTTATTTTCAGTTGAAGAGTTATTTTCAATCGAAGAGTTATTTTCAATTGAAGAGTTATTTTCAATTGAAGAGTTATTTTCAATTGAAAGGTTATTTTCAATTGAAGAGTTGTTTTCGATTGAGAGTTATTTTCAGTTGAAGAGTTATTTTCAATTGAAGAGTTATTTTCAATTGAAGAGATATTTTCGATTGAGTGTTATTTTACATCGAAGAGTTATTTTCAATCGAAGAGTTATTTTCAGTTGAAGAGTTATTTTCAATTGAAGAGTTATTTTCAATTGAAGAGTTATTTTCAATTGAAGAGTTATTTTCAATTGAAGAGTTATTTTCAATTGAAGAGTTATTTTCAATTGAAGAGTTATTTTCAATTGAAGAGTTATTTTCAATTGAAGAGTTATTTTCAATTGAAGAGTTATTTTCAATTGAAAAGTTATTTTCAATTGAAGAGTTATTTTCAATTGAAGAGTTATTTTCAATAGAAAGGTTATTTTCCATTGAAGAGTTATTTTCAATTGAAGAGTTATTTTCGATTGAGAGTTATTTTCAGTTGAAGAGTTATTTTAAATCGAAGAGTTATTTTCAATTGAAGAGTTATTTTCAATTGAAGAGTTATTTTCAATTGAAGAGTTATTTTCAATTGAAAGGTTATTTTCCATTGAAGAGTTATTTTCCATTGAAGAGTTATTTTCAATTGAAGAGTTATTTTCGATTGAGATTTATTTTCAGTTGAAGAGTTATTTTCCATTGAAGAGTTATTTTCAATTGAAGAGTTATTTTCGATTGAGATTTATTTTCAGTTGAAGAGTTTTTTTAAATTGAAAGGTTATTTTCCATTGAAGAGTTATTTTCAATTGAAGAGTTATTTTCGATTGAGAGTTATTTTACATTGAAGAGTTATTTTCAATCGAAGAGTTATTTTCGATTAAGAGTTATTTTCAGTTGAAAATTTATTTTCAATTGAAAGGTTATTTTCCATTGAAGAATTATCTTCCATTGAAGAGTTATTTTCCGTTGAAGAGTTATTTTTGATTGAGAGTTATTTTCAATCGAAGAGTTATTTTCAATTGAAGAGTTATTTTCAATTGAAGAGTTATTTTCAATTGAAGAGTTATTTTCAATTGAAGAGTTATTTTCAATTGAAGAGTTATTTTCAATTGAAGAGTTATTTTCAATTGAAGAGTTATTTTCAATTGAAGAGTTATTTTCAATTGAAAGGTTATTTTCCATTGAAGAGTTATTTTCCATTGAAGAGTTATTTTCAATTGAAGAGTTCTTTTCGATTGAGATTTATTTTCAGTTGAAGAGTTTTTTTAAATTGAAAGGTTATTTTCCATTGAAGAGTTATTTTCAATTGAAGAGTTATTTTCGATTGAGATTTATTTTCAATTGAAGAGTTATTTTCAATTGAAAGGTTATTTTCCATTGAAGAGTTATTTTCCATTGAAGAGTTATTTTCAATTGAAAGGTTATTTTCCATTGAAGATTTATTTTCATTTGAAGAGTTATTTTCAATTAAAGAGATATTTTCAATTGAAAGGTGATTTTCCATTGAAGAGTTATTTTCGATTGAGAGTTATTTTCAGTTGAAGAGTTATTTTCAATCGAAGAGTTATTTTCAATTGAAGAGTTATTTTCAATTGAAGAGTTATTTTCAATTGAAAGGTTATTTTCAATTGAAGAGTTGTTTTCGATTGAGAGTTATTTTCAGTTGAAGAGTTATTTTCAATTGAAGAGTTATTTTCAATTGAAGAGATATTTTCGATTGAGTGTTATTTTACATCGAAGAGTTATTTTCAATCGAAGAGTTATTTTCAGTTGAAGAGTTATTTTCAATTGAAGAGTTATTTTCAATTGAAGAGTTATTTTCAATTGAAGAGTTATTTTCAATTGAAGAGTTATTTTCAATTGAAGAGTTATTTTCAATTGAAGAGTTATTTTCAATTGAAGAGTTATTTTCAATTGAAGAGTTATTTTCAATTGAAGAGTTATTTTCAATTGAAGAGTTATTTTCAATTGAAAAGTTATTTTCAATTGAAAAGTTATTTTCCATTGAAGAGTTATTTTCAATTGAAGAGTTATTTTCGATTGAGAGTTATTTTCAGTTGAAGAGTTATTTTAAATCGAAGAGTTATTTTCAATTGAAGAGTTATTTTCAATTGAAAGGTTATTTTCCATTGAAGAGTTATTTTCCATTGAAGAGTTATTTTCAATTGAAGAGTTATTTTCGATTGAGATTTATTTTCAGTTGAAGAGTTTTTTTAAATTGAAAGGTTATTTTCCATTGAAGAGTTATTTTCAATTGAAGAGTTATTTTCGATTGAGAGTTATTTTACATTGAAGAGTTATTTTCAATCGAAGAGTTATTTTCGATTAAGAGTTATTTTCAGTTGAAAATTTATTTTCAATTGAAAGGTTATTTTCCATTGAAGAATTATTTTCCATTGAAGAGTTATTTTCAATTGAAAGGTTATTTTCCATTGAAGATTTATTTTCATTTGAAGAGTTATTTTCAATTGAAAGGTGATTTTCCATTGAAGAGTTATTTTCGATTGAGAGTTATTTTCAATCGAAGAGTTATTTTCAATCGAAGAGTTATTTTCAATTGAAGAGTTATTTTCAATTGAAGAGTTATTTTCAATTGAAAGGTTATTTTCAATTGAAGAGTTGTTTTCGATTGAGAGTTATTTTCAGTTGAAGAGTTATTTTCAATTGAAGAGTTATTTTCAATTGAAGAGATATTTTCGATTGAGTGTTATTTTACATCGAAGAGTTATTTTCAATCGAAGAGTTATTTTCAGTTGAAGAGTTATTTTCAATTGAAGAGTTATTTTCAATTGAAGAGTTATTTTCAATTGAAGAGTTATTTTCAATTGAAGAGTTATTTTCAATTGAAGAGTTATTTTCAATTGAAGAGTTATTTTCAATTGAAGAGTTATTTTCAATTGAAGAGTTATTTTCAATTGAAGAGTTATTTTCAATTGAAGAGTTATTTTCAATTGAAAAGTTATTTTCAATTGAAAAGTTATTTTCCATTGAAGAGTTATTTTCAATTGAAGAGTTATTTTCGATTGAGAGTTATTTTCAGTTGAAGAGTTATTTTAAATCGAAGAGTTATTTTCAATTGAAGAGTTATTTTCAATTGAAAGGTTATTTTCCATTGAAGAGTTATTTTCCATTGAAGAGTTATTTTCAATTGAAGAGTTATTTTCGATTGAGATTTATTTTCAGTTGAAGAGTTTTTTTAAATTGAAAGGTTATTTTCCATTGAAGAGTTATTTTCAATTGAAGAGTTATTTTCGATTGAGAGTTATTTTACATTGAAGAGTTATTTTCAATCGAAGAGTTATTTTCGATTAAGAGTTATTTTCAGTTGAAAATTTATTTTCAATTGAAAGGTTATTTTCCATTGAAGAATTATTTTCCATTGAAGAGTTATTTTCCGTTGAAGAGTTATTTTTGATTGAGAGTTATTTTCAGTTGAAGAGTTATTTTCAATCGAAGAGTTATTTTCAATTGAAGAGTTATTTTCGATTGAGATTTATTTTCAGTTGAAGAGTTTTTTTAAATTGAAAGGTTATTTTCCATTGAAGAGTTATTTTCAATTGAAGAGTTATTTTCGATTGAGAGTTATTTTACATTGAAGAATTATTTTCAATCGAAGAGTTATTTTCGATTAAGAGTTATTTTCAGTTGAAAATTTATTTTCAATTGAAAGGTTATTTTCCATTGAAGAATTATCTTCCATTGAAGAGTTATTTTCCGTTGAAGAGTTATTTTTGATTGAGAGTTATTTTCAGTTGAAGAGTTATTTTCAATCGAAGAGTTATTTTCAATTGAAGAGTTATTTTCAATTGAAGAGTTATTTTCAATTGAAGAGTTATTTTCAATTGAAGAGTTATTTTCAATTGAAGAGTTATTTTCAATTGAAAGGTTATTTTCCATTGAAGAGTTATTTTCCATTGAAGAGTTATTTTCAATTGAAGAGTTATTTTCGATTGAGATTTATTTTCAGTTGAAGAGTTTTTTTAAATTGAAAGGTTATTTTCCATTGAAGAGTTATTTCAATTGAAGAGTTATTTTCGATTGAGATTTATTTTCAATTGAAGAGTTATTTTCAATTGAAAGGTTATTTTCCATTGAAGAGTTATTTTCCATTGAAGAGTTATTTTCCATTGAAGAGTTATTTTCAATTGAAGAGTTATTTTCATTTGAAGAGTTATTTTCAATTAAAGAGATATTTTCAATTGAAAGGTGATTTTCCATTGAAGAGTTATTTTCGATTGAGAGTTATTTTCAGTTGAAGAGTTATTTTTGATTGAGAGTTATTTTCAGTTGAAGAGTTATTTTCAATCGAAGAGTTATTTTCAATTGAAGAGTTATTTTCAATTGAAGAGTTATTTTCAATTGAAAGGTTATTTTCAATTGAAGAGTTGTTTTCGATTGAGAGTTATTTTCAGTTGAAGAGTTATTTTCAATTGAAGAGTTATTTTCAATTGAAGAGATATTTTCGATTGAGTGTTATTTTACATCGAAGAGTTATTTTCAATCGAAGAGTTATTTTCAGTTGAAGAGTTATTTTCAATTGAAGAGTTATTTTCAATTGAAGAGTTATTTTCAATTGAAGAGTTATTTTCAATTGAAGAGTTATTTTCAATTGAAGAGTTATTTTCAATTGAAGAGTTATTTTCAATTGAAGAGTTATTTTCAATTGAAGAGTTATTTTCAATTGAAGAGTTATTTTCAATTGAAGAGTTATTTTCAATTGAAGAGTTATTTTCAATTGAAAAGTTATTTTCAATTGAAGAGTTATTTTCAATTGAAGAGTTATTTTCAATAGAAAGGTTATTTTCCATTGAAGAGTTATTTTCAATTGAAGAGTTATTTTCGATTGAGAGTTATTTTCAGTTGAAGAGTTATTTTAAATCGAAGAGTTATTTTCAATTGAAGAGTTATTTTCAATTGAAGAGTTATTTTCAGTTGAAAATTTATTTTCAATTGAAAGGTTATTTTCCATTGAAGAATTATTTTCCATTGAAGAGTTATTTTCCGTTGAAGAGTTATTTTTGATTGAGAGTTATTTTCAGTTGAAGAGTTATTTTCAATCGAAGAGTTATTTTCAATTGAAGAGTTATTTTCAATTGAAGAGTTATTTTCAATTGAAGAGTTATTTTCAATTGAAGAGTTATTTTCAATTGAAAGGTTATTTTCCATTGAAGAGTTATTTTCCATTGAAGAGTTATTTTCAATTGAAGAGTTATTTTCGATTGAGATTTATTTTCAGTTGAAGAGTTTTTTTAAATTGAAAGGTTATTTTCCATTGAAGAGTTATTTTCAATTGAAGAGTTATTTTCGATTGAGATTTATTTTCAATTGAAGAGTTATTTTCAATTGAAAGGTTATTTTCCATTGAAGAGTTATTTTCATTTGAAGAGTTATTTTCAATTAAAGAGATATTTTCAATTGAAAGGTGATTTTCCATTGAAGAGTTATTTTCGATTGAGAGTTATTTTCAGTTGAAGAGTTATTTTCAATCGAAGAGTTATTTTCAATTGAAGAGTTATTTTCAATTGAAGAGTTATTTTCAATTGAAAGGTTATTTTCAATTGAAGAGTTGTTTTCGATTGAGAGTTATTTTCAGTTGAAGAGTTATTTTCAATTGAAGAGTTATTTTCAATTGAAGAGATATTTTCGATTGAGTGTTATTTTACATCGAAGAGTTATTTTCAATCGAAGAGTTATTTTCAGTTGAAGAGTTATTTTCAATTGAAGAGTTATTTTCAATTGAAGAGTTATTTTCAATTGAAGAGTTATTTTCAATTGAAGAGTTATTTTCAATTGAAGAGTTATTTTCAATTGAAGAGTTATTTTCAATTGAAGAGTTATTTTCAATTGAAGAGTTATTTTCAATTGAAAAGTTATTTTCAATTGAAGAGTTATTTTCAATTGAAGAGTTATTTTCAATAGAAAGGTTATTTTCCATTGAAGAGTTATTTTCAATTGAAGAGTTATTTTCGATTGAGAGTTATTTTCAGTTGAAGAGTTATTTTAAATCGAAGAGTTATTTTCAATTGAAGAGTTATTTTCAATTGAAGAGTTATTTTCAATTGAAGAGTTATTTTCAATTGAAGAGTTATTTTCAATTGAAGAGTTATTTTCAATTGAAGAGTTATTTTCAATTGAAAGGTTATTTTCCATTGAAGAGTTATTTTCCATTGAAGATTTATTTTCAATTGAAGAGTTATTTTCGATTGAGATTTATTTTCAGTTGAAGAGTTTTTTTAAATTGAAAGGTTATTTTCCATTGAAGAGTTATTTTCAATTGAAGAGTTATTTTCGATTGAGAGTTATTTTACATTGAAGAGTTATTTTCAATCGAAGAGTTATTTTCGATTAAGAGTTATTTTCAGTTGAAAATTTATTTTCAATTGAAAGGTTATTTTCCATTGAAGAATTATTTTACATTGAAGAGTTATTTTCCGTTGAAGAGTTATTTTTGATTGAGAGTTATTTTCAGTTGAAGAGTTATTTTCAATCGAAGAGTTATTTTCAATTGAAGAGTTATTTTCAATTGAAGAGTTATTTTCAATTGAAGAGTTATTTTCAATTGAAGAGTTATTTTCAATTGAAGAGTTATTTTCAATTGAAGAGTTATTTTCAATTGAAGAGTTATTTTCAATTGAAGAGTTATTTTCAATTGAAGAGTTATTTTCAATTGAAAAGTTATTTTCAATTGAAGAGTTATTTTCAATAGAAAGGTTATTTTCCATTGAAGAGTTATTTTCAATTGAAGAGTTATTTTCGATTGAGATTTATTTTCAGTTGAAGAGTTTTTTTAAATTGAAAGGTTATTTTCCATTGAAGAGTTATTTTCAATTGAAGAGTTATTTTCGATTGAGAGTTATTTTACATTGAAGAGTTATTTTCAATTGAAGAGTTATTTTCAATTGAAGAGTTATTTTCAATTGAAGAGTTATTTTCAATTGAAGAGTTATTTTCAATTGAAAGGTTATTTTCCATTGAAGAGTTATTTTCCATTGAAGAGTTATTTTCAATTGAAGAGTTATTTTCGATTGAGATTTATTTTCAGTTGAAGAGTTTTTTTAAATTGTAAGGTTATTTTCCATTGAAGAGTTATTTTCAATTGAAGAGTTATTTTCGATTGAGAGTTATTTTGCATTGAAGAGTTATTTTCAATCGAAGAGTTATTTTCGATTAAGAGTTATTTTCAGTTGAAAATTTATTTTCAATTGAAAGGTTATTTTCCATTGAAGAATTATTTTCCATTGAAGAGTTATTTTCCGTTGAAGAGTTATTTTTGATTGAGAGTTATTTTCAGTTGAAGAGTTATTTTCAATCGAAGAGTTATTTTCAATTGAAGAGTTATTTTCAATTGAAGAGTTATTTTCAATTGAAAGGTTATTTTCAATTAAAGAGATATTTTCAATTGAAAGGTTATTTTCCATTGAAGAGTTATTTTCAATTGAAGAGTTATTTTCAATTGAAAGGTTATTTTCAATTAAAGAGATATTTTCAATTGAAAGGTTATTTTCCATTGAAGAGTTATTTTCCATTGAAGAGTTATTTTCAATTGAAAGGTTATTTTCCATTGAAGAGTTATTTTCATTTGAAGAGTTATTTTCAATTAAAGAGATATTTTCAATTGAAAGGTGATTTTCCATTGAAGAGTTATTTTCGATTGAGAGTTATTTTCAATTGAGGAGTTATTTTTGATTGAGAGTTATTTTCAGTTGAAGAGTTATTTTCAATCGAAGAGTTATTTTCAATTGAAGAGTTATTTTCAATTGAAGAGTTATTTTCAATTGAAGAGTTATTTTCAATTGAAAGGTTATTTTCAATTGAAGAGTTGTTTTCGATTGAGAGTTATTTTCAGTTGAAGAGTTATTTTCAATTGAAGAGTTATTTTCAATTGAAGAGATATTTTCGATTGAGTGTTATTTTACATCGAAGAGTTATTTTCAATCGAAGAGTTATTTTCAGTCGAAGAGTTATTTTCAATTGAAGAGTTATTTTCAATTGAAGAGTTATTTTCAATTGAAGAGTTATTTTCAATTGAAGAGTTATTTCCAATTGAAGAGTTATTTTCAATTGAAGAGTTATTTTCAATTGAAGAGTTATTTTCAATTGAAGAGTTATTTTCAATTGAAGAGTTATTTTCAATTGAAGAGTTATTTTCAATTGAAAAGTTATTTTCAATTGAAGAGTTATTTTCAATTGAAGAGTTATTTTCAATTGAAGAGTTATTTTCAATTGAAGAGTTATTTTCAATTGAAAGGTTATTTTCCATTGAAGAGTTATTTTACATTGAAGAGTTATTTTCAATTGAAGAGTTATTTTCGATTGAGATTTATTTTCAGTTGAAGAGTTTTTTTAAATTGAAAGGTTATTTTCCATTGAAGAGTTATTTTCAATTGAAGAGTTATTTTCGATTGAGAGTTATTTTACATTGAAGAGTTATTTTCAATCGAAAAGTTATTTTCGATTAAGAGTTATTTTCAGTTGAAAATTTATTTTCAATTGAAAGGTTATTTTCCATTGAAGAATTATTTTCCATTGAAGAGTTATTTTCCGTTGAAGAGTTATTTTTGATTGAGAGTTATTTTCCGTTGAAGAGTTATTTTTGATTGAGAGTTATTTTCAGTTGAAGAGTTATTTTCAATCGAAGAGTTATTTTCAATTGAAGAGTTATTTTCAATTGAAGAGTTATTTTCAATTGAAGAGTTATTTTCCATTGAAGAGTTATTTTCAATTGAAGAGTTATTTTCAATTGAAAGGTTATTTTCCATTGAAGAGTTATTTTCCATTGAAGAGTTATTTTCAATTGAAGAGTTATTTTCGATTGAGATTTATTTTCAGTTGAAGAGTTTTTTAAATTGAAAGGTTATTTTCCATTGAAGATTTATTTTCAATTGAAGAGTTATTTTCGATTGAGAGTTATTTTACATTGAAGAGTTATTTTCAATCGAAGAGTTATTTTCGATTAAGAGTTATTTTCAGTTGAAAATTTATTTTCAATTGAAAGGTTATTTTCCATTGAAGAATTATTTTCCATTGAAGAGTTATTTTCCATTGAAGAATTATTTTCCATTGAAGAGTTATTTTCCGTTGAAGAGTTATTTTTGATTGAGAGTTATTTTCAATTGAAGAGTTATTTTCAATTGAAGAGTTATTTTCAATTGAAAGGTTATTTTCAATTAAAGAGATATTTTCAATTGAAAGGTTATTTTCCATTGAAGAGTTATTTTCAATTGAAGAGTTATTTTCAATTGAAAGGTTATTTTCAATTAAAGAGATATTTTCAATTGAAAGGTTATTTTCCATTGAAGAGTTATTTTCCATTGAAGAGTTATTTTCAATTGAAAGGTTATTTTCCATTGAAGAGTTATTTTCATTTGAAGAGTTATTTTCAATTAAAGAGATATTTTCAATTGAAAGGTGATTTTCCATTGAAGAGTTATTTTCGATTGAGAGTTATTTTCAATTGAAGAGTTATTTTTGATTGAGAGTTATTTTCAGTTGAAGAGTTATTTTCAATCGAAGAGTTATTTTCAATTGAAGAGTTATTTTCAATTGAAGAGTTATTTTCAATTGAAAGGTTATTTTCAATTGAAGAGTTGTTTTCGATTGAGAGTTATTTTCAGTTGAAGAGTTATTTTCAATTGAAGAGTTATTTTCAATTGAAGAGATATTTTCGATTGAGTGTTATTTTACATCGAAGAGTTATTTTCAATCGAAGAGTTATTTTCAGTTGAAGAGTTATTTTCAATTGAAGAGTTATTTTCAATTGAAGAGTTATTTTCAATTGAAGAGTTATTTTCAATTGAAGAGTTATTTTCAATTGAAGAGTTATTTTCAATTGAAGAGTTATTTTCAATTGAAGAGTTATTTTCAATTGAAGAGTTATTTTCAATTGAAGAGTTATTTTCAATTGAAGAGTTATTTTCAATTGAAAAGTTATTTTCAATTGAAGAGTTATTTTCAATAGAAAGGTTATTTTCCATTGAAGAGTTATTTTCAATTGAAGAGTTATTTTCGATTGAGAGTTATTTTCAGTTGAAGAGTTATTTTAAATCGAAGAGTTATTTTCAATTGAAGAGTTATTTTCAATTGAAGAGTTATTTTCAATTGAAGAGTTATTTTCAATTGAAAGGTTATTTTCCATTGAAGAGTTATTTTCCATTGAAGAGTTATTTTCAATCGAAGAGTTATTTTCAATTGAAGAGTTATTTTCAATTGAAGAGTTATTTTCAATTGAAAGGTTATTTTCAATTAAAGAGATATTTTCAATTGAAAGGTGATTTTCCATTGAAGAGTTATTTTCGATTGAGAGTTATTTTCAGTTGAAGAGTAATTTTCAATCGAAGAGTTATTTTCAATTGAAGAGTTATTTTTAATTGAAGAGTTATTTTCAATTGAAAGGTTATTTTCAATTGAAGAGTTGTTTTCGATTGAGAGTTATTTTCAGTTGAAGAGTTATTTTCAATTGAAGAGTTATTTTCAATTGAAGAGATATTTTCGATTGAGTGTTATTTTACATCGAAGAGTTATTTTCAATCGAAGAGTTATTTTCAGTTGAAGAGTTATTTTCAATTGAAGAGTTATTTTCAATTGAAGAGTTATTTTCAATTGAAGAGTTATTTTCAATTGAAGAGTTATTTTCAATTGAAGAGTTATTTTCAATTGAAGAGTTATTTTCAATTGAAGAGTTATTTTCAATTGAAAAGTTATTTTCAATTGAAGAGTTATTTTCAATAGAAAGGTTATTTTCCATTGAAGAGTTATTTTCAATTGAAGAGTTATTTTCGATTGAGAGTTATTTTCAGTTGAAGAGTTATTTTAAATCGAAGAGTTATTTTCAATTGAAGAGTTATTTTCAATTGAAGAGTTATTTTCAATTGAAGAGTTATTTTCAATTGAAGAGTTATTTTCAATTGAAGAGTTATTTTCAATTGAAGAGTTATTTTCAATTGAAAGGTTATTTTCCATTGAAGAGTTATTTTCCATTGAAGAGTTATTTTCAATTGAAGAGTTATTTTCGATTGAGATTTATTTTCAGTTGAAGAGTTTTTTTTAAATTGAAAGGTTATTTTCCATTGAAGAGTTATTTTCAATTGAAGAGTTATTTTCGATTGAGAGTTATTTTACATTGAAGAGTTATTTTCAATCGAAGAGTTATTTTCGATTAAGAGTTATTTTCAGTTGAAAATTTATTTTCAATTGAAAGGTTATTTTCCATTGAAGAATTATTTTCCATTGAAGAGTTATTTTCCGTTGAAGAGTTATTTTTGATTGAGAGTTATTTTCAGTTGAAGAGTTATTTTCAATCGAAGAGTTATTTTCAATTGAAGAGTTATTTTCAATTGAAGAGTTATTTTCAATTGAAAGGTTATTTTCAATTAAAGAGATATTTTCAATTGAAAGGTTATTTTCCATTGAGTTATTTTCAATTGAAGAGTTATTTTCAATTGAAAGGTTATTTTCAATTAAAGAGATATTTTCAATTGAGTGTTATTTTACATCGAAGAGTTATTTTCAATCGAAGAGTTATTTTCAGTTGAAGAGTTATTTTCAATTAAAGAGATATTTTCAATTGAAAGGTGATTTTCCATTGAAGCGTTATTTTCGATTGAGAGTTATTTTCAGTTGAAGAGTTATTTTCAATTGAAGAGTTATTTTCAATTGAAGAGATATTTTCGATTGAGTGTTATTTTACATCGAAGAGTTATTTTCAATCGAAGAGTTATTTTCAGTTGAAGAGTTATTTTCAATTGAAGAGTTATTTTCAATTGAAGAGTTATTTTCAATTGAAGAGTTATTTTCAATTGAAAGGTTATTTTCCATTGAAGAGTTATTTTACATTGAAGAGTTATTTTCAATTGAAGAGTTATTTTCGATTGAGATTTATTTTCAGTTGAAGAGTTTTTTTAAATTGAAAGGTTATTTTCCATTGAAGAGTTATTTTCAATTGAAGAGTTATTTTCGATTGAGAGTTATTTTACATTGAAGAGTTATTTTCAATCGAAAAGTTATTTTCGATTAAGAGTTATTTTCAGTTGAAAATTTATTTTCAATTGAAAGGTTATTTTCCATTGAAGAATTATTTTCCATTGAAGAGTTATTTTCCATTGAAGAATTATTTTCCATTGAAGAGTTATTTTCCGTTGAAGAAATATTTTTGATTGAGAGTTATTTTCAATTGAAGAGTTATTTTCAATTGAAGAGTTATTTTCAATTGAAAGGTTATTTTCAATTAAAGAGATATTTTCAATTGAAAGGTTATTTTCCATTGAAGAGTTATTTTCAATTGAAGAGTTATTTTCAATTGAAAGGTTATTTTCCATTGAAGAGTTATTTTCCATTGAAGAGTTATTTTCAATTGAAAGGTTATTTTCCATTGAAGAGTTATTTTCATTTGAAGAGTTATTTTCAATTAAAGAGATATTTTCAATTGAAAGGTGATTTTCCATTGAAGAGTTATTTTCGATTGAGAGTTATTTTCAATTGAAGAGTTATTTTTGATTGAGAGTTATTTTCAGTTGAAGAGTTATTTTCAATCGAAGAGTTATTTTCAATTGAAGAGTTATTTTCAATTGAAGAGTTATTTTCAATTGAAAGGTTATTTTCAATTGAAGAGTTGTTTTCGATTGAGAGTTATTTTCAGTTGAAGAGTTATTTTCAATTGAAGAGTTATTTTCAATTGAAGAGATATTTTCGATTGAGTGTTATTTTACATCGAAGAGTTATTTTCAATCGAAGAGTTATTTTCAGTTGAAGAGTTATTTTCAATTGAAGAGTTATTTTCAATTGAAGAGTTATTTTCAATTGAAGAGTTATTTTCAATTGAAGAGTTATTTTCAATTGAAGAGTTATTTTCAATTGAAGAGTTATTTTCAATTGAAGAGTTATTTTCAATTGAAGAGTTATTTTCAATTGAAAAGTTATTTTCAATTGAAGAGTTATTTTCAATAGAAAGGTTATTTTCCATTGAAGAGTTATTTTCAATTGAAGAGTTATTTTCGATTGAGAGTTATTTTCAGTTGAAGAGTTATTTTAAATCGAAGAGTTATTTTCAATTGAAGAGTTATTTTCAATTGAAGAGTTATTTTCAATTGAAGAGTTATTTTCAATTGAAGAGTTATTTTCAATTGAAAGGTTATTTTCCATTGAAGAGTTATTTTCCATTGAAGAGTTATTTTCAATCGAAGAGTTATTTTCAATTGAAGAGTTATTTTCAATTGAAGAGTTATTTTCAATTGAAAGGTTATTTTCAATTAAAGAGATATTTTCAATTGAAAGGTGATTTTCCATTGAAGAGTTATTTTCGATTGAGAGTTATTTTCAGTTGAAGAGTAATTTTCAATCGAAGAGTTATTTTCAATTGAAGAGTTATTTTTAATTGAAGAGTTATTTTCAATTGAAAGGTTATTTTCAATTGAAGAGTTGTTTTCGATTGAGAGTTATTTTCAGTTGAAGAGTTATTTTCAATTGAAGAGTTATTTTCAATTGAAGAGATATTTTCGATTGAGTGTTATTTTACATCGAAGAGTTATTTTCAATCGAAGAGTTATTTTCAGTTGAAGAGTTATTTTCAATTGAAGAGTTATTTTCAATTGAAGAGTTATTTTCAATTGAAGAGTTATTTTCAATTGAAGAGTTATTTTCAATTGAAGAGTTATTTTCAATTGAAGAGTTATTTTCAATTGAAGAGTTATTTTCAATTGAAAAGTTATTTTCAATTGAAGAGTTATTTTCAATAGAAAGGTTATTTTCCATTGAAGAGTTATTTTCAATTGAAGAGTTATTTTCGATTGAGAGTTATTTTCAGTTGAAGAGTTATTTTAAATCGAAGAGTTATTTTCAATTGAAGAGTTATTTTCAATTGAAGAGTTATTTTCAATTGAAGAGTTATTTTCAATTGAAGAGTTATTTTCAATTGAAAGGTTATTTTCCATTGAAGAGTTATTTTCCATTGAAGAGTTATTTTCAATTGAAGAGTTATTTTCGATTGAGATTTATTTTCAGTTGAAGAGTTTTTTTTAAATTGAAAGGTTATTTTCCATTGAAGAGTTATTTTCAATTGAAGAGTTATTTTCGATTGAGAGTTATTTTACATTGAAGAGTTATTTTCAATCGAAGAGTTATTTTCGATTAAGAGTTATTTTCAGTTGAAAATTTATTTTCAATTGAAAGGTTATTTTCCATTGAAGAATTATTTTCCATTGAAGAGTTATTTTCCGTTGAAGAGTTATTTTTGATTGAGAGTTATTTTCAGTTGAAGAGTTATTTTCAATTGAAGAGTTATTTTCAATTGAAGAGTTATTTTCAATTGAAAGGTTATTTTCAATTAAAGAGATATTTTCAATTGAAAGGTTATTTTCCATTGAGTTATTTTCAATTGAAGAGTTATTTTCAATTGAAAGGTTATTTTCAATTAAAGAGATATTTTCAATTGAGTGTTATTTTACATCGAAGAGTTATTTTCAATCGAAGAGTTATTTTCAGTTGAAGAGTTATTTTCAATTAAAGAGATATTTTCAATTGAAAGGTGATTTTCCATTGAAGCGTTATTTTCGATTGAGAGTTATTTTCAGTTGAAGAGTTATTTTCAATTGAAGAGTTATTTTCAATTGAAGAGATATTTTCGATTGAGTGTTATTTTACATCGAAGAGTTATTTTCAATCGAAGAGTTATTTTCAGTTGAAGAGTTATTTTCAATTGAAGAGTTATTTTCAATTGAAGAGTTATTTTCAATTGAAGAGTTATTTTCAATTGAAAGGTTATTTTCCATTGAAGAGTTATTTTACATTGAAGAGTTATTTTCAATTGAAGAGTTATTTTCGATTGAGATTTATTTTCAGTTGAAGAGTTTTTTTAAATTGAAAGGTTATTTTCCATTGAAGAGTTATTTTCAATTGAAGAGTTATTTTCGATTGAGAGTTATTTTACATTGAAGAGTTATTTTCAATCGAAAAGTTATTTTCGATTAAGAGTTATTTTCAGTTGAAAATTTATTTTCAATTGAAAGGTTATTTTCCATTGAAGAATTATTTTCCATTGAAGAGTTATTTTCCGTTGAAGAGTTATTTTTGATTGAGAGTTATTTTCCGTTGAAGAGTTATTTTTGATTGAGAGTTATTTTCAGTTGAAGAGTTATTTTCAATCGAAGAGTTATTTTCAATTGAAGAGTTATTTTCAATTGAAGAGTTATTTTCAATTGAAGAGTTATTTTCCATTGAAGAGTTATTTTCAATTGAAGAGTTATTTTCAATTGAAAGGTTATTTTCCATTGAAGAGTTATTTTCCATTGAAGAGTTATTTTCAATTGAAGAGTTATTTTCGATTGAGATTTATTTTCAGTTGAAGAGTTTTTTAAATTGAAAGGTTATTTTCCATTGAAGAGTTATTTTCAATTGAAGAGTTATTTTCGATTGAGAGTTATTTTACATTGAAGAGTTATTTTCAATTGAAGAGTTATTTTCCATTGAAGAGTTATTTTCAATTGAAGAGTTATTTTCAATTGAAAGGTTATTTTCCATTGAAGAGTTATTTTCCATTGAAGAGTTATTTTCAATTGAAGAGTTATTTTCAATTGAAGAGTTATTTTCCATTAAAGAGTTATTTTCAATTGAAGAGGTATTTTCGATTGAGAGTTATTTTCAATTGAAGAGTTATTTTCAATTGAAGAGTTATTTTCAATTGAAGAGTTATTTTCAATTGAAGAGTTATTTTCAATTGAAGAGTTATTTTCAATTGAAGAGTAATTTTCAATTGAAGAGTTATTTTCAATTGAAGAGTTATTTTCGATTGAGAGTTATTTTCAATTGAAGAGCTATTTTCAATTGAGTTATTTTCAATAGAAGAGCTATTTTCAATTGAGTTATTTTCAATTGAAGAGTTATTTGAAGAGTTATTTTCGATTGAGAGTTATTTTCAATTGAAAGGTTATTTTCGATTGAGAGTTATTTTCAATTGAGGAGTTATTTTCAAATTAAAGAGTTATTTTCAATTGAAGAGTTATTTTCAATTGAAGAGTTATTTTCAATTGAAAGGTTATTTTCCATTGAAGAGTTATTTTCGATTGAAGAGTTATTTTCAATTGAAGAGTTATTTGAAGAGTTATTTTCAATTGAAGAGTTATTTGAAGAGTTATTTTCAATTGAAGAGTTATTTTCAATTGAAAGGTGATTTTCCATTGAAGAGTTATTTTCAATTGAAGAGTTATTTTCCATTAAAGAGTTATTTTCAATTGAAGAGTTATTTTCGATTGAGAGTTATTTTCAATTGAAGAGTTATTTTCAATTGAAGAGTTATTTTCGATTGAAGAGTTATTTTCCATTGAAGAGTTATTTTCAATCGAAGAGTTATTTTCAATCGAAGGGTTATTTTCAATTGAAGAGTTATTTTTCATTGAAGAGTTATTTTCCATTGAAGAGTTATTTTCAATTGAAGAGTTATTTTTCATTGAAGAGTTATTTTCCATTGAAGAGTTATTTTCAATTGAAGAGTTATTTTCAATTGAAGAGTTATTTTCAATTGAAGAGTTATTTTCGATTGAGTTATTTTCAATTGAAGAGTTATTTGAAGAGTTATTTTCAATTAAAGAGTTATTTTCAATTGAAGAGTTATTTTCAATTGAAGAGTTATTTGAAGAGTTATTTTCAATTGAAGAGTTATTTGAAGAGTTATTTTCAATTGAAGAGTTATTTGAAGAGTTATTTTCAATTGAAGAGTTATTTTCGATTGAGAGTTATTTTACGTTGAAGAGCTTTTTCAGTTGAAGAGTTATTTTCAGTTGAAGAGTTATTTTCAATTGAAGAGTTATTTTCCATTGAAGAGTTATTTTCAATTAAAGAGTTTATTTCAATTGAAGAGTTATTTTCAATTGAAGAGTTATATTCAATTGATGAGTTATTTTCAATTGAAGAGTTATTTTCAATTGAAGAGTTATTTTCAATTGAAGAGTTATTTTCAGTTGAAGAGTTATTTTCAATTGAAGAGTTATTTTCCAATGAAGAGTTATTTTCAATTAAAGAGTTATTTTCAATTGAAGAGTTATTTTCAATTGAAGAGTTATTTTCAATTGAAAGGTTATTTTCCATTGAAGAGTTATTTTCGATTGAAGAGTTATTTTCAATTGAAGAGTTATTTGAAGAGTTATTTTCAATTGAAGAGTTATTTGAAGAGTTATTTTCAATTGAAGAGTTATTTGAAGAGTTATTTTCAATTGAAGAGTTATTTGAAGAGTTATTTTCAATTGAAGAGTTATTTTCAATTGAAAGGGGATTTTCCATTGAAGAGTTATTTTCAATTGAAGAGTTATTTTCGATTGAGAGTTATTTTCAATTGAAGAGTTATTTTCAATTGAAGAGTTATTTTCGATTGAAGAGTTATTTTCCATTGAAGAGTTATTTTCAATCGAAGAGTTATTTTTCATTGAAGAGTTATTTTCCATTGAAGAGTTATTTTCAATTGAAGAGTTATTTTTCATTGAAGAGTTATTTTCAATTGAAGAGTTATTTTTCATTGAAGAGTTATTTTCCATTGAAGAGTTATTTTCAATTGAAGAGTTATTTTCAATTGAAGAGTTATTTTCAATTGAAGAGTTATTTTCGATTGAGTTATTTTCAATTGAAGAGTTATTTGAAGAGTTATTTTCAATTAAAGAGTTATTTTCAATTGAAGAGTTATTTTCAATTGAAGAGTTATTTGAAGAGTTATTTTCAATTGAAGAGTTATTTGAAGAGTTATTTTCAATTGAAGAGTTATTTTCGATTGAGAGTTATTTTACGTTGAAGAGCTTTTTCAGTTGAAGAGTTATTTTCAGTTGAAGAGTTATTTTCAATTGAAGAGTTATTTTCCATTGAAGAGTTATTTTCAATTAAAGAGTTTATTTCAATTGAAGAGTTATTTTCAATTGAAGAGTTATATTCAATTGATGAGTTATTTTCAATTGAAGAGTTATTTTCAATTGAAGAGTTATTTTCAATTGAAGAGTTATTTTCAGTTGAAGAGTTATTTTCAATTGAAGAGTTATTTTCCAATGAAGAGTTATTTTCAATTAAAGAGTTATTTTCAATTGAAGAGTTATTTTCAATTGAAGAGTTATATTCAATTGAAGAGTTATTTTGAATTGAAGAGTTATTTTGAATTGAAGAGTTATTTTCAATTGAAGAGTTATTTTCAATTGAAGAGTTATTTTCAATTGAAGAGTTATTTTCAATTGAAGAGTTATTTTCAATTGAAGAGTTATTTTGAATTGAAGAGTTATTTTCAATTGAAGAGTTATTTTCAATTGAAGAGTTATTTTCAATTGAAGAGTTATTTTCAATTGAAGAGTTATTTTCAATTGAAGAGTTATTTTCAATTGAAGAGTTATTTTCAATTGAAGAGTTATTTTCAATTGAAGAGTTATTTTCAATTGAAGAGTTATTTTCAATTGAAGAGTTATTTTCAATTGAAGAGTTATTTTCCATTGAAGAGTTATTTTCAATTGAAGAGTTATTTTCAATTGAAGAGTTATTTTCAATTGAAGAGTTATTTTCGATTGAGTTATTTTCAATTGAAGAGTTATTTGAAGAGTTATTTTCAATTAAAGAGTTATTTTCAATTGAAGAGTTATTTTCAATTGAAGAGTTATTTGAAGAGTTATTTTCAATTGAAGAGTTATTTGAGGAGTTATTTTCAATTGAAGAGTTATTTTCGATTGAGAGTTATTTTACGTTGAAGAGCTTTTTCAGTTGAAGAGTTATTTTCAGTTGAAGAGTTATTTTCAATTGAAGAGTTATTTTCCATTGAAGAGTTATTTTCAATTAAAGAGTTTATTTCAATTGAAGAGTTATTTTCAATTGAAGAGTTATATTCAATTGATGAGTTATTTTCAATTGAAGAGTTATTTTCAATTGAAGAGTTATTTTCAATTGAAGAGTTATTTTCAGTTGAAGAGTTATTTTCAATTGAAGAGTTATTTTCCAATGAAGAGTTATTTTCAATTAAAGAGTTATTTTCAATTGAAGAGTTATTTTCAATTGAAGAGTTATATTCAATTGAAGAGTTATTTTGAATTGAAGAGTTATTTTGAATTGAAGAGTTATTTTCAATTGAAGAGTTTATTTCAATTGATGAGTTATTTTCAATTGAAGAGTTATTTTCAATTGAAGAGTTATTTTCAGTTGAAGAGTTATTTTCAATTGAAGAGTTATTTTCCAATGAAGAGATATTTTCAATTAAAGAGTTATTTTCAATTGAAGAGTTATTTTCAATTGAAGAGTTATATTCAATTGAAGAGTTATTTTGAATTGAAGAGTTATTTTGAATTGAAGAGTTATTTTCAATTGAAGAGTTATTTTCAATTGAAGAGTTATTTTCAATTGAAGAGTTATTTTCAATTGAAGAGTTATTTTCAATTGAAGAGTTATTTTCAATTGAAGAGTTATTTTCAATTGAAGAGTTATTTTCAATTGAAGAGTTATTTTCAATTGAAGAGTTATTTTCAATTGAAGAGTTATTTTCAATTGAAGAGTTATTTTCAATTGAAGAGTTATTTTCAATTGAAGAGTTATTTTCAATTGAAGAGTTATTTTCCATTGAAGAGTTATTTTCAATTGAAGAGTTATTTTCAATTGAAGAGTTATTTTCAATTGAAGAGTTATTTTCGATTGAGTTACTTTCAATTGAAGAGTTATTTGAAGAGTTATTTTCAATTAAAGAGTTATTTTCAATTGAAGAGTTATTTTCAATTGAAGAGTTATTTGAAGAGTTATTTTCAATTGAAGAGTTATTTGAGGAGTTATTTTCAATTGAAGAGTTATTTTCGATTGAGAGTTATTTTACGTTGAAGAGCTTTTTCAGTTGAAGAGTTATTTTCAGTTGAAGAGTTATTTTCAATTGAAGAGTTATTTTCCATTGAAGAGTTATTTTCAATTAAAGAGTTATTTTCAATTAAAGAGTTTATTTCAATTGAAGAGTTATATTCAATTGAGTTATTTTCAATTGAAGAGTTATTTTCAATTGAAGAGTTATTTTCAATTGAAGAGTTATTTTCAGTTGAAGAGTTATTTTCAATTGAAGAGTTATTTTCCAATGAAGAGTTATTTTCAATTAAAGAGTTATTTTCAATTGAAGAGTTATTTTCAATTGAAGAGTTATTTTCAATTGAAGAGTTATTTTGAATTGAAGAGTTATTTTCAATTGAAGAGTTATTTTCAATTGAAGAGTTATTTTCAATTGAAGAGTTATATTCAATTGATGAGTTATTTTCAATTGAAGAGTTATTTTCAATTGAAGAGTTATTTTCAATTGAAGAGTTATTTTCAGTTGAAGAGTTATTTTCAATTGAAGAGTTATTTTCCAATGAAGAGTTATTTTCAATTAAAGAGTTATTTTCAATTGAAGAGTTATATTCAATTGAAGAGTTATTTTGAATTGAAGAGTTATTTTGAATTGAAGAGTTATTTTCAATTGAAGAGTTATTTTCAATTGAAGAGTTATTTTCAATTGAAGAGTTATTTTCAATTGAAGAGTTATTTTCAATTGAAGAGTTATTTTCAATTGAAGAGTTATTTTGAATTGAAGAGTTATTTTGAATTGAAGAGTTATTTTGAATTGAAGAGTTATTTTCAATTGAAGAGTTATTTTCAATTGAAGAGTTATTTTCAATTGAAGAGTTATTTTCAATTGAAGAGTTATTTTCAATTGAAGAGTTATTTTCAATTGAAGAGTTATTTTCAATTGAAGAGTAATTTTCAATTGAAGAGTTATTTACAATTGAAGAGTTATTTTCGATTGAGAGTTATTTTCAATTGAAGAGCTATTTTCAATTGAGTTATTTTCAATAGAAGAGCTATTTTCAATTGAGTTATTTTCAATTGAAGAGTTATTTGAAGAGTTATTTTCGATTGAGAGTTATTTTCAATTGAAAGGTTATTTTCGATTGAGAGTTATTTTCAATTGAGGAGTTATTTTCAAATTAAAGAGTTATTTTCAATTGAAGAGTTATTTTCAATTGAAGAGTTATTTTCAATTGAAAGGTTATTTTCCATTGAAGAGTTATTTTCGATTGAAGAGTTATTTTCAATTGAAGAGTTATTTGAAGAGTTATTTTCAATTGAAGAGTTATTTTCAATTGAAAGGTGATTTTCCATTGAAGAGTTATTTTCAATTGAAGAGTTATTTTCCATTAAAGAGTTATTTTCAATTGAAGAGTTATTTTCCATTAAAGAGTTATTTTCAATTGAAGAGTTATTTTCGATTGAGAGTTATTTTCAATTGAAGAGTTATTTTCAATTGAAGAGTTATTTTCGATTGAAGAGTTATTTTCCATTGAAGAGTTATTTTCAATCGAAGAGTTATTTTCAATCGAAGGGTTATTTTCAATTGAAGAGTTATTTTTCATGGAAGAGTTATTTTCCATTGAAGAGTTATTTTCAATTGAAGAGTTATTTTTCATTGAAGAGTTATTTTCCATTGAAGAGTTATTTTCAATTGAAGAGTTATTTTCAATTGAAGAGTTATTTTCGATTGAGTTATTTTCAATTGAAGAGTTATTTGAAGAGTTATTTTCAATTAAAGAGTTATTTTCAATTGAAGAGTTATTTTCCATTGAGGAGTTATTTTCAATTAAAGAGTTATTTTCAATTGAAGGGTTATTTTCAATTGAAGAGTTATTTTCAATTGAAAGGTGATTTTCCATTGAAGAGTTATTTTCAATTGAAGAGTTATTTTCAATTGAAATGTTATTTTCAATTGAAGAGTTATTTTACGTTGAAGAGCTATTTTCAGATGAAGAGTTATTTTCAGTTGAAGAGTTATTTTCAATTGAAGAGTTATTTTCAATTGAAGAGTTATTTTCAATTGAAGAGTTATTTTCAATTGAAGAGTTATATTCAATTGAAGAGTTATTTTCAATTGAAGAGTTATTTTCAATTGAAGAGTTATTTTCAATTGAAGAGTTATTTTCAATTGAAGAGTTATTTTCAATTGAAGAGGTATTTTCGATTGAGAGTTATTTTCAATTGAAGAGTTATTTTCAATTGAAGAGTTATTTTCAATTGAAGAGTTATTTTCAATTGAAGAGTTATTTTCAATTGAAGAGTTATTTTCAATTGAAGAGTTATTTTCAATTGAAGAGTTATTTTCAATAGAAGAGCTATTTTCAATTGAGTTATTTTCAATTGAAGAGTTATTTGAAGAGTTATTTTCGATTGAGAGTTATTTTCAATTGAAAGGTTATTTTCGATTGAGAGTTATTTTCAATTGAGGAGTTATTTTCAAATTAAAGAGTTATTTTCAATTGAAGAGTTATTTTCAATTGAAGAGTTATTTTCAATTGAAAGGTTATTTTCCATTGAAGAGTTATTTTCGATTGAAGAGTTATTTTCAATTGAAGAGTTATTTGAAGAGTTATTTTCAATTGAAGAGTTATTTTCAATTGAAAGGTGATTTTCCATTAAAGAGTTATTTTCAATTGAAGAGTTATTTTCGATTGAGAGTTATTTTCAATTGAAGAGTTATTTTCAATTGAAGAGTTATTTTCGATTGAAGAGTTATTTTCCATTGAAGAGTTATTTTCAATCGAAGAGTTATTTTCAATCGAAGAGTTATTTTTCATTGAAGAGTTATTTTCCATTGAAGAGTTATTTTCAATTGAAGAGTTATTTTTCATTGAAGAGTTATTTTCCATTGAAGAGTTATTTTCAATTGAAGAGTTATTTTCAATTGAAGAGTTATTTTCAATTGAAGAGTTATTTTCGATTGAGTTATTTTCAATTGAAGAGTTATTTGAAGAGTTATTTTCAATTAAAGAGTTATTTTCAATTGAAGAGTTATTTTCCATTGAGGAGTTATTTTCAATTAAAGAGTTATTTTCAATTGAAGAGTTATTTTCAATTGAAGAGTTATTTTCAATTGAAAGGTGATTTTCCATTGAAGAGTTATTTTCAATTGAAGAGTTATTTTCAATTGAAATGTTATTTTCAATTGAAGAGTTATTTTACGTTGAAGAGCTATTTTCAGATGAAGAGTTATTTTCAGTTGAAGAGTTATTTTCAATTGAAGAGTTATTTTCAATTGAAGAGTTATTTTCAATTGAAGAGTTATATTCAATTGAAGAGTTATTTTCAATTGAAGAGTTATTTTCGATTGAGAGTTATTTTCAATTGAAGAGTTATTTTCAATTGACGAGTTATTTTCAATCGAAGAGTTATTTTCAGTTGAAGAGTTATTTTCAATTGAAGAGTTATTTTCGATTGAAGAGTTATTTTCCATTGAAGAGTTATTTTCAATTGAAGAGTTATTTTTCATTGAAGAGTTATTTTCCATTGAAGAGTTATTTTCAATTGAAGAGTTATTTTCAATTGAAGAGTTATTTTCAATTGAAGAGTTATTTTCGATTGAGTTATTTTCAATTGAAGAGTTATTTTCGATTGAGTTATTTTCAATTGAAGAGTTATTTTCGATTGAGTTATTTTCAATTGAAGAGTTATTTTCGATTGAAGAGTTATTTTCAATTGAAGAGTTATATTCAATTGATGAGTTATTTTCAATTGAAGAGTTATTTTCAATTGAAGAGTTATTTTCAATTGAAGAGTTATTTTCAGTTGAAGAGTTATTTTCAATTGAAGAGTTATTTTCCAATGAAGAGTTATTTTCCAATGAAGAGTTATTTTCAATTAAAGAGTTATTTTCAATTGAAGAGTTATATTCAATTGAAGAGTTATTTTGAATTGAAGAGTTATTTTGAATTGAAGAGTTATTTTCAATTGAAGAGTTATTTTCAATTGAAGAGTTATTTTCAATTGAAGAGTTATTTTCAATTGAAGAGTTATTTTCAATTGAAGAGTTATTTTCAATTGAAGAGTTATTTTGAATTGAAGAGTTATTTTGAATTGAAGAGTTATTTTGAATTGAAGAGTTATTTTCAATTGAAGAGTTATTTTCAATTGAAGAGTTATTTTCAATTGAAGAGTTATTTTCAATTGAAGAGTTATTTTCAATTGAAGAGTTATTTTCAATTGAAGAGTTATTTTCAATTGAAGAGTAATTTTCAATTGAAGAGTTATTTACAATTGAAGAGTTATTTTCGATTGAGAGTTATTTTCAATTGAAGAGCTATTTTCAATTGAGTTATTTTCAATAGAAGAGCTATTTTCAATTGAGTTATTTTCAATTGAAGAGTTATTTGAAGAGTTATTTTCGATTGAGAGTTATTTTCAATTGAAAGGTTATTTTCGATTGAGAGTTATTTTCAATTGAGGAGTTATTTTCAAATTAAAGAGTTATTTTCAATTGAAGAGTTATTTTCAATTGAAGAGTTATTTTCAATTGAAAGGTTATTTTCCATTGAAGAGTTATTTTCGATTGAAGAGTTATTTTCAATTGAAGAGTTATTTGAAGAGTTATTTTCAATTGAAGAGTTATTTTCAATTGAAAGGTGATTTTCCATTGAAGAGTTATTTTCAATTGAAGAGTTATTTTCCATTAAAGAGTTATTTTCAATTGAAGAGTTATTTTCCATTAAAGAGTTATTTTCAATTGAAGAGTTATTTTCGATTGAGAGTTATTTTCAATTGAAGAGTTATTTTCAATTGAAGAGTTATTTTCGATTGAAGAGTTATTTTCCATTGAAGAGTTATTTTCAATCGAAGAGTTATTTTCAATCGAAGGGTTATTTTCAATTGAAGAGTTATTTTTCATGGAAGAGTTATTTTCCATTGAAGAGTTATTTTCAATTGAAGAGTTATTTTTCATTGAAGAGTTATTTTCCATTGAAGAGTTATTTTCAATTGAAGAGTTATTTTCAATTGAAGAGTTATTTTCGATTGAGTTATTTTCAATTGAAGAGTTATTTGAAGAGTTATTTTCAATTAAAGAGTTATTTTCAATTGAAGAGTTATTTTCCATTGAGGAGTTATTTTCAATTAAAGAGTTATTTTCAATTGAAGGGTTATTTTCAATTGAAGAGTTATTTTCAATTGAAAGGTGATTTTCCATTGAAGAGTTATTTTCAATTGAAGAGTTATTTTCAATTGAAATGTTATTTTCAATTGAAGAGTTATTTTACGTTGAAGAGCTATTTTCAGATGAAGAGTTATTTTCAGTTGAAGAGTTATTTTCAATTGAAGAGTTATTTTCAATTGAAGAGTTATTTTCAATTGAAGAGTTATTTTCAATTGAAGAGTTATATTCAATTGAAGAGTTATTTTCAATTGAAGAGTTATTTTCAATTGAAGAGTTATTTTCAATTGAAGAGTTATTTTCAATTGAAGAGTTATTTTCAATTGAAGAGGTATTTTCGATTGAGAGTTATTTTCAATTGAAGAGTTATTTTCAATTGAAGAGTTATTTTCAATTGAAGAGTTATTTTCAATTGAAGAGTTATTTTCAATTGAAGAGTTATTTTCAATAGAAGAGCTATTTTCAATTGAGTTATTTTCAATTGAAGAGTTATTTGAAGAGTTATTTTCGATTGAGAGTTATTTTCAATTGAAAGGTTATTTTCGATTGAGAGTTATTTTCAATTGAGGAGTTATTTTCAAATTAAAGAGTTATTTTCAATTGAAGAGTTATTTTCAATTGAAGAGTTATTTTCAATTGAAAGGTTATTTTCCATTGAAGAGTTATTTTCGATTGAAGAGTTATTTTCAATTGAAGAGTTATTTGAAGAGTTATTTTCAATTGAAGAGTTATTTTCAATTGAAAGGTGATTTTCCATTAAAGAGTTATTTTCAATTGAAGAGTTATTTTCGATTGAGAGTTATTTTCAATTGAAGAGTTATTTTCAATTGAAGAGTTATTTTCGATTGAAGAGTTATTTTCCATTGAAGAGTTATTTTCAATCGAAGAGTTATTTTCAATCGAAGAGTTATTTTTCATTGAAGAGTTATTTTCCATTGAAGAGTTATTTTCAATTGAAGAGTTATTTTTCATTGAAGAGTTATTTTCCATTGAAGAGTTATTTTCAATTGAAGAGTTATTTTCAATTGAAGAGTTATTTTCAATTGAAGAGTTATTTTCGATTGAGTTATTTTCAATTGAAGAGTTATTTGAAGAGTTATTTTCAATTAAAGAGTTATTTTCAATTGAAGAGTTATTTTCCATTGAGGAGTTATTTTCAATTAAAGAGTTATTTTCAATTGAAGAGTTATTTTCAATTGAAGAGTTATTTTCAATTGAAAGGTGATTTTCCATTGAAGAGTTATTTTCAATTGAAGAGTTATTTTCAATTGAAATGTTATTTTCAATTGAAGAGTTATTTTACGTTGAAGAGCTATTTTCAGATGAAGAGTTATTTTCAGTTGAAGAGTTATTTTCAGTTGAAGAGTTATTTTCAATTGAAGAGTTATTTTCAATTGAAGAGTTATTTTCAATTGAAGAGTTATATTCAATTGAAGAGTTATTTTCAATTGAAGAGTTATTTTCGATTGAGAGTTATTTTCAATTGAAGAGTTATTTTCAATTGACGAGTTATTTTCAATCGAAGAGTTATTTTCAGTTGAAGAGTTATTTTCAATTGAAGAGTTATTTTCGATTGAAGAGTTATTTTCCATTGAAGAGTTATTTTCAATTGAAGAGTTATTTTTCATTGAAGAGTTATTTTCCATTGAAGAGTTATTTTCAATTGAAGAGTTATTTTCAATTGAAGAGTTATTTTCAATTGAAGAGTTATTTTCGATTGAGTTATTTTCAATTGAAGAGTTATTTTCGATTGAGTTATTTTCAATTGAAGAGTTATTTTCGATTGAGTTATTTTCAATTGAAGAGTTATTTTCGATTGAGTTATTTTCAATTGAAGAGTTATTTTCGATTGAGTTATTTTCAATTGAAGAGTTATTTGAAGAGTTATTTTCAATTAAAGAGTTATTTTCAATTGAAGAGTTATTTTCAATTGAGGAGTTATTTTCAACTAAAGATTTATTTTCAATTGAAGAGTTATTTTCAATTGAAGAGTTATTTTCAATTGAAACGTGATTTTCCATTGAAGAGTTATTTTCCATTGAAGAGTTATTTTCAATCGAAGAGTTATTTTCAATCGAAGGGTTATTTTCAATTGAAGAGTTATTTTTCATTGAAGAGTTATTTTCCATTGAAGAGTTATTTTCAATTGAAGAGTTATTTTTCATTGAAGAGTTATTTTCCATTGAAGAGTTATTTTCAATTGAAGAGTTATTTTCAATTGAAGAGTTATTTTCAATTGAAGAGTTATTTTCGATTGAGTTATTTTCAATTGAAGAGTTATTTGAAGAGTTATTTTCAATTAAAGAGTTATTTTCAATTGAAGAGTTATTTTCAATTGAAGAGTTATTTGAAGAGTTATTTTCAATTGAAGAGTTATTTGAAGAGTTATTTTCAATTGAAGAGTTATTTTCAATTGAAGAGTTATTTGAAGAGTTATTTTCAATTGAAGAGTTATTTGAAGAGTTATTTTCAATTGAAGAGTTATTTTCGATTGAGAGTTATTTTACGTTGAAGAGCTTTTTCAGTTGAAGAGTTATTTTCAGTTGAAGAGTTATTTTCAATTGAAGAGTTATTTTCCATTGAAGAGTTATTTTCAATTAAAGAGTTTATTTCAATTGAAGAGTTATTTTCAACTGAAGAGTTATATTCAATTGATGAGTTATTTTTAATTGAAGAGTTATTTTCAATTGAAGAGTTATTTTCAATTGAAGAGTTATTTTCAATTGAAGAGTTATTTTCAATTGAAGAGTTATTTTCGATTGAGTTATTTTCAATTGAAGAGTTATTTGAAGAGTTATTTTCAATTAAAGAGTTATTTTCAATTGAAGAGTTATTTTCCATTGAGGAGTTATTTTCAATTAAAGAGTTATTTTCAATTGAAGAGTTATTTTCAATTGAAGAGTTATTTTCAATTGAAAGGTGATTTTCCATTGAAGAGTTATTTTCAATTGAAGAGTTATTTTCAATTGAAATGTTATTTTCAATTGAAGAGTTATTTTACGTTGAAGAGCTATTTTCAGATGAAGAGTTATTTTCAGTTGAAGAGTTATTTTCAATTGAAGAGTTATTTTCAATTGAAGAGTTATTTTCAATTGAAGAGTTATATTCAATTGAAGAGTTATTTTCAATTGAAGAGGTATTTTCGATTGAGAGTTATTTTCAATTGAAGAGTTATTTTCAATTGACGAGTTATTTTCAATCGAAGAGTTATTTTCAGTTGAAGAGTTATTTTCAATTGAAGAGTTATTTTCGATTGAAGAGTTATTTTCCATTGAAGAGTTATTTTCAATTGAAGAGTTATTTTTCATTGAAGAGTTATTTTCCATTGAAGAGTTATTTTCAATTGAAGAGTTATTTTCAATTGAAGAGTTATTTTCAATTGAAGAGTTATTTTCGATTGAGTTATTTTCAATTGAAGAGTTATTTTCGATTGAGTTATTTTCAATTGAAGAGTTATTTTCGATTGAGTTATTTTCAATTGAAGAGTTATTTTCGATTGAGTTATTTTCAATTGAAGAGTTATTTTCGATTGAGTTATTTTCAATTGAAGAGTTATTTGAAGAGTTATTTTCAATTAAAGAGTTATTTTCAATTGAAGAGTTATTTTCAATTGAGGAGTTATTTTCAACTAAAGATTTATTTTCAATTGAAGAGTTATTTTCAATTGAAGAGTTATTTTCAATTGAAACGTGATTTTCCATTGAAGAGTTATTTTCCATTGAAGAGTTATTTTCAATCGAAGAGTTATTTTCAATCGAAGGGTTATTTTCAATTGAAGAGTTATTTTTCATTGAAGAGTTATTTTCCATTGAAGAGTTATTTTCAATTGAAGAGTTATTTTTCATTGAAGAGTTATTTTCCATTGAAGAGTTATTTTCAATTGAAGAGTTATTTTCAATTGAAGAGTTATTTTCAATTGAAGAGTTATTTTCGATTGAGTTATTTTCAATTGAAGAGTTATTTGAAGAGTTATTTTCAATTAAAGAGTTATTTTCAATTGAAGAGTTATTTTCAATTGAAGAGTTATTTGAAGAGTTATTTTCAATTGAAGAGTTATTTGAAGAGTTATTTTCAATTGAAGAGTTATTTTCGATTGAGAGTTATTTTACGTTGAAGAGCTTTTTCAGTTGAAGAGTTATTTTCAGTTGAAGAGTTATTTTCAATTGAAGAGTTATTTTCCATTGAAGAGTTATTTTCAATTAAAGAGTTTATTTCAATTGAAGAGTTATTTTCAACTGAAGAGTTATATTCAATTGATGAGTTATTTTTAATTGAAGAGTTATTTTCAATTGAAGAGTTATTTTCAATTGAAGAGTTATTTTCAGTTGAAGAGTTATTTTCAATTGAAGAGTTATTTTCCAATGAAGAGTTATTTTCAATTAAAGAGTTATTTTCAATTGAAGAGTTATTTTCAATTGAAGAGTTATATTCAATTGAAGAGTTATTTTGAATTGAAGAGTTATTTTGAATTGAAGAGTTATTTTGAATTGAAGAGTTATTTTCAATTGAAGAGTTATTTTCAATTGAAGAGTTATTTTCAATTGAAGAGTTATTTTCAATTGAAGAGTTATTTTGAATTGAAGAGTTATTTTCAATTGAAGAGTTATTTTCAATTGAAGAGTTATTTTCAATTGAAGAGTTATTTTCAATTGAAGAGTTATTTTCAATTGAAGAGTTATTTTCAATTGAAGAGTTATTTTCAATTGAAGAGTTATTTTCAATTGAAGAGTAATTTTCAATTGAAGAGTTATTTTCAATTGAAGAGTTATTTTCGATTGAGAGTTATTTTCAATTGAAGAGCTATTTTCAATTGAGTTATTTTCAATAGAAGAGCTATTTTCAATTGAGTTATTTTCAATTGAAGAGTTATTTGAAGAGTTATTTTCGATTGAGAGTTATTTTCAATTGAAAGGTTATTTTCGATTGAGAGTTATTTTCAATTGAGGAGTTATTTTCAAATTAAAGAGTTATTTTCAATTGAAGAGTTATTTTCAATTGAAGAGTTATTTTCAATTGAAAGGTTATTTTCCATTGAAGAGTTATTTTCGATTGAAGAGTTATTTTCAATTGAAGAGTTATTTGAAGAGTTATTTTTAATTGAAGAGTTATTTTCAATTGAAAGGTGATTTTCCATTGAAGAGTTATTTTCAATTGAAGAGTTATTTTCCATTAAAGAGTTATTTTCAATTGAAGAGTTATTTTCCATTAAAGAGTTATTTTCAATTGAAGAGTTATTTTCGATTGAGAGTTATTTTCAATTGAAGAGTTATTTTCAATTGAAGAGTTATTTTCGATTGAAGAGTTATTTTCCATTGAAGAGTTATTTTCAATCGAAGAGTTATTTTCAATCGAAGGGTTATTTTCAATTGAAGAGTTATTTTTCATGGAAGAGTTATTTTCCATTGAAGAGTTATTTTCAATTGAAGAGTTATTTTTCATTGAAGAGTTATTTTCCATTGAAGAGTTATTTTCAATTGAAGAGTTATTTTCAATTGAAGAGTTATTTTCGATTGAGTTATTTTCAATTGAAGAGTTATTTGAAGAGTTATTTTCAATTAAAGAGTTATTTTCAATTGAAGAGTTATTTTCCATTGAGGAGTTATTTTCAATTAAAGAGTTATTTTCAATTGAAAGGTGATTTTCCATTGAAGAGTTATTTTCAATTGAAGAGTTATTTTCAATTGAAATGTTATTTTCAATTGAAGAGTTATTTTACGTTGAAGAGCTATTTTCAGATGAAGAGTTATTTTCAGTTGAAGAGTTATTTTCAATTGAAGAGTTATTTTCAATTGAAGAGTTATTTTCAATTGAAGAGTTATATTCAATTGAAGAGTTATTTTCAATTGAAGAGTTATTTTCAATTGAAGAGTTATTTTCAATTGAAGAGTTATTTTCAATTGAAGAGTTATTTTCAATCGAAGAGTTATTTTCAATCGAAGGGTTATTTTCAATTGAAGAGTTATTTTTCATGGAAGAGTTATTTTCCATTGAAGAGTTATTTTCAATTGAAGAGTTATTTTTCATTGAAGAGTTATTTTCCATTGAAGAGTTATTTTCCATTGAAGAGTTATTTTCCATTGAAGAGTTATTTTCAATTGAAGAGTTATTTTCAATTGAAGAGTTATTTTCGATTGAGTTATTTTCAATTGAAGAGTTATTTGAAGAGTTATTTTCAATTAAAGAGTTATTTTCAATTGAAGAGTTATTTTCCATTGAGGAGTTATTTTCAATTGAAGAGTTATTTTCAATTGAAAGGTGATTTTCCATTGAAGAGTTATTTTCAATTGAAGAGTTATTTTCAATTGAAGAGTTATTTTCAATTGAAGAGTTATTTGAAGAGTTATTTTCAATTGAAGAGTTATTTGAGGAGTTATTTTCAATTGAAGAGTTATTTTCGATTGAGAGTTATTTTACGTTGAAGAGCTTTTTCAGTTGAAGAGTTATTTTCAGTTGAAGAGTTATTTTCAATTGAAGAGTTATTTTCCATTGAAGAGTTATTTTCAATTAAAGAGTTATTTTCAATTAAAGAGTTTATTTCAATTGAAGAGTTATATTCAATTGATGAGTTATTTTCAATTGAAGAGTTATTTTCAATTGAAGAGTTATTTTCAATTGAAGAGTTATTTTCAGTTGAAGAGTTATTTTCAATTGAAGAGTTATTTTCCAATGAAGAGTTATTTTCAATTAAAGAGTTATTTTCAATTGAAGAGTTATTTTCAATTGAAAGGTTATTTTCCATTGAAGAGTTATTTTCGATTGAAGAGTTATTTTCAATTGAAGAGTTATTTGAAGAGTTATTTTTAATTGAAGAGTTATTTTCAATTGAAAGGTGATTTTCCATTGAAGAGTTATTTTCAATTGAAGAGTTATTTTCCATTAAAGAGTTATTTTCAATTGAAGAGTTATTTTCCATTAAAGAGTTATTTTCAATTGAAGAGTTATTTTCGATTGAGAGTTATTTTCAATTGAAGAGTTATTTTCAATTGAAGAGTTATTTTCGATTGAAGAGTTATTTTCCATTGAAGAGTTATTTTCAATCGAAGAGTTATTTTCAATCGAAGGGTTATTTTCAATTGAAGAGTTATTTTTCATGGAAGAGTTATTTTCCATTGAAGAGTTATTTTCAATTGAAGAGTTATTTTTCATTGAAGAGTTATTTTCCATTGAAGAGTTATTTTCAATTGAAGAGTTATTTTCAATTGAAGAGTTATTTTCGATTGAGTTATTTTCAATTGAAGAGTTATTTGAAGAGTTATTTTCAATTAAAGAGTTATTTTCAATTGAAGAGTTATTTTCCATTGAGGAGTTATTTTCAATTAAAGAGTTATTTTCAATTGAAAGGTGATTTTCCATTGAAGAGTTATTTTCAATTGAAGAGTTATTTTCAATTGAAATGTTATTTTCAATTGAAGAGTTATTTTACGTTGAAGAGCTATTTTCAGATGAAGAGTTATTTTCAGTTGAAGAGTTATTTTCAATTGAAGAGTTATTTTCAATTGAAGAGTTATTTTCAATTGAAGAGTTATATTCAATTGAAGAGTTATTTTCAATTGAAGAGTTATTTTCAATTGAAGAGTTATTTTCAATTGAAGAGTTATTTTCAATTGAAGAGTTATTTTCAATCGAAGAGTTATTTTCAATCGAAGGGTTATTTTCAATTGAAGAGTTATTTTTCATGGAAGAGTTATTTTCCATTGAAGAGTTATTTTCAATTGAAGAGTTATTTTTCATTGAAGAGTTATTTTCCATTGAAGAGTTATTTTCCATTGAAGAGTTATTTTCAATTGAAGAGTTATTTTCAATTGAAGAGTTATTTTCGATTGAGTTATTTTCAATTGAAGAGTTATTTGAAGAGTTATTTTCAATTAAAGAGTTATTTTCAATTGAAGAGTTATTTTCCATTGAGGAGTTATTTTCAATTGAAGAGTTATTTTCAATTGAAAGGTGATTTTCCATTGAAGAGTTATTTTCAATTGAAGAGTTATTTTCAATTGAAATGTTATTTTCAATTGAAGAGTTATTTTACGTTGAAGAGCTATTTTCAGATGAAGAGTTATTTTCAGTTGAAGAGTTATTTTCAATTGAAGAGTTATTTTCAATTGAAGAGTTATTTTCAATTGAAGAGTTATATTCAATTGAAGAGTTATTTTCAATTGAAGAGTTATTTTCAATTGAAGAGTTATTTTCAATTGAAGAGTTATTTTCAATTGAAGAGTTATTTTCAATTGAAGAGTTATTTTCAATTGAAGAGTTATTTTCCATTAAAGAGTTATTTTCAATTGAAGAGGTATTTTCGATTGAGAGTTATTTTCAATTGAAGAGTTATTTTCAATTGAAGAGTTATTTTCAATTGAAGAGTTATTTTCAATTGAAGAGTTATTTTCAATTGAAGAGTAATTTTCAATTGAAGAGTTATTTTCAATTGAAGAGTTATTTTCGATTGAGAGTTATTTTCAATTGAAGAGCTATTTTCAATTGAGTTATTTTCAATAGAAGAGCTATTTTCAATTGAGTTATTTTCAATTGAAGAGTTATTTGAAGAGTTATTTTCGATTGAGAGTTATTTTCAATTGAAAGGTTATTTTCGATTGAGAGTTATTTTCAATTGAGGAGTTATTTTCAAATTAAAGAGTTATTTTCAATTGAAGAGTTATTTTCAATTGAAGAGTTATTTTCAATTGAAAGGTTATTTTCCATTGAAGAGTTATTTTCGATTGAAGAGTTATTTTCAATTGAAGAGTTATTTGAAGAGTTATTTTCAATTGAAGAGTTATTTTCAATTGAAAGGTGATTTTCCATTGAAGAGTTATTTTCAATTGAAGAGTTATTTTCCATTAAAGAGTTATTTTCAATTGAAGAGTTATTTTCGATTGAGAGTTATTTTCAATTGAAGAGTTATTTTCAATTGAAGAGTTATTTTCGATTGAAGAGTTATTTTCCATTGAAGAGTTATTTTCAATCGAAGAGTTATTTTCAATCGAAGGGTTATTTTCAATTGAAGAGTTATTTTTCATTGAAGAGTTATTTTCCATTGAAGAGTTATTTTCAATTGAAGAGTTATTTTTCATTGAAGAGTTATTTTCCATTGAAGAGTTATTTTCAATTGAAGAGTTATTTTCAATTGAAGAGTTATTTTCAATTGAAGAGTTATTTTCGATTGAGTTATTTTCAATTGAAGAGTTATTTGAAGAGTTATTTTCAATTAAAGAGTTATTTTCAATTGAAGAGTTATTTTCCATTGAGGAGTTATTTTCAATTAAAGAGTTATTTTCAATTGAAGAGTTATTTTCAATTGAAGAGTTATTTTCAATTGAAAGGTGATTTTCCCTTGAAGAGTTATTTTCAATTGAAGAGTTATTTTCAATTGAAATGTTATTTTCAATTGAAGAGTTATTTTACGTTGAAGAGCTATTTTCAGATGAAGAGTTATTTTCAGTTGAAGAGTTATTTTCAATTGAAGAGTTATTTTCAATTGAAGAGTTATATTCAATTGAAGAGTTATTTTCAATTGAAGAGGTATTTTCGATTGAGAGTTATTTTCAATTGAAGAGTTATTTTCAATTGACGAGTTATTTTCAATCGAAGAGTTATTTTCAGTTGAAGAGTTATTTTCAATTGAAGAGTTATTTTCGATTGAAGAGTTATTTTCCATTGAAGAGTTATTTTCAATTGAAGAGTTATTTTTCATTGAAGAGTTATTTTCAATTGAAGAGTTATTTTCGATTGAGTTATTTTCAATTGAAGAGTTATTTTCGATTGAGTTATTTTCAATTGAAGAGTTATTTGAAGAGTTATTTTCAATTAAAGAGTTATTTTCAATTGAAGAGTTATTTTCAATTGAGGAGTTATTTTCAACTAAAGAGTTATTTTCAATTGAAGAGTTATTTTCAATTGAAGAGTTATTTTCAATTGAAACGTGATTTTCCATTGAAGAGTTATTTTCAATTGAAGAGTTATTTTCAATTGAAGAGTTATTTTACGTTGAAGAGCTATTTTCAGTTGAAGAGTTATTTTCAGTTGAAGAGTTATTTTCAATTGAAGAGTTATTTTCCATTGAAGAGTTATTTTCAATTAAAGAGTTATTTTATATTGAAGAGTTATTTTCAATTGAAGAGTTATTTTCAATTGAAGAGTTATTTTTCATTGAAGAGTTATTTTCCATTGAAGAGTTATTTTCAATTGAAGAGTTATTTTCAATTGAAGAGTTATTTTCGATTGAGTTATTTTCAATTGAAGAGTTATTTGAAGAGTTATTTTCAATTAAAGAGTTATTTTCAATTGAAGAGTTATTTTCCATTGAGGAGTTATTTTCAATTGAAGAGTTATTTTCAATTGAAAGGTGATTTTCCATTGAAGAGTTATTTTCAATTGAAGAGTTATTTTCAATTGAAATGTTATTTTCAATTGAAGAGTTATTTTACGTTGAAGAGCTATTTTCAGATGAAGAGTTATTTTCAGTTGAAGAGTTATTTTCAATTGAAGAGTTATTTTCAATTGAAGAGTTATTTTCAATTGAAGAGTTATATTCAATTGAAGAGTTATTTTCAATTGAAGAGTTATTTTCAATTGAAGAGTTATTTTCAATTGAAGTGTTATTTTCAATTGAAGAGTTATTTTCAATTGAAGAGTTATTTTCCATTAAAGAGTTATTTTCAATTGAAGAGGTATTTTCGATTGAGAGTTATTTTCAATTGAAGAGTTATTTTCAATTGAAGAGTTATTTTCAATTGAAGAGTTATTTTCAATTGAAGAGTTATTTTCAATTGAAGAGTAATTTTCAATTGAAGAGTTATTTTCAATTGAAGAGTTATTTTCGATTGAGAGTTATTTTCAATTGAAGAGCTATTTTCAATTGAGTTATTTTCAATAGAAGAGCTATTTTCAATTGAGTTATTTTCAATTGAAGAGTTATTTGAAGAGTTATTTTCGATTGAGAGTTATTTTCAATTGAAAGGTTATTTTCGATTGAGAGTTATTTTCAATTGAGGAGTTATTTTCAAATTAAAGAGTTATTTTCAATTGAAGAGTTATTTTCAATTGAAGAGTTATTTTCAATTGAAAGGTTATTTTCCATTGAAGAGTTATTTTCGATTGAAGATTTATTTTCAATTGAAGAGTTATTTTCAATTGAAGAGTTATTTTCAATTGAAACGTGATTTTCCATTGAAGAGTTATTTTCCATTGAAGAGTTATTTTCAATCGAAGAGTTATTTTCAATCGAAGGGTTATTTTCAATTGAAGAGTTATTTTTCATTGAAGAGTTATTTTCCATTGAAGAGTTATTTTCAATTGAAGAGTTATTTTTCATTGAAGAGTTATTTTCCATTGAAGAGTTATTTTCAATTGAAGAGTTATTTTCAATTGAAGAGTTATTTTCAATTGAAGAGTTATTTTCGATTGAGTTATTTTCAATTGAAGAGTTATTTGAAGAGTTATTTTCAATTAAAGAGTTATTTTCAATTGAAGAGTTATTTTCAATTGAAGAGTTATTTGAAGAGTTATTTTCAATTGAAGAGTTATTTGAAGAGTTATTTTCAATTGAAGAGTTATTTTCGATTGAGAGTTATTTTACGTTGAAGAGCTTTTTCAGTTGAAGAGTTATTTTCAGTTGAAGAGTTATTTTCAATTGAAGAGTTATTTTCCATTGAAGAGTTATTTTCAATTAAAGAGTTTATTTCAATTGAAGAGTTATTTTCAACTGAAGAGTTATATTCAATTGATGAGTTATTTTTAATTGAAGAGTTATTTTCAATTGAAGAGTTATTTTCAATTGAAGAGTTATTTTCAGTTGAAGAGTTATTTTCAATTGAAGAGTTATTTTCCAATGAAGAGTTATTTTCAATTAAAGAGTTATTTTCAATTGAAGAGTTATTTTCAATTGAAGAGTTATATTCAATTGAAGAGTTATTTTGAATTGAAGAGTTATTTTGAATTGAAGAGTTATTTTCAATTGAAGAGTTATTTTCAATTGAAGAGTTATTTTCAATTGAAGAGTTATTTTCAATTGAAGAGTTATTTTCAATTGAAGAGTTATTTTGAATTGAAGAGTTATTTTCAATTGAAGAGTTATTTTCAATTGAAGAGTTATTTTCAATTGAAGAGTTATTTTCAATTGAAGAGTTATTTTCAATTGAAGAGTTATTTTCAATTGAAGAGTTATTTTCAATTGAAGAGTTATTTTCAATTGAAGAGCTATTTTCAATTGAGTTATTTTCAATAGAAGAGCTATTTTCAATTGAGTTATTTTCAATAGAAGAGCTATTTTCAATTGAGTTATTTTCAATTGAAGAGTTATTTGAAGAGTTATTTTCGATTGAGAGTTATTTTCAATTGAAAGGTTATTTTCGATTGAGAGTTATTTTCAATTGAGGAGTTATTTTCAAATTAAAGAGTTATTTTCAATTGAAGAGTTATTTTCAATTGAAGAGTTATTTTCAATTGAAAGGTTATTTTCCATTGAAGAGTTATTTTCGATTGAAGAGTTATTTTCAATTGAAGAGTTATTTGAAGAGTTATTTTTAATTGAAGAGTTATTTTCAATTGAAAGGTGATTTTCCATTGAAGAGTTATTTTCAATTGAAGAGTTATTTTCCATTAAAGAGTTATTTTCAATTGAAGAGTTATTTTCCATTAAAGAGTTATTTTCAATTGAAGAGTTATTTTCGATTGAGAGTTATTTTCAATTGAAGAGTTATTTTCAATTGAAGAGTTATTTTCGATTGAAGAGTTATTTTCCATTGAAGAGTTATTTTCAATCGAAGAGTTATTTTCAATCGAAGGGTTATTTTTCATGGAAGAGTTATTTTCCATTGAAGAGTTATTTTCAATTGAAGAGTTATTTTTCATTGAAGAGTTATTTTCCATTGAAGAGTTATTTTCAATTGAAGAGTTATTTTCAATTGAAGAGTTATTTTCGATTGAGTTATTTTCAATTGAAGAGTTATTTGAAGAGTTATTTTCAATTAAAGAGTTATTTTCAATTGAAGAGTTATTTTCCATTGAGGAGTTATTTTCAATTAAAGAGTTATTTTCAATTGAAAGGTGATTTTCCATTGAAGAGTTATTTTCAATTGAAGAGTTATTTTCAATTGAAATGTTATTTTCAATTGAAGAGTTATTTTACGTTGAAGAGCTATTTTCAGATGAAGAGTTATTTTCAGTTGAAGAGTTATTTTCAATTGAAGAGTTATTTTCAATTGAAGAGTTATTTTCAATTGAAGAGTTATATTCAATTGAAGAGTTATTTTCAATTGAAGAGTTATTTTCAATTGAAGAGTTATTTTCAATTGAAGAGTTATTTTCAATTGAAGAGTTATTTTCAATCGAAGAGTTATTTTCAATCGAAGGGTTATTTTCAATTGAAGAGTTATTTTTCATGGAAGAGTTATTTTCCATTGAAGAGTTATTTTCAATTGAAGAGTTATTTTTCATTGAAGAGTTATTTTCCATTGAAGAGTTATTTTCCATTGAAGAGTTATTTTCAATTGAAGAGTTATTTTCAATTGAAGAGTTATTTTCGATTGAGTTATTTTCAATTGAAGAGTTATTTGAAGAGTTATTTTCAATTAAAGAGTTATTTTCAATTGAAGAGTTATTTTCCATTGAGGAGTTATTTTCAATTGAAGAGTTATTTTCAATTGAAAGGTGATTTTCCATTGAAGAGTTATTTTCAATTGAAGAGTTATTTTCAATTGAAATGTTATTTTCAATTGAAGAGTTATTTTACGTTGAAGAGCTATTTTCAGATGAAGAGTTATTTTCAGTTGAAGAGTTATTTTCAATTGAAGAGTTATTTTCAATTGAAGAGTTATTTTCAATTGAAGAGTTATATTCAATTGAAGAGTTATTTTCAATTGAAGAGTTATTTTCAATTGAAGAGTTATTTTCAATTGAAGAGTTATTTTCAATTGAAGAGTTATTTTCAATTGAAGAGTTATTTTCAATTGAAGAGTTATTTTCCATTAAAGAGTTATTTTCAATTGAAGAGGTATTTTCGATTGAGAGTTATTTTCAATTGAAGAGTTATTTTCAATTGAAGAGTTATTTTCAATTGAAGAGTTATTTTCAATTGAAGAGTTATTTTCAATTGAAGAGTAATTTTCAATTGAAGAGTTATTTTCAATTGAAGAGTTATTTTCGATTGAGAGTTATTTTCAATTGAAGAGCTATTTTCAATTGAGTTATTTTCAATAGAAGAGCTATTTTCAATTGAGTTATTTTCAATTGAAGAGTTATTTGAAGAGTTATTTTCGATTGAGAGTTATTTTCAATTGAAAGGTTATTTTCGATTGAGAGTTATTTTCAATTGAGGAGTTATTTTCAAATTAAAGAGTTATTTTCAATTGAAGAGTTATTTTCAATTGAAGAGTTATTTTCAATTGAAAGGTTATTTTCCATTGAAGAGTTATTTTCGATTGAAGAGTTATTTTCAATTGAAGAGTTATTTGAAGAGTTATTTTCAATTGAAGAGTTATTTTCAATTGAAAGGTGATTTTCCATTGAAGAGTTATTTTCAATTGAAGAGTTATTTTCCATTAAAGAGTTATTTTCAATTGAAGAGTTATTTTCGATTGAGAGTTATTTTCAATTGAAGAGTTATTTTCAATTGAAGAGTTATTTTCGATTGAAGAGTTATTTTCCATTGAAGAGTTATTTTCAATCGAAGAGTTATTTTCAATCGAAGGGTTATTTTCAATTGAAGAGTTATTTTTCATTGAAGAGTTATTTTCCATTGAAGAGTTATTTTCAATTGAAGAGTTATTTTTCATTGAAGAGTTATTTTCCATTGAAGAGTTATTTTCAATTGAAGAGTTATTTTCAATTGAAGAGTTATTTTCAATTGAAGAGTTATTTTCGATTGAGTTATTTTCAATTGAAGAGTTATTTGAAGAGTTATTTTCAATTAAAGAGTTATTTTCAATTGAAGAGTTATTTTCCATTGAGGAGTTATTTTCAATTAAAGAGTTATTTTCAATTGAAGAGTTATTTTCAATTGAAGAGTTATTTTCAATTGAAAGGTGATTTTCCATTGAAGAGTTATTTTCAATTGAAGAGTTATTTTCAATTGAAATGTTATTTTCAATTGAAGAGTTATTTTACGTTGAAGAGCTATTTTCAGATGAAGAGTTATTTTCAGTTGAAGAGTTATTTTCAATTGAAGAGTTATTTTCAATTGAAGAGTTATTTTCAATTGAAGAGTTATATTCAATTGAAGAGTTATTTTCAATTGAAGAGGTATTTTCGATTGAGAGTTATTTTCAATTGAAGAGTTATTTTCAATTGACGAGTTATTTTCAATCGAAGAGTTATTTTCAGTTGAAGAGTTATTTTCAATTGAAGAGTTATTTTCGATTGAAGAGTTATTTTCCATTGAAGAGTTATTTTCAATTGAAGAGTTATTTTTCATTGAAGAGTTATTTTCAATTGAAGAGTTATTTTCGATTGAGTTATTTTCAATTGAAGAGTTATTTTCGATTGAGTTATTTTCAATTGAAGAGTTATTTGAAGAGTTATTTTCAATTAAAGAGTTATTTTCAATTGAAGAGTTATTTTCAATTGAGGAGTTATTTTCAACTAAAGAGTTATTTTCAATTGAAGAGTTATTTTCAATTGAAGAGTTATTTTCAATTGAAACGTGATTTTCCATTGAAGAGTTATTTTCAATTGAAGAGTTATTTTCAATTGAAGAGTTATTTTACGTTGAAGAGCTATTTTCAGTTGAAGAGTTATTTTCAGTTGAAGAGTTATTTTCAATTGAAGAGTTATTTTCCATTGAAGAGTTATTTTCAATTAAAGAGTTATTTTCAATTGAAGAGTTATTTTCAATTGAAGAGTTATTTTCAATTGAAGAGTTATTTTTCATTGAAGAGTTATTTTCCATTGAAGAGTTATTTTCAATTGAAGAGTTATTTTCAATTGAAGAGTTATTTTCGATTGAGTTATTTTCAATTGAAGAGTTATTTGAAGAGTTATTTTCAATTAAAGAGTTATTTTCAATTGAAGAGTTATTTTCCATTGAGGAGTTATTTTCAATTGAAGAGTTATTTTCAATTGAAAGGTGATTTTCCATTGAAGAGTTATTTTCAATTGAAGAGTTATTTTCAATTGAAATGTTATTTTCAATTGAAGAGTTATTTTACGTTGAAGAGCTATTTTCAGATGAAGAGTTATTTTCAGTTGAAGAGTTATTTTCAATTGAAGAGTTATTTTCAATTGAAGAGTTATTTTCAATTGAAGAGTTATATTCAATTGAAGAGTTATTTTCAATTGAAGAGTTATTTTCAATTGAAGAGTTATTTTCAATTGAAGTGTTATTTTCAATTGAAGAGTTATTTTCAATTGAAGAGTTATTTTCCATTAAAGAGTTATTTTCAATTGAAGAGGTATTTTCGATTGAGAGTTATTTTCAATTGAAGAGTTATTTTCAATTGAAGAGTTATTTTCAATTGAAGAGTTATTTTCAATTGAAGAGTTATTTTCAATTGAAGAGTAATTTTCAATTGAAGAGTTATTTTCAATTGAAGAGTTATTTTCGATTGAGAGTTATTTTCAATTGAAGAGCTATTTTCAATTGAGTTATTTTCAATAGAAGAGCTATTTTCAATTGAGTTATTTTCAATTGAAGAGTTATTTGAAGAGTTATTTTCGATTGAGAGTTATTTTCAATTGAAAGGTTATTTTCGATTGAGAGTTATTTTCAATTGAGGAGTTATTTTCAAATTAAAGAGTTATTTTCAATTGAAGAGTTATTTTCAATTGAAGAGTTATTTTCAATTGAAAGGTTATTTTCCATTGAAGAGTTATTTTCGATTGAAGAGTTATTTTCAATTGAAGAGTTATTTGAAGAGTTATTTTCAATTGAAGAGTTATTTTCAATTGAAAGGTGATTTTCCATTGAAGAGTTATTTTCAATTGAAGAGTTATTTTCCATTAAAGAGTTATTTTCAATTGAAGAGTTATTTTCGATTGAGAGTTATTTTCAATTGAAGAGTTATTTTCAATTGAAGAGTTATTTTCGATTGAAGAGTTATTTTCCATTGAAGAGTTATTTTCAATCGAAGAGTTATTTTCAATCGAAGGGTTATTTTCAATTGAAGAGTTATTTTTCATTGAAGAGTTATTTTCCATTGAAGAGTTATTTTCAATTGAAGAGTTATTTTTCATTGAAGAGTTATTTTCCATTGAAGAGTTATTTTCAATTGAAGAGTTATTTTCAATTGAAGAGTTATTTTCAATTGAAGAGTTATTTTCAATTGAAGAGTTATTTTCGATTGAGTTATTTTCAATTGAAGAGTTATTTGAAGAGTTATTTTCAATTAAAGAGTTATTTTCAATTGAAGAGTTATTTTCCATTGAGGAGTTATTTTCAATTAAAGAGTTATTTTCAATTGAAGAGTTATTTTCAATTGAAGAGTTATTTTCAATTGAAAGGTGATTTTCATTGAAGAGTTATTTTCAATTGAAGAGTTATTTTCAATTGAAATGTTATTTTCAATTGAAGAGTTATTTTACGTTGAAGAGCTATTTTCAGATGAAGAGTTATTTTCAGTTGAAGAGTTATTTTCAATTGAAGAGTTATTTTCAGTTGAAGAGTTATTTTCAATTGAAGAGTTATTTTCAATTGAAGAGTTATTTTCAATTGAAGAGTTATATTCAATTGAAGAGTTATTTTCAATTGAAGAGGTATTTTCGATTGAGAGTTATTTTCAATTGAAGAGTTATTTTCAATTGACGAGTTATTTTCAATCGTAGAGTTATTTTCAGTTGAAGAGTTATTTTCAATTGAAGAGTTATTTTCGATTGAAGAGTTATTTTCCATTGAAGAGTTATTTTCAATTGAAGAGTTATTTTTCATTGAAGAGTTATTTTCCATTGAAGAGTTATTTTCAATTGAAGAGTTATTTTCAATTGAAGAGTTATTTTCAATTGAAGAGTTATTTTCGATTGAGTTATTTTCAATTGAAGAGTTATTTTCGATTGAGTTATTTTCAATTGAAGAGTTATTTGAAGAGTTATTTTCAATTAAAGAGTTATTTTCAATTGAAGAGTTATTTTCAATTGAGGAGTTATTTTCAACTAAAGAGTTATTTTCAATTGAAGAGTTATTTTCAATTGAAGAGTTATTTTCAATTGAAACGTGATTTTCCATTGAAGAGTTATTTTCAATTGAAGAGTTATTTTCAATTGAAGAGTTATTTCACGTTGAAGAGCTATTTTCAGTTGAAGAGTTATTTTCAGTTGAAGAGTTATTTTCAATTGAAGAGTTATTTTCCATTGAAGAGTTATTTTCAATTAAAGAGTTATTTTCAATTGAAGAGTTATTTTCAATTGAAGAGTTATATTCAATTGATGAGTTATTTTCAATTGAAGAGTTATTTTCAATTCAAGAGTTATTTTCAATTGAAGAGCTATTTTCAATTGAAGAGTTATTTTCAATTGAAAGGTTATTTTCCATTGAAGAGTTATTTTCAATTGAAGAGTTATTTTCTATTGTAGAGTTATTTTCAATTGAAAGGTTATTTTCCATTGAAGAGTTATTTTCAATTAAAGAGTTATTTTCAATTGAAGAGTTATTTTCAATTGAAGAGTTATTTTCAATTGAAGAGTTATTTTCAATTGAAGAGTTATTTTCAATGTAAAGGTGATTTTCCATTGAAGAGTTATTTTCAATTGAAGAGTTATTTTCAATTGAAGAGTTATTTTCAATTGAAGAGTTATTTTCAATTGAAAGGTTATTTTCCATTGATGAGTTATTTTCGATTGAAGAGTTATTTTCAATTGAAGAGTTATTTTCAATTGAAGAGTTATTTTCAATTGAAGAGTTATTTTCAATTGAAGAGTTATTTTCAATTGAAGAGTTATTTTCAATTGAAGAGTTATTTTCAATTGAAGAGTTATTTTCAATTGAAGAGTTATTTTCAATTGAAAGGTGATTTTCCATTGAAGAGTTATTTTCAATTGAAGAGGTATTTTCCATTAAAGAGTTATTTTCAATTGAAGAGTTATTTTCGATTGAGAGTTATTTTCAATTGAAGAGTTATTTTCAATCGAAGGGTTATTTTCAATTGAAGAGTTATTTTTCATTGAAGTATTATTTTCCATTGAAGAGTTATTTTCAATTGAAGAGTTATTTTCCATTGAAGAGTTATTTTCAATTGAAAGGTTATTTTCCATTGAAGAGTTATTTTCGATTGAAGAGTTATTTTCAATTGAAGAGTTATTTTACGTTGAAGAGCTATTTTCAGTTGAAGAGTTATTTTCAGTTGAAGAGTTATTTTCAATTGAAGAGTTATTTTCCATTGAAGAGTTATTTTCAATTAAAGAGTTATTTTCAATTGAAGAGTTATTTTCAATTGAAGAGTTATATTCAATTGATGAGTTATTTTCAATTGAAGAGTTATTTTCAATTGAAGAGTTATTTTCAATTGAAGAGTTATTTTCAATTGAAGAGTTATTTTCAATTGAAAGGTTATTTTCCATTGAAGAGTTATTTTCAATTGAAGAGTTATTTTCAATTGAAGAGTTATTTTCAATTGAAAGGTTATTTTCCATTGAAGAGTTATTTTCAATTGAAGAGTTATTTTCAATTGAAGAGTTATTTTCAATGTAAAGGTGATTTTCCATTGAAGAGTTATTTTCGATTGAAGAGTTATTTTCAATTGAAGAGTTATTTTCAATTGAAGAGTTATTTCAATTGAAGAGTTATTTTCAATTGAAAGGTGATTTTCCATTGAAGAGTTATTTTCAATTGAAGAGTTATTTTCCATTAAAGAGTTATTTTAAATTGAAGAGTTATTTTCGATTGAGAGTTATTTTCAATTGAAGAGTTATTTTCAATCGAAGGGTTATTTTCAATTGAAGAGTTATTTTCAATTGAAAGGTTATTTTCAATTTAAGAGTTATTTTACGTTGAAGAGCTATTTTCAGTTGAAGAGTTATTTTCAATTGAAGAGTTATTTTCAATTGAAGAGTTATTTTCAATTGAAGAGTTATTTTCAATTGAAGAGTTATTTTCAATTGAAGAGTTATTTTCAATTGAAGAGTTATTTTCAATTGAAGAGTTATTTTCAATTGAATATTTATTTTCAATTGAAGAGTTATTTTCAATTGAAGAGTTATTTTCGATTGAGAGTTATTTTCAATTGAAGAGCTATTTTCAATTGAGTTATTTTCAATTGAAGAGCTATTTTCAATTGAGTTATTTTCAATTGAAGAGCTATTTTCAATTGAGTTATTTTCAATTGAAGAGTTATTTGAAGAGTTATTTTCGATTGAGAGTTATTTTCAATTGAAAGGTTATTTTCCATTGAAGAGTTATTTTCAATTAAAGAGTTATTTTCAATTGAAGAGTTATTTTCAATTGAAGAGTTATTTTCAATTGAAGAGTTATTTTCAATTGAAAGGTGATTTTCCATTGAAGAGTTATATTCAATTGAAGAGTTATTTTCAATTGAAAGGTTATTTTCAATTGAAGAGTTATTTTACGTTGAAGAGCTATTTTCAGTTGAAGAGTTATTTTCAATTGAAGAGTTATTTTCAATTGAAGAGTTATTTTCAATTGAAGAGTTATTTTCAATTGAAGAGTTATTTTCAATTGAAGAGTTATTTTCAATTGAAGAGTTATTTTCAATTGAAGAGTTATTTTCAATTGAAGAGTTATTTTCAATTGAAGAGTTATTTTCAATTGAAGAGTTATTTTCAATTGAAGAGTTATTTTCAATTGAAGAGTTATTTTCCATTAAAGAGTTATTTTCAATTGAAGAGGTATTTTCGATTGAGAGTTATTTTCAATCGAAGGGTTATTTTCAATTGAAGAGTTATTTTTCATTGAAGAGTTATTTTCCATTGAAGAGTTATTTTCAATTGAAGAGTTATTTTCAATTGAAGAGTTATTTTCGATTGAGTTATATTCAATTGAAGAGTTATTTGAAGAGTTATTTTCAATTGAAGAGTTATTTTCAATTGAAGAGTTATATTCAATTGAAGAGTTATTTTCAATTGAAGAGTTATTTTCATTTGAAGAGTTATTTTCAATTGAAGAGTCATTTTCAATTGAAGAGTTATTTTCAATTGAAGAGTTATTTTCAATTGAAGAGTTATTTTCAATTGAAGAGTTATTTTCCATTAAAGAGTTATTTTCAATTGAAGAGGTATTTTCGATTGAGAGTTATTTTCAATTGAAGAGTTATTTTCAATCGAAGGGTTATTTTCAATTGAAGAGTTATTTTTCATTGAAGAGTTATTTTCCATTGAAGAGTTATTTTCAATTGAAGAGTTATTTTCAATTGAAGAGTTATTTTCGATTGAGTTATATTCAATTGAAGAGTTATTTGAAGAGTTATTTTCAATTGAAGAGTTATTTGAAGAGTTATTTGAAGAGTTATTTGAAGAGTTATTTGAAGAGTTATTTGAAGAGTTATTTTCAATTGAAGAGTTATTTGAAGAGTTATTTTCAATTGAAGAGTTATTTGAAGAGTTATTTTCAATTGAAGAGTTATTTTCAATTGAAGAGTTATTTTCAATTGAAGAGTTATTTGAAGAGTTATTTTCAATTGAAGAGTTATTTGAAGAGTTATTTTCAATTGAAGAGTTATTTGAAGAGTTATTTTCAATTGAAGAGTTATTTGAAGAGTTATTTTCAATTGAAGAGTTATTTTCAATTGAAGAGTTATTTAAAGAGTTATTTTCAATTGAAGAGTTATTTGAAGAGTTATTTTCAATTGAAGAGTTATTTGAAGAGTTATTTCAATTGAAGAGTTATTTGAAGAGTTATTTTCAATTGAAGAGTTATTTGAAGAGTTATTTTCAATTGAAGAGTTATTTGAAGAGTTATTTTCAATTGAAGAGTTATTTGAAGAGTTATTTTCAATTGAAGAGTTATTTGAAGAGTTATTTTCAATTGAAGAGTTATTTTCGATTGAGAGTTATTTTCAATTGAAGAGTTATTTTCGATTGAGAGTTATTTTCAATTGAAGAGTTATTTGAAGAGTTATTTTCAATTGAAGAGTTATTTGAAGAGTTATTTTCAATTGAAGAGTTATTTTCAATTGAAGAGTTATTTGAAGAGTTATTTTCAATTGAAGAGTTATTTGAAGAGTTATTTTCAATTGAAGAGTTATTTGAAGAGTTATTTTCAATTGTCGAGTTATTTTCGATTGAGAGTTATTTTACGTTGAAGAGCTATTTTCAGTTGAAGAGTTATTTTCAGTTGAAGAGTTATTTTCAATTGAAGAGTTATTTTCCATTGAAGAGTTATTTTCAATTAAAGAGTTTATTTCAATTGAAGAGTTATTTTCAATTGAAGAGTTATATTCAATTGATGAGTTATTTTCAATTGAAGAGTTATTTTCAATTGAAGAGTTATTTTCAATTGAAGAGTTATTTTCAGTTGAAGAGTTATTTTCAATTGAAGAGTTATTTTCCAATGAAGAGTTATTTTCAATTAAAGAGTTATTTTCAATTGAAGAGTTATTTTCAATTGAAGAGTTATATTCAATTGAAGAGTTATTTTCAATTGAAGAGTTATTTTCAATTGAAGAGTTATTTTCAATTGAAGAGTTATTTTCAATTGAAGAGTTATTTTCAATTGAAGAGTTATTTTCAATTGAAGAGTTATTTTCAATTGAAGAGTTATTTTCAATTGAAGAGTTATTTTCAATTGAAGAGTTATTTTCAATTGAAGAGTTATTTTCAATTGAAGAGTAATTTTCAATTGAAGAGTTATTTTCAATTGAAGAGTTATTTTCGATTGAGAGTTATTTTCAATTGAAGAGCTATTTTCAATTGAGTTATTTTCAATAGAAGAGCTATTTTCAATTGAGTTATTTTCAATTGAAGAGTTATTTGAAGAGTTATTTTCGATTGAGAGTTATTTTCAATTGAAAGGTTATTTTCCATTGAAGAGTTATTTTCAATTAAAGAGTTATTTTCAAATTAAAGAGTTATTTTCAATTGAAGAGTTATTTTCAATTGAAGAGTTATTTTCAATTGAAGAGTTATTTTCAGTTGAAGAGTTATTTTCAATTGAAGAGTTATTTTCCAATGAAGAGTTATTTTCAATTAAAGAGTTATTTTCAATTGAAGAGTTATTTTCAATTGAAGAGTTATATTCAATTGAAGAGTTATTTTCAATTGAAGAGTTATTTTCAATTGAAGAGTTATTTTCAATTGAAGAGTTATTTTCAATTGAAGAGTTATTTTCAATTGAAGAGTTATTTTCAATTGAAGAGTTATTTTCAATTGAAGAGTTATTTTCAATTGAAGAGTTATTTTCAATCGAAGAGTTATTTTCAATTGAAGAGTTATTTTCAATTGAAGAGTAATTTTCAATTGAAGAGTTATTTTCAATTGAAGAGTTATTTTCGATTGAGAGTTATTTTCAATTGAAGAGCTATTTTCAATTGAGTTATTTTCAATAGAAGAGCTATTTTCAATTGAGTTATTTTCAATTGAAGAGTTATTTGAAGAGTTATTTTCGATTGAGAGTTATTTTCAATTGAAAGGTTATTTTCCATTGAAGAGTTATTTTCAATTAAAGAGTTATTTTCAAATTAAAGAGTTATTTTAAATTGAAGAGTTATTTTCAATTGAAAGGTTATTTTCCATTGAAGAGTTATTTTCGATTGAAGAGTTATTTTCAATTGAAGAGTTATTTTACGTTGAAGAGCTATTTTCAGTTGAAGAGTTATTTTCAGTTGAAGAGTTATTTTCAATTGAAGAGTTATTTTCAGTTGAAGAGTTATTTTCAATTGAAGAGTTATTTTCAATTGAAGAGTTATTTTCAATTGAAGAGTTATTTTCAATTGAAGAGTTATTTTCAATTGAAGAGTTATTTTCAATTGAAGAGTTATTTTCAATTGAAGAGTTATTTTCAATTGAAGAGTTATTTTCAATTGAAGAGTTATTTTCAATTGAAGAATTATTTTCAATTGAAGAGTTATTTTCAATTGAAGAGTTATTTTCAATTGAAGAGTTATTTTCAATTGAAGAGTTATTTTCAATTGAAGAGTTATTTGAAGAGTTATTTTCAATTGAAGAGTTATTTGAAGAGTTATTTTCAATTGAAGAGTTATTTTCAATTGAAGAGTTATTTGAAGAGTTATTTCAATTGAAGAGTTATTTGAAGAGTTATTTTCAATTGAAGAGTTATTTGAAGAGTTATTTTCAATTGAAGAGTAATTTTCAATTGAAGAGTTATTTTCAATTGAAGAGTTATTTTCGATTGAGAGTTATTTTCAATTGAAGAGCTATTTTCAATTGAGTTATTTTCAATAGAAGAGCTATTTTCAATTGAGTTATTTTCAATTGAAGAGTTATTTGAAGAGTTATTTTCGATTGAGAGTTATTTTCAATTGAAAGGTTATTTTCCATTGAAGAGTTATTTTCAATTAAAGAGTTATTTTCAATTGAAGAGTTATTTTCAATTGAGGAGTTATTTTCAAATTAAAGAGTTATTTTAAATTGAAGAGTTATTTTCAATTGAAGAGTTATTTTCAATTGAAAGGTTATTTTCCATTGAAGAGTTATTTTCGATTGAAGAGTTATTTTCAATTGAAGAGTTATTTTACGTTGAAGAGCTATTTTCAGTTGAAGAGTTATTTTCAGTTGAAGAGTTATTTTCAATTAAAGAGTTATTTTCCATTGAAGAGTTATTTTCAATTAAAGAGTTATTTTCAATTGAAGAGTTATTTTCAATTGAAGAGTTATATTCAATTGAAGAGTTATTTTCAATTGAAGAGTTATTTTCAATTGAAGAATTATTTACAATTGAAGAGTTATTTTCAATTGAAGAGTTATTTTCAATTGAAGAGTTATTTTCAATTGAAGAGTTATTTTCAATTGAAGAGTTATTTGAAGAGTTATTTTCAATTGAAGAGTTATTTGAAGAGTTATTTTCAATTGAAGAGTTATTTTCAATTGAAGAGTTATTTGAAGAGTTATTTCAATTGAAGAGTTATTTGAAGAGTTATTTTCAATTGAAGAGTTATTTGAAGAGTTATTTGAAGAGTTATTTTCAATTGAAGAGTTATTTGAAGAGTTATTTTCAATTGAAGAGTTATTTGAAGAGTTATTTTCAATTGAAGAGTTATTTGAAGAGTTATTTTCAATTGAAGAGTTATTTTCGATTGAGAGTTATTTTCAATTGAAGAGTTATTTTCGATTGAGAGTTATTTTCAATTGAAGAGTTATTTGAAGAGTTATTTTCAATTGAAGAGTTATTTGAAGAGTTATTTTCAATTGAAGAGTTATTTGAAGAGTTATTTTCAATTGAAGAGTTATTTGAAGAGTTATTTTCAATTGAAGAGTTATTTGAAGAGTTATTTTCAATTGAAGAGTTATTTGAAGAGTTATTTTCAATTGAAGAGTTATTTGAAGAGTTATTTTCAATTGTCGAGTTATTTTCGATTGAGAGTTATTTTACGTTGAAGAGCTATTTTCAGTTGAAGAGTTATTTTCAGTTGAAGAGTTATTTTCAATTGAAGAGTTATTTTCCATTGAAGAGTTATTTTCAATTAAAGAGTTTATTTCAATTGAAGAGTTATTTTCAATTGAAGAGTTATATTCAATTGATGAGTTATTTTCAATTGAAGAGTTATTTTCAATTGAAGAGTTATTTTCAGTTGAAGAGTTATTTTCAATTGAAGAGTTATTTTCCAATGAAGAGATATTTTCAATTAAAGAGTTATTTTCAATTGAAGAGTTATATTCAATTGAAGAGTTATTTTGAATTGAAGAGTTATTTTCAATTGAAGAGTTATTTTCAATTGAAGAGTTATTTTCAATTGAAGAGTTATTTTCAATTGAAGAGTAATTTTCAATTGAAGAGTTATTTTCAATTGAAGAGTTATTTTCGATTGAGAGTTATTTTCAATTGAAGAGCTATTTTCAATTGAGTTATTTTCAATAGAAGAGCTATTTTCAATTGAGTTATTTTCAATTGAAGAGTTATTTGAAGAGTTATTTTCGATTGAGAGTTATTTTCAATTGAAGAGTTATTTTCAATTGAAGAGTTATTTTCAATTGAAGAGTTATTTTCAATTGAAGAGTTATTTTCAATTGAAAAGTTATTTTCAATTGAAGAGTTATTTTCCATTAAAGAGTTATTTTCAATTGAAGAGGTATTTTCGATTGAGAGTTATTTTCAATTGAAGAGTTATTTTCAATCGAAGGGTTATTTTCAATTGAAGAGTTATTTTTCATTGAAGAGTTATTTTCCATTGAAGAGTTATTTTCAATTGAAGAGTTATTTTCAATTGAAGAGTTATTTTCGATTGAGTTATATTCAATTGAAGAGTTATTTGAAGAGTTATTTTCAATTGAAGAGTTATTTGAAGAGTTATTTTCAATTGAAGAGTTATTTGAAGAGTTATTTGAAGAGTTATTTGAAGAGTTATTTTCAATTGAAGAGTTATTTGAAGAGTTATTTGAAGAGTTATTTGAAGAGTTATTTGAAGAGTTATTTTCAATTGAAGAGTTATTTTCAATTGAAGAGTTATTTGAAGAGTTATTTTCAATTGAAGAGTTATTTTCAATTGAAGAGTTATTTTCAATTGAAGAGTTATTTTCAATTGAAGAGTTATTTGAAGAGTTATTTTCAATTGAAGAGTTATTTGAAGAGTTATTTTCAATTGAAGAGTTATTTGAAGAGTTATTTTCAATTGAAGAGTTATTTGAAGAGTTATTTTCAATTGAAGAGTTATTTGAAGAGTTATTTTCAATTGAAGAGTTATTTGAAGAGTTATTTTCAATTGAAGAGTTATTTGAAGAGTTATTTTCAATTGAAGAGTTATTTGAAGAGTTATTTTCAATTGAAGAGTTATTTGAAGAGTTATTTTCAATTGAAGAGTTATTTTCGATTGAGAGTTATTTTCAATTGAAGAGTTATTTTCGATTGAGAGTTATTTTCAATTGAAGAGTTATTTGAAGAGTTATTTTCAATTGAAGAGTTATTTGAAGAGTTATTTTCAATTGAAGAGTTATTTGAAGAGTTATTTTCAATTGAAGAGTTATTTGAAGAGTTATTTTCAATTGAAGAGTTATTTGAAGAGTTATTTTCAATTGAAGAGTTATTTGAAGAGTTATTTTCAATTGAAGAGTTATTTGAAGAGTTATTTTCAATTGAAGAGTTATTTGAAGAGTTATTTCAATTGAAGAGTTATTTGAAGAGTTATTTTCAATTGAAGAGTTATTTGAAGAGTTATTTTCAATTGAAGAGTTATTTGAAGAGTTATTTTCAATTGAAGAGTTATTTGAAGAGTTATTTTCAATTGAAGAGTTATTTGAAGAGTTATTTTCAATTGAAGAGTTATTTTCGATTGAGAGTTATTTTCAATTGAAGAGTTATTTTCGATTGAGAGTTATTTTCAATTGAAGAGTTATTTGAAGAGTTATTTTCAATTGAAGAGTTATTTGAAGAGTTATTTTCAATTGAAGAGTTATTTGAAGAGTTATTTTCAATTGAAGAGTTATTTGAAGAGTTATTTTCAATTGAAGAGTTATTTGAAGAGTTATTTTCAATTGAAGAGTTATTTGAAGAGTTATTTTCAATTGAAGAGTTATTTGAAGAGTTATTTTCAATTGTCGAGTTATTTTCGATTGAGAGTTATTTTACGTTGAAGAGCTATTTTCAGTTGAAGAGTTATTTTCAGTTGAAGAGTTATTTTCAATTGAAGAGTTATTTTCCATTGAAGAGTTATTTTCAATTAAAGAGTTTATTTCAATTGAAGAGTTATTTTCAATTGAAGAGTTATATTCAATTGATGAGTTATTTTCAATTGAAGAGTTATTTTCAATTGAAGAGTTATTTTCAATTGAAGAGTTATTTTCAGTTGAAGAGTTATTTTCAATTGAAGAGTTATTTTCCAATGAAGAGTTATTTTCAATTAAAGAGTTATTTTCAATTGAAGAGTTATTTTCAATTGAAGAGTTATATTCAATTGAAGAGTTATTTTCAATTGAAGAGTTATTTTCAATTGAAGAGTTATTTTCAATTGAAGAGTTATTTTCAATTGAAGAGTTATTTTCAATTGAAGAGTTATTTTCAATTGAAGAGTTATTTTCAATTGAAGAGTTATTTTCAATTGAAGAGTTATTTTCAATTGAAGAGTAATTTTCAATTGAAGAGTTATTTTCAATTGAAGAGTTATTTTCGATTGAGAGTTATTTTCAATTGAAGAGCTATTTTCAATTGAGTTATTTTCAATAGAAGAGCTATTTTCAATTGAGTTATTTTCAATTGAAGAGTTATTTGAAGAGTTATTTTCGATTGAGAGTTATTTTCAATTGAAAGGTTATTTTCCATTGAAGAGTTATTTTCAATTAAAGAGTTATTTTCAATTGAAGAGTTATTTTCAATTGAGGAGTTATTTTCAAATTAAAGAGTTATTTTAAATTGAAGAGTTATTTTCAATTGATGAGTTATTTTCAATTGAAAGGTTATTTTCCATTGAAGAGTTATTTTCGATTGAAGAGTTATTTTCAATTGAAGAGTTATTTTACGTTGAAGAGCTATTTTCAGTTGAAGAGTTATTTTCAGTTGAAGAGTTATTTTCAATTAAAGAGTTATTTTCCATTGAAGAGTTATTTTCAATTAAAGAGTTATTTTCAATTGAAGAGTTATTTTCAATTGAAGAGTTATATTCAATTGAAGAGTTATTTTCAATTGAAGAGTTATTTTCAATTGAAGAGTTATTTTCAATTGAAGAGTTATTTTCAATTGAAGAGTTATTTTCAATTGAAGAGTTATTTTCAATTGAAGAGTTATTTTCAATTGAAGAGTTATTTTCAATTGAAGAGTTATTTGAAGAGTTATTTTCAATTGAAGAGTTATTTGAAGAGTTATTTTCAATTGAAGAGTTATTTGAAGAGTTATTTTCAATTGAAGAGTTATTTGAAGAGTTATTTTCAATTGAAGAGTTATTTGAAGAGTTATTTTCAATTGAAGAGTTATTTGAAGAGTTATTTTCAATTGAAGAGTTATTTTCAATTGAAGAGTTATTTGAAGAGTTATTTTCAATTGAAGAGTTATTTTCAATTGAAGAGTTATTTGAAGAGTTATTTTCAATTGAAGAGTTATTTGAAGAGTTATTTTCAATTGAAGAGTTATTTGAAGAGTTATTTCAATTGAAGAGTTATTTTCAATTGAAGAGTTATTTTCAATTGAAGAGTTATTTGAAGAGTTATTTTCAATTGAAGAGTTATTTGAAGAGTTATTTTCAATTGAAGAGTTATTTTCGATTGAGAGTTATTTTCAATTGAAGAGTTATTTTCGATTGAGAGTTATTTTCAATTGAAGAGTTATTTGAAGAGTTATTTTCAATTGAAGAGTTATTTGAAGAGTTATTTTCAATTGAAGAGTTATTTGAAGAGTTATTTTCAATTGAAGAGTTATTTGAAGAGTTATTTTCAATTGAAGAGTTATTTGAAGAGTTATTTTCAATTGAAGAGTTATTTGAAGAGTTATTTTCAATTGTCGAGTTATTTTCGATTGAGAGTTATTTTACGTTGAAGAGCTATTTTCAGTTGAAGAGTTATTTTCAGTTGAAGAGTTATTTTCAATTGAAGAGTTATTTTCAATTGAAGAGTTATTTTCAATTGAAAGGTGATTTTCCATTGAAGAGTTATTTTCAATTGAAGAGTTATTTTCAATTGAAAGGTTATTTTCCATTGAAGAGTTATTTTCAATTAAAGAGTTTATTTCAATTGAAGAGTTATTTTCAATTGAAGAGTTATATTCAATTGATGAGTTATTTTCAATTGAAGAGTTATTTTCAATTGAAGAGTTATTTTCAATTGAAGAGTTATTTTCAGTTGAAGAGTTATTTTCAATTGAAGAGTTATTTTCCAATGAAGAGTTATTTTCAATTAAAGAGTTATTTTCAATTGAAGAGTTATTTTCAATTGAAGAGTTATTTTCCATTAAAGAGTTATTTTCAATTGAAGAGGTATTTTCGATTGAGAGTTATTTTCAATTGAAGAGTTATTTTCAATTGAAGAGTTATTTTCAATTGAAGAGTTATTTTCAATTGAAGAGTTATTTTCAATTGAAGAGTAATTTTCAATTGAAGAGTTATTTTCAATTGAAGAGTTATTTTCGATTGAGAGTTATTTTCAATTGAAGAGCTATTTTCAATTGAGTTATTTTCAATAGAAGAGCTATTTTCAATTGAGTTATTTTCAATTGAAGAGTTATTTGAAGAGTTATTTTCGATTGAGAGTTATTTTCAATTGAAAGGTTATTTTCGATTGAGAGTTATTTTCAATTGAGGAGTTATTTTCAAATTAAAGAGTTATTTTCAATTGAAGAGTTATTTTCAATTGAAGAGTTATTTTCAATTGAAAGGTTATTTTCCATTGAAGAGTTATTTTCGATTGAAGAGTTATTTTCAATTGAAGAGTTATTTGAAGAGTTATTTTCAATTGAAGAGTTATTTTCAATTGAAAGGTGATTTTCCATTGAAGAGTTATTTTCAATTGAAGAGTTATTTTCCATTAAAGAGTTATTTTCAATTGAAGAGTTATTTTCGATTGGGAGTTATTTTCAATTGAAGAGTTATTTTCAATTGAAGAGTTATTTTCGATTGAAGAGTTATTTTCCATTGAAGAGTTATTTTCAATCGAAGAGTTATTTTCAATCGAAGGGTTATTTTCAATTGAAGAGTTATTTTTCATTGAAGAGTTATTTTCCATTGAAGAGTTATTTTCAATTGAAGAGTTATTTTTCATTGAAGAGTTATTTTCCATTGAAGAGTTATTTTCAATTGAAGAGTTATTTTCAATTGAAGAGTTATTTTCAATTGAAGAGTTATTTTCAATTGAAGAGTTATTTTCGATTGAGTTATTTTCAATTGAAGAGTTATTTGAAGAGTTATTTTCAATTAAAGAGTTATTTTCAATTGAAGAGTTATTTTCCATTGAGGAGTTATTTTCAATTAAAGAGTTATTTTCAATTGAAGAGTTATTTTCAATTGAAGAGTTATTTTCAATTGAAAGGTGATTTTCATTGAAGAGTTATTTTCAATTGAAGAGTTATTTTCAATTGAAATGTTATTTTCAATTGAAGAGTTATTTTACGTTGAAGAGCTATTTTCAGATGAAGAGTTATTTTCAGTTGAAGAGTTATTTTCAATTGAAGAGTTATTTTCAATTGAAGAGTTATTTTCAATTGAAGAGTTATATTCAATTGAAGAGTTATTTTCAATTGAAGAGGTATTTTCGATTGAGAGTTATTTTCAATTGAAGAGTTATTTTCAATTGACGAGTTATTTTCAATCGTAGAGTTATTTTCAGTTGAAGAGTTATTTTCAATTGAAGAGTTATTTTCGATTGAAGAGTTATTTTCCATTGAAGAGTTATTTTCAATTGAAGAGTTATTTTTCATTGAAGAGTTATTTTCCATTGAAGAGTTATTTTCAATTGAAGAGTTATTTTCAATTGAAGAGTTATTTTCAATTGAAGAGTTATTTTCGATTGAGTTATTTTCAATTGAAGAGTTATTTTCGATTGAGTTATTTTCAATTGAAGAGTTATTTGAAGAGTTATTTTCAATTAAAGAGTTATTTTCAATTGAAGAGTTATTTTCAATTGAGGAGTTATTTTCAACTAAAGAGTTATTTTCAATTGAAGAGTTATTTTCAATTGAAGAGTTATTTTCAATTGAAGAGTTATTTTCAATTGAAACGTGATTTTCCATTGAAGAGTTATTTTCAATTGAAGAGTTATTTTCAATTGAAGAGTTATTTCACGTTGAAGAGCTATTTTCAGTTGAAGAGTTATTTTCAGTTGAAGAGTTATTTTCAATTGAAGAGTTATTTTCCATTGAAGAGTTATTTTCAATTAAAGAGTTATTTTCAATTGAAGAGTTATTTTCAATTGAAGAGTTATATTCAATTGATGAGTTATTTTCAATTGAAGAGTTATTTTCAATTCAAGAGTTATTTTCAATTGAAGAGCTATTTTCAATTGAAGAGTTATTTTCAATTGAAGAGTTATTTTCAATTGAAAGGTTATTTTCCATTGAAGAGTTATTTTCAATTGAAGAGTTATTTTCTATTGTAGAGTTATTTTCAATTGAAAGGTTATTTTCCATTGAAGAGTTATTTTCAATTAAAGAGTTATTTTCAATTGAAGAGTTATTTTCAATTGAAGAGTTATTTTCAATTGAAGAGTTATTTTCAATTGAAGAGTTATTTTCAATGTAAAGGTGATTTTCCATTGAAGAGTTATTTTCAATTGAAGAGTTATTTTCAATTGAAGAGTTATTTTCAATTGAAGAGTTATTTTCAATTGAAAGGTTATTTTCCATTGAAGAGTTATTTTCGATTGAAGAGTTATTTTCAATTGAAGAGTTATTTTCAATTGAAGAGTTATTTTCAATTGAAGAGTTATTTTCAATTGAAGAGTTATTTTCAATTGAAGAGTTATTTTCAATTGAAGAGTTATTTTCAATTGAAGAGTTATTTTCAATTGAAGAGTTATTTTCAATTGAAAGGTGATTTTCCATTGAAGAGTTATTTTCAATTGAAGAGGTATTTTCCATTAAAGAGTTATTTTCAATTGAAGAGTTATTTTCGATTGAGAGTTATTTTCAATTGAAGAGTTATTTTCAATCGAAGGGTTATTTTCAATTGAAGAGTTATTTTTCATTGAAGTATTATTTTCCATTGAAGAGTTATTTTCAATTGAAGAGTTATTTTCCATTGAAGAGTTATTTTCAATTGAAAGGTTATTTTCCATTGAAGAGTTATTTTCGATTGAAGAGTTATTTTCAATTGAAGAGTTATTTTACGTTGAAGAGCTATTTTCAGTTGAAGAGTTATTTTCAATTGAAGAGTTATTTTCAATTGAAGAGTTATTTTCAATTGAAAGGTTATTTTCCATTGAAGAGTTATTTTCAATTGAAGAGTTATTTTCAATTGAAGAGTTATTTTCAATGTAAAGGTGATTTTCCATTGAAGAGTTATTTTCGATTGAAGAGTTATTTTCAATTGAAGAGTTATTTTCAATTGAAGAGTTATTTCAATTGAAGAGTTATTTTCAATTGAAAGGTGATTTTCCATTGAAGAGTTATTTTCAATTGAAGAGTTATTTTCCATTAAAGAGTTATTTTAAATTGAAGAGTTATTTTCGATTGAGAGTTATTTTCAATTGAAGAGTTATTTTCAATCGAAGGGTTATTTTCAATTGAAGAGTTATTTTCAATTGAAAGGTTATTTTCAATTTAAGAGTTATTTTACGTTGAAGAGCTATTTTCAGTTGAAGAGTTATTTTCAATTGAAGAGTTATTTTCAGTTGAAGAGTTGTTTTCAATTGAAGAGTTATTTTCAATTGAAGAGTTATTTTCAATTGAAGAGTTATTTTCAATTGAAGAGTTATTTTCAATTGAAGAGTTATTTTCAATTGAAGAGTTATTTTCAATTGAATATTTATTTTCAATTGAAGAGTTATTTTCAATTGAAGAGTTATTTTCGATTGAGAGTTATTTTCAATTGAAGAGCTATTTTCAATTGAGTTATTTTCAATTGAAGAGCTATTTTCAATTGAGTTATTTTCAATTGAAGAGTTATTTGAAGAGTTATTTTCGATTGAGAGTTATTTTCAATTGAAAGGTTATTTTCCATTGAAGAGTTATTTTCAATTAAAGAGTTATTTTCAATTGAAGAGTTATTTTCAATTGAAGAGTTATTTTCAATTGAAGAGTTATTTTCAATTGAAAGGTGATTTTCCATTGAAGAGTTATTTTCAATTGAAGAGTTATTTTCAATTGAAAGGTTATTTTCAATTGAAGAGTTATTTTACGTTGAAGAGCTATTTTCAGTTGAAGAGTTATTTTCAATTGAAGAGTTATTTTCAATTGAAGAGTTATTTTCAATTGAAGAGTTATTTTCAATTGAAGAGTTATTTTCAATTGAAGAGTTATTTTCAATTGAAGAGTTATTTTCAATTGAAGAGTTATTTTCAATTGAAGAGTTATTTTCAATTGAAGAGTTATTTTCAATTGAAGAGTTATTTTCAATTGAAGAGTTATTTTCAATTGAAGAGTTATTTTCAATTGAAGAGTTATTTTCCATTAAAGAGTTATTTTCAATTGAAGAGGTATTTTCGATTGAGAGTTATTTTCAATCGAAGGGTTATTTTCAATTGAAGAGTTATTTTTCATTGAAGAGTTATTTTCCATTGAAGAGTTATTTTCAATTGAAGAGTTATTTTCAATTGAAGAGTTATTTTCGATTGAGTTATATTCAATTGAAGAGTTATTTGAAGAGTTATTTTCAATTGAAGAGTTATTTTCAATTGAAGAGTTATATTCAATTGAAGAGTTATTTTCAATTGAAGAGTTATTTTCATTTGAAGAGTTATTTTCAATTGAAGAGTCATTTTCAATTGAAGAGTTATTTTCAATTGAAGAGTTATTTTCAATTGAAGAGTTATTTTCAATTGAAGAGTTATTTTCCATTAAAGAGTTATTTTCAATTGAAGAGGTATTTTCGATTGAGAGTTATTTTCAATTGAAGAGTTATTTTCAATCGAAGGGTTATTTTCAATTGAAGAGTTATTTTTCATTGAAGAGTTATTTTCCATTGAAGAGTTATTTTCAATTGAAGAGTTATTTTCAATTGAAGAGTTATTTTCGATTGAGTTATATTCAATTGAAGAGTTATTTGAAGAGTTATTTTCAATTGAAGAGTTATTTGAAGAGTTATTTGAAGAGTTATTTTCAATTGAAGAGTTATTTGAAGAGTTATTTTCAATTGAAGAGTTATTTTCAATTGAAGAGTTATTTTCAATTGAAGAGTTATTTGAAGAGTTATTTTCAATTGAAGAGTTATTTGAAGAGTTATTTTCAATTGAAGAGTTATTTGAAGAGTTATTTTCAATTGAAGAGTTATTTGAAGAGTTATTTTCAATTGAAGAGTTATTTGAAGAGTTATTTTCAATTGAAGAGTTATTTTCAATTGAAGAGTTATTTGAAGAGTTATTTTCAATTGAAGAGTTATTTTCAATTGAAGAGTTATTTGAAGAGTTATTTTCAATTGAAGAGTTATTTGAAGAGTTATTTTCAATTGAAGAGTTATTTCAATTGAAGAGTTATTTGAAGAGTTATTTTCAATTGAAGAGTTATTTCAATTGAAGAGTTATTTGAAGAGTTATTTTCAATTGAAGAGTTATTTGAAGAGTTATTTTCAATTGAAGAGTTATTTGAAGAGTTATTTTCAATTGAAGAGTTATTTGAAGAGTTATTTTCAATTGAAGAGTTATTTTCGATTGAGAGTTATTTTCAATTGAAGAGTTATTTTCGATTGAGAGTTATTTTCAATTGAAGAGTTATTTGAAGAGTTATTTTCAATTGAAGAGTTATTTGAAGAGTTATTTTCAATTGAAGAGTTATTTTCAATTGAAGAGTTATTTGAAGAGTTATTTTCAATTGAAGAGTTATTTGAAGAGTTATTTTCAATTGAAGAGTTATTTGAAGAGTTATTTTCAATTGTCGAGTTATTTTCGATTGAGAGTTATTTTACGTTGAAGAGCTATTTTCAGTTGAAGAGTTATTTTCAGTTGAAGAGTTATTTTCAATTGAAGAGTTATTTTCCATTGAAGAGTTATTTTCAATTAAAGAGTTTATTTCAATTGAAGAGTTATTTTCAATTGAAGAGTTATATTCAATTGATGAGTTATTTTCAATTGAAGAGTTATTTTCAATTGAAGAGTTATTTTCAATTGAAGAGTTATTTTCAGTTGAAGAGTTATTTTCAATTGAAGAGTTATTTTCCAATGAAGAGTTATTTTCAATTAAAGAGTTATTTTCAATTGAAGAGTTATTTTCAATTGAAGAGTTATATTCAATTGAAGAGTTATTTTGAATTGAAGAGTTATTTTCAATTGAAGAGTTATTTTCAATTGAAGAGTTATTTTCAATTGAAGAGTTATTTTCAATTGAAGAGTTATTTTCAATTGAAGAGTTATTTTCAATTGAAGAGTTATTTTCAATTGAAGAGTTATTTTCAATTGAAGAGTTATTTTCAATTGAAGAGTAATTTTCAATTGAAGAGTTATTTTCAATTGAAGAGTTATTTTCGATTGAGAGTTATTTTCAATTGAAGAGCTATTTTCAATTGAGTTATTTTCAATAGAAGAGCTATTTTCAATTGAGTTATTTTCAATTGAAGAGTTATTTGAAGAGTTATTTTCGATTGAGAGTTATTTTCAATTGAAAGGTTATTTTCCATTGAAGAGTTATTTTCAATTAAAGAGTTATTTTCAAATTAAAGAGTTATTTTAAATTGAAGAGTTATTTTCAATTGAAGAGTTATTTTCAATTGAAAGGTTATTTTCCATTGAAGAGTTATTTTCGATTGAAGAGTTATTTTCAATTGAAGAGTTATTTTACGTTGAAGAGCTATTTTCAGTTGAAGAGTTATTTTCAGTTGAAGAGTTATTTTCAATTGAAGAGTTATTTTCAATTGAAGAGTTATTTTCAATTGAAGAGTTATTTTCAATTGAAGAGTTATTTTCAATTGAAGAGTTATTTTCAATTGAAGAGTTATTTTCAATTGAAGAGTTATTTTCAATTGAAGAGTTATTTTCAATTGAAGAGTTATTTTCAATTGAAGAGTTATTTTCAATTGAAGAATTATTTTCAATTGAAGAGTTATTTTCAATTGAAGAGTTATTTTCAATTGAAGAGTTATTTGAAGAGTTATTTCAATTGAAGAGTTATTTTCAATTGAAGAGTTATTTGAAGAGTTATTTTCAATTGAAGAGTAATTTTCAATTGAAGAGTTATTTTCAATTGAAGAGTTATTTTCGATTGAGAGTTATTTTCAATTGAAGAGCTATTTTCAATTGAGTTATTTTCAATAGAAGAGCTATTTTCAATTGAGTTATTTTCAATTGAAGAGTTATTTGAAGAGTTATTTTCGATTGAGAGTTATTTTCAATTGAAAGGTTATTTTCCATTGAAGAGTTATTTTCAATTAAAGAGTTATTTTCAATTGAAGAGTTATTTTCAATTGAGGAGTTATTTTCAAATTAAAGAGTTATTTTAAATTGAAGAGTTATTTTCAATTGAAGAGTTATTTTCAATTGAAAGGTTATTTTCCATTGAAGAGTTATTTTCGATTGAAGAGTTATTTTCAATTGAAGAGTTATTTTACGTTGAAGAGCTATTTTCAGTTGAAGAGTTATTTTCAGTTGAAGAGTTATTTTCAATTAAAGAGTTATTTTCCATTGAAGAGTTATTTTCAATTAAAGAGTTATTTTCAATTGAAGAGTTATTTTCAATTGAAGAGTTATATTCAATTGAAGAGTTATTTTCAATTGAAGAGTTATTTTCAATTGAAGAATTATTTTCAATTGAAGAGTTATTTTCAATTGAAGAGTTATTTTCAATTGAAGAGTTATTTTCAATTGAAGAGTTATTTTCAATTGAAGAGTTATTTGAAGAGTTATTTTCAATTGAAGAGTTATTTGAAGAGTTATTTTCTATTGAAGAGTTATTTTCAATTGAAGAGTTATTTGAAGAGTTATTTCAATTGAAGAGTTATTTGAAGAGTTATTTTCAATTGAAGAGTTATTTGAAGAGTTATTTGAAGAGTTATTTTCAATTGAAGAGTTATTTGAAGAGTTATTTTCAATTGAAGAGTTATTTGAAGAGTTATTTTCAATTGAAGAGTTATTTGAAGAGTTATTTTCAATTGAAGAGTTATTTTCGATTGAGAGTTATTTTCAATTGAAGAGTTATTTTCGATTGAGAGTTATTTTCAATTGAAGAGTTATTTGAAGAGTTATTTTCAATTGAAGAGTTATTTGAAGAGTTATTTTCAATTGAAGAGTTATTTGAAGAGTTATTTTCAATTGAAGAGTTATTTGAAGAGTTATTTTCAATTGAAGAGTTATTTGAAGAGTTATTTTCAATTGAAGAGTTATTTGAAGAGTTATTTTCAATTGTCGAGTTATTTTCGATTGAGAGTTATTTTACGTTGAAGAGCTATTTTCAGTTGAAGAGTTATTTTCAGTTGAAGAGTTATTTTCAATTGAAGAGTTATTTTCCATTGAAGAGTTATTTTCAATTAAAGAGTTTATTTCAATTGAAGAGTTATTTTCAATTGAAGAGTTATATTCAATTGATGAGTTATTTTCAATTGAAGAGTTATTTTCAATTGAAGAGTTATTTTCAGTTGAAGAGTTATTTTCAATTGAAGAGTTATTTTCCAATGAAGAGATATTTTCAATTAAAGAGTTATTTTCAATTGAAGAGTTATTTTCAATTGAAGAGTTATATTCAATTGAAGAGTTATTTTGAATTGAAGAGTTATTTTCAATTGAAGAGTTATTTTCAATTGAAGAGTTATTTTCAATTGAAGAGTTATTTTCGATTGAGAGTTATTTTCAATTGAAGAGTTATTTGAAGAGTTATTTTCAATTGAAGAGTTATTTGAAGAGTTATTTTCAATTGAAGAGTTATTTGAAGAGTTATTTTCAATTGAAGAGTTATTTGAAGAGTTATTTTCAATTGAAGAGTTATTTGAAGAGTTATTTTCAATTGAAGAGTTATTTGAAGAGTTATTTTCAATTGAAGAGTTATTTGAAGAGTTATTTTCAATTGAAGAGTTATTTGAAGAGTTATTTTCAATTGTCGAGTTATTTTAGATTGAGAGTTATTTTACGTTGAAGAGCTATTTTCAGTTGAAGAGTTATTTTCAGTTGAAGAGTTATTTTCAATTGAAGAGTTATTTTCCATTGAAGAGTTATTTTCAATTAAAGAGTTTATTTCAATTGAAGAGTTATTTTCAATTGAAGAGTTATATTCAATTGATGAGTTATTTTCAATTGAAGAGTTATTTTCAATTGAAGAGTTATTTTCAGTTGAAGAGTTATTTTCAATTGAAGAGTTATTTTCCAATGAAGAGATATTTTCAATTAAAGAGTTATTTTCAATTGAAGAGTTATTTTCAATTGAAGAGTTATATTCAATTGAAGAGTTATTTTGAATTGAAGAGTTATTTTCAAGTGAAGAGTTATTTTCAATTGAAGAGTTATTTTCAATTGAAGAGTTATTTTCAATTGAAGAGTAATTTTCAATTGAAGAGTTATTTTCAATTGAAGAGTTATTTTCGATTGAGAGTTATTTTCAATTGAAGAGTTATTTTCGATTGAGAGTTATTTTCAATTGAAGAGTTATTTGAAGAGTTATTTTCAATTGAAGAGTTATTTGAAGAGTTATTTTCAATTGAAGAGTTATTTGAAGAGTTATTTTCAATTGAAGAGTTATTTGAAGAGTTATTTTCAATTGAAGAGTTATTTGAAGAGTTATTTTCAATTGAAGAGTTATTTGAAGAGTTATTTTCAATTGAAGAGTTATTTGAAGAGTTATTTTCAATTGTCGAGTTATTTTCGATTGAGAGTTATTTTACGTTGAAGAGCTATTTTCAGTTGAAGAGTTATTTTCAGTTGAAGAGTTATTTTCAATTGAAGAGTTATTTTCCATTGAAGAGTTATTTTCAATTAAAGAGTTTATTTCAATTGAAGAGTTATTTTCAATTGAAGAGTTATATTCAATTGATGAGTTATTTTCAATTGAAGAGTTATTTTCAATTGAAGAGTTATTTTCAGTTGAAGAGTTATTTTCAATTGAAGAGTTATTTTCCAATGAAGAGATATTTTCAATTAAAGAGTTATTTTCAATTGAAGAGTTATTTTCAATTGAAGAGTTATATTCAATTGAAGAGTTATTTTGAATTGAAGAGTTATTTTCAATTGAAGAGTTATTTTCAATTGAAGAGTTATTTTCAATTGAAGAGTTATTTTCAATTGAAGAGTAATTTTCAATTGAAGAGTTATTTTCAATTGAAGAGTTATTTTCGATTGAGAGTTATTTTCAATTGAAGAGCTATTTTCAATTGAGTTATTTTCAATAGAAGAGCTATTTTCAATTGAGTTATTTTCAATTGAAGAGTTATTTGAAGAGTTATTTTCGATTGAGAGTTATTTTCAATTGAAGAGTTATTTTCAATTGAAGAGTTATTTTCAATTGAAGAGTTATTTTCAATTGAAGAGTTATTTTCAATTGAAGAGTTATTTTCAATTGAAGAGTTATTTTCGATTGAGTTATATTCAATTGAAGAGTTATTTGAAGAGTTATTTTCAATTGAAGAGTTATTTGAAGAGTTATTTTCAATTGAAGAGTTATTTGAAGAGTTATTTTCAATTGAAGAGTTATTTGAAGAGTTATTTGAAGAGTTATTTGAAGAGTTATTTTCAATTGAAGAGTTATTTGAAGAGTTATTTGAAGAGTTATTTGAAGAGTTATTTGAAGAGTTATTTTCAATTGAAGAGTTATTTTCAATTGAAGAGTTATTTGAAGAGTTATTTTCAATTGAAGAGTTATTTTCAATTGAAGAGTTATTTTCAATTGAAGAGTTATTTTCCATTAAAGAGTTATTTTCAATTGAAGAGGTATTTTCGATTGAGAGTTATTTTCAATTGAAGAGTTATTTTCAATCGAAGGGTTATTTTCAATTGAAGAGTTATTTTTCATTGAAGAGTTATTTTCCATTGAAGAGTTATTTTCAATTGAAGAGTTATTTTCAATTGAAGAGTTATTTTCGATTGAGTTATATTCAATTGAAGAGTTATTTGAAGAGTTATTTTCAATTGAAGAGTTATTTGAAGAGTTATTTTCAATTGAAGAGTTATTTGAAGAGTTATTTGAAGAGTTATTTGAAGAGTTATTTTCAATTGAAGAGTTATTTGAAGAGTTATTTGAAGAGTTATTTGAAGAGTTATTTTCAATTGAAGAGTTATTTTCAATTGAAGAGTTATTTGAAGAGTTATTTTCAATTGAAGAGTTATTTTCAATTGAAGAGTTATTTTCAATTGAAGAGTTATTTTCAATTGAAGAGTTATTTGAAGAGTTATTTTCAATTGAAGAGTTATTTGAAGAGTAATTTTCAATTGAAGAGTTATTTGAAGAGTTATTTTCAATTGAAGAGTTATTTGAAGAGTTATTTTCAATTGAAGAGTTATTTGAAGAGTTATTTTCAATTGAAGAGTTATTTGAAGAGTTATTTTCAATTGAAGAGTTATTTGAAGAGTTATTTTCAATTGAAGAGTTATTTGAAGAGTTATTTTCAATTGAAGAGTTATTTGAAGAGTTATTTCAATTGAAGAGTTATCTGAAGAGTTATTTTCAATTGAAGAGTTATTTGAAGAGTTATTTTCAATTGAAGAGTTATTTGAAGAGTTATTTTCAATTGAAGAGTTATTTGAAGAGTTATTTTCAATTGAAGAGTTATTTGAAGAGTTATTTTCAATTGAAGAGTTATTTGAAGAGTTATTTCAATTGAAGAGTTATTTGAAGAGTTATTTTCAATTGAAGAGTTATTTGAAGAGTTATTTTCAATTGAAGAGTTATTTGAAGAGTTATTTTCAATTGAAGAGTTATTTGAAGAGTTATTTTCAATTGAAGAGTTATTTGAAGAGTTATTTTCAATTGAAGAGTTATTTTCGATTGAGAGTTATTTTCAATTGAAGAGTTATTTGAAGAGTTATTTTCAATTGAAGAGTTATTTGAAGAGTTATTTTCAATTGAAGAGTTATTTGAAGAGTTATTTTCAATTGAAGAGTTATTTGAAGAGTTATTTTCAATTGAAGAGTTATTTGAAGAGTTATTTTCAATTGAAGAGTTATTTGAAGAGTTATTTTCAATTGTCGAGTTATTTTCGATTGAGAGTTATTTTACGTTGAAGAGCTATTTTCAGTTGAAGAGTTATTTTCAGTTGAAGAGTTATTTTCAATTGAAGAGTTATTTTCCATTGAAGAGTTATTTTCAATTAAAGAGTTTATTTCAATTGAAGAGTTATTTTCAATTGAAGAGTTATATTCAATTGATGAGTTATTTTCAATTGAAGAGTTATTTTCAATTGAAGAGTTATTTTCAATTGAAGAGTTATTTTCAGTTGAAGAGTTATTTTCAATTGAAGAGTTATTTTCCAATGAAGAGTTATTTTCAATTAAAGAGTTATTTTCAATTGAAGAGTTATTTTCAATTGAAGAGTTATATTCAATTGAAGAGTTATTTTCAATTGAAGAGTTATTTTCAATTGAAGAGTTATTTTCAATTGAAGAGTTATTTTCAATTGAAGAGTTATTTTCAATTGAAGAGTTATTTTCAATTGAAGAGTTATTTTCAATTGAAGAGTTATTTTCAATTGAAGAGTTATTTTCAATTGAAGAGTTATTTTCAATTGAAGAGTTATTTTCAATTGAAGAGTTATTTTCAATTGAAGAGTAATTTTCAATTGAAGAGTTATTTTCAATTGAAGAGTTATTTTCGATTGAGAGTTATTTTCAATTGAAGAGCTATTTTCAATTGAGTTATTTTCAATAGAAGAGCTATTTTCAATTGAGTTATTTTCAATTGAAGAGTTATTTGAAGAGTTATTTTCGATTGAGAGATATTTTCAATTGAAAGGTTATTTTCCATTGAAGAGTTATTTTCAATTAAAGAGTTATTTTCAATTGAAGAGTTATTTTCAATTGAGGAGTTATTTTCAAATTAAAGAGTTATTTTAAATTGAAGAGTTATTTTCAATTGAAGAGTTATTTTCAATTGAAAGGTTATTTTCCATTGAAGAGTTATTTTCGATTGAAGAGTTATTTTCAATTGAAGAGTTATTTTACGTTGAAGAGCTATTTTCAGTTGAAGAGTTATTTTCAGTTGAAGAGTTATTTTCAATTAAAGAGTTATTTTCCATTGAAGAGTTATTTTCAATTAAAGAGTTATTTTCAATTGAAGAGTTATTTTCAATTGAAGAGTTATATTCAATTGAAGAGTTATTTTCAATTGAAGAGTTATTTTCAATTGAAGAGTTATTTTCAATTGAAGAGTTATTTTCAATTGAAGAGTTATTTTCAATTGAAGAGTTATTTTCAATTGAAGAGTTATTTTCAATTGAAGAGTTATTTGAAGAGTTATTTTCAATTGAAGAGTTATTTGAAGAGTTATTTTCAATTGAAGAGTTATTTGAAGAGTTATTTTCAATTGAAGAGTTATTTGAAGAGTTATTTTCAATTGAAGAGTTATTTGAAGAGTTATTTTCAATTGAAGAGTTATTTTCGATTGAGAGTTATTTTCAATTGAAGAGTTATTTTCGATTGAGAGTTATTTTCAATTGAAGAGTTATTTGAAGAGTTATTTTCAATTGAAGAGTTATTTGAAGAGTTATTTTCAATTGAAGAGTTATTTGAAGAGTTATTTTCAATTGAAGAGTTATTTGAAGAGTTATTTTCAATTGAAGAGTTATTTGAAGAGTTATTTTCAATTGAAGAGTTATTTGAAGAGTTATTTTCAATTGAAGAGTTATTTGAAGAGTTATTTTCAATTGTCGAGTTATTTTCGATTGAGAGTTATTTTACGTTGAAGAGCTATTTTCAGTTGAAGAGTTATTTTCAGTTGAAGAGTTATTTTCAATTGAAGAGTTATTTTCCATTGAAGAGTTATTTTCAATTAAAGAGTTTATTTCAATTGAAGAGTTATTTTCAATTGAAGAGTTATATTCAATTGATGAGTTATTTTCAATTGAAGAGTTATTTTCAATTGAAGAGTTATTTTCAATTGAAGAGTTATTTTCAGTTGAAGAGTTATTTTCAATTGAAGAGTTATTTTCCAATGAAGAGTTATTTTCAATTAAAGAGTTATTTTCAATTGAAGAGTTATTTTCAATTGAAGAGTTATATTCAATTGAAGAGTTATTTTGAATTGAAGAGTTATTTTGAATTGAAGAGTTATTTTCAATTGAAGAGTTATTTTCAATTGAAGAGTTATTTGAAGAGTTATTTTCGATTGAGAGTTATTTTCAATTGAAAGGTTATTTTCCATTGAAGAGTTATTTTCAATTAAAGAGTTATTTTCAATTGAAGAGTTATTTTCGATTGAAGAGTTATTTTCAATTGAAGAGTTATTTTACGTTGAAGAGCTATTTTCAGTTGAAGAGTTATTTTCAGTTGAAGAGTTATTTTCAATTAAAGAGTTATTTTCCATTGAAGAGTTATTTTCCATTGAAGAGTTATTTTCGATTGAAGAGTTATTTTCAATTGAAGAGTTATTTTACGTTGAAGAGCTATTTTCAGTTGAAGAGTTATTTTCAGTTGAAGAGTTATTTTCAATTAAAGAGTTATTTTCCATTGAAGAGTTATTTTCAATTAAAGAGTTATTTTCAATTGAAGAGTTATTTTCAATTGAAGAGTTATATTCAATTGAAGAGTTATTTTCAATTGAAGAGTTATTTTCAATTGAAGAGTTATTTTCAATTGAAGAGTTATTTTCAATTGAAGAGTTATTTTCAATTGAAGAGTTATTTTCAATTGAAGAGTTATTTTCAATTGAAGAGTTATTTTCAATTGAAGAGTTATTTTCAATTGAAGAGTTATTTGAAGAGTTATTTTCAATTGAAGAGTTATTTGAAGAGTTATTTTCAATTGAAGAGTTATTTGAAGAGTTATTTTCAATTGAAGAGTTATTTGAAGAGTTATTTTCAATTGAAGAGTTATTTGAAGAGTTATTTTCAATTGAAGAGTTATTTGAAGAGTTATTTTCAATTGAAGAGTTATTTGAAGAGTTATTTTCAATTGAAGAGTTATTTTCAATTGAAGAGTTATTTGAAGAGTTATTTTCAATTGAAGAGTTATTTTCAATTGAAGAGTTATTTGAAGAGTTATTTTCAATTGAAGAGTTATTTGAAGAGTTATTTTCAATTGAAGAGTTATTTGAAGAGTTATTTCAATTGAAGAGTTATTTGAAGAGTTATTTTCAATTGAAGAGTTATTTGAAGAGTTATTTTCAATTGAAGAGTTATTTGAAGAGTTATTTTCAATTGAAGAGTTATTTTCGATTGAGAGTTATTTTCAATTGAAGAGTTATTTTCGATTGAGAGTTATTTTCAATTGAAGAGTTATTTGAAGAGTTATTTTCAATTGAAGAGTTATTTGAAGAGTTATTTTCAATTGAAGAGTTATTTGAAGAGTTATTTTCAATTGAAGAGTTATTTGAAGAGTTATTTTCAATTGAAGAGTTATTTGAAGAGTTATTTTTCAATTGAAGAGTTATTTGAAGAGTTATTTTCAATTGTCGAGTTATTTTCGATTGAGAGTTATTTTACGTTGAAGAGCTATTTTCAGTTGAAGAGTTATTTTCAGTTGAAGAGTTATTTTCAATTGAAGAGTTATTTTCCATTGAAGAGTTATTTTCAATTAAAGAGTTTATTTCAATTGAAGAGTTATTTTCAATTGAAGAGTTATATTCAATTGATGAGTTATTTTCAATTGAAGAGTTATTTTCAATTGAAGAGTTATTTTCAATTGAAGAGTTATTTTCAGTTGAAGAGTTATTTTCAATTGAAGAGTTATTTTCCAATGAAGAGTTATTTTCAATTAAAGAGTTATTTTCAATTGAAGAGTTATTTTCAATTGAAGAGTTATATTCAATTGAAGAGTTATTTGAATAGAAGAGTTATTTTGAATTGAAGAGTTATTTTCAATTGAAGAGTTATTTTCAATTGAAGAGTTATTTGAAGAGTTATTTTCGATTGAGAGTTATTTTCAATTGAAAGGTTATTTTCCATTGAAGAGTTATTTTCAATTAAAGAGTTATTTTCAATTGAAGAGTTATTTTCGATTGAAGAGTTATTTTCAATTGAAGAGTTATTTTACGTTGAAGAGCTATTTTCAGTTGAAGAGTTATTTTCAGTTGAAGAGTTATTTTCAATTAAAGAGTTATTTTCCATTGAAGAGTTATTTTCAATTAAAGAGTTATTTTCAATTGAAGAGTTATTTTCAATTGAAGAGTTATATTCAATTGAAGAGTTATTTTCAATTGAAGAGTTATTTTCAATTGAAGAGTTATTTTCAATTGAAGAGTTATTTTCAATTGAAGAGTTATTTTCAATTGAAGAGTTATTTTCAATTGAAGAGTTATTTTCAATTGAAGAGTTATTTTCAATTGAAGAGTTATTTTCAATTGAAGAGTTATTTTCAATTGAAGAGTTATTTGAAGAGTTATTTTCAATTGAAGAGTTATTTGAAGAGTTATTTTCAATTGAAGAGTTATTTGAAGAGTTATTTTCAATTGAAGAGTTATTTGAAGAGTTATTTTCAATTGAAGAGTTATTTGAAGAGTTATTTTCAATTGAAGAGTTATTTGAAGAGTTATTTTCAATTGAAGAGTTATTTGAAGAGTTATTTTCAATTGAAGAGTTATTTGAAGAGTTATTTTCAATTGAAGAGTTATTTTCAATTGAAGAGTTATTTGAAGAGTTATTTTCAATTGAAGAGTTATTTGAAGAGTTATTTTCAATTGAAGAGTTATTTGAAGAGTTATTTCAATTGAAGAGTTATTTGAAGAGTTATTTTCAATTGAAGAGTTATTTGAAGAGTTATTTTCAATTGAAGAGTTATTTTCGATTGAGAGTTATTTTCAATTGAAGAGTTATTTGAAGAGTTATTTTCAATTGAAGAGTTATTTTCGATTGAGAGTTATTTTCAATTGAAGAGTTATTTTCGATTGAGAGTTATTTTCAATTGAAGAGTTATTTTCAATTGAAGAGTTATTTGAAGAGTTATTTTCAATTGAAGAGTTATTTGAAGAGTTATTTTCAATTGAAGAGTTATTTGAAGAGTTATTTTCAATTGAAGAGTTATTTGAAGAGTTATTTTCAATTGAAGAGTTATTTGAAGAGTTATTTTCAATTGAAGAGTTATTTTCAATTGAAGAGTTATTTTCAATTGAAGAGTTATTTTCAATTGAAGAGTTATTTTCAATTGAAGAGTTATTTTCAATTGAAGAGTTATTTTCAGTTGAAGAGTTATTTTCAATTGAAGAGTTATTTTCCAATGAAGAGTTATTTTCAATTAAAGAGTTATTTTCAATTGAAGAGTTATTTTCAATTGAAGAGTTATATTCAATTGAAGAGTTATTTTGAATTGAAGAGTTATTTTCAATTGAAGAGTTATTTTCAATTGAAGAGTTATTTTCAATTGAAGAGTTATTTTCAATTGAAGAGTTATTTTCAATTAAAGAGTTATTTTCAATTGAAGAGTTATTTTCAATTGAAGAGTTATTTTCAATTGAAGAGTTATTTTCAATTGAAGAGCTATTTTCAATTGAGTTATTTTCAATAGAAGAGCTATTTTCAATTGAGTTATTTTCAATTGAAGAGTTATTTGAAGAGTTATTTTCGATTGAGAGTTATTTTCAATTGAAAGGTTATTTTCCATTGAAGAGTTATTTTCAATTAAAGAGTTATTTTCAATTGAAGAGTTATTTTCAATTGAGGAGTTATTTTCAAATTAAAGAGTTATTTTCAATTGAAGAGTTATTTTCAATTGAAGAGTTATTTTCAATTGAAAGGTTATTTTCCATTGAAGAGTTATTTTCGATTGAAGAGTTATTTTCAATTGAAGAGTTATTTTACGTTGAAGAGCTATTTTCAGTTGAAGAGTTATTTTCAGTTGAAGAGTTATTTTCAATTAAAGAGTTATTTTCCATTGAAGGGTTATTTTCAATTGAAGAGTTATTTTCAATTGAAGAGTTATTTTCAATTGAAGAGTTATTTTCAATTGAAGAGTTATTTTCAATTGAAGAGTTATTTTCAATTGAAGAGTTATTTTCAATTGAAGAGTTATTTTCAATTGAAGAGTAATTTTCAATTGAAGAGTTATTTTCAATTGAAGAGTTATTTTCGATTGAGAGTTATTTTCAATTGAAGAGCTATTTTCAATTGAGTTATTTTCAATAGAAGAGCTATTTTCAATTGAGTTATTTTCAATTGAAGAGTTATTTGAAGAGTTATTTTCGATTGAGAGTTATTTTCAATTGAAAGGTTATTTTCCATTGAAGAGTTATTTTCAATTAAAGAGTTATTTTCAATTGAAGAGTTATTTTCAATTGAGGAGTTATTTTCAAATTAAAGAGTTAGTTTAAATTGAAGAGTTATTTTCGATTGAGAGTTATTTTCAATTGAAGAGCTATTTTCAATTGAAGAGTTATTTTCAATTGAAGAGTTATTTTCAATTGAAGAGTTATTTTCAATTGAAGAGTTATTTTCAATTGAAGAGTTATTTTCAATTGAAGAGTTATTTTCAATTGAAGAGTTATTTTCAATTGAAGAGTTATTTTCAATTGAAGAGTAATTTTCAATTGAAGAGTTATTTTCAATTGAAGAGTTATTTTCGATTGAGAGTTATTTTCAATTGAAGAGCTATTTTCAATTGAGTTATTTTCAATAGAAGAGCTATTTTCAATTGAGTTATTTTCAATTGAAGAGTTATTTGAAGAGTTATTTTCGATTGAGAGTTATTTTCAATTGAAAGGTTATTTTCCATTGAAGAGTTATTTTCAATTAAAGAGTTATTTTCAATTGAAGAGTTATTTTCAATTGAGGAGTTATTTTCAAATTAAAGAGTTATTTTCAATTGAAGAGTTATTTTCAATTGAAGAGTTATTTTCAATTGAAAGGTTATTTTCCATTGAAGAGTTATTTTCGATTGAAGAGTTATTTTCAATTGAAGAGTTATTTTACGTTGAAGAGCTATTTTCAGTTGAAGAGTTATTTTCAGTTGAAGAGTTATTTTCAATTAAAGAGTTATTTTCCATTGAAGGGTTATTTTCAATTGAAGAGTTATTTTCAATTGAAGAGTTATTTTCAATTGAAGAGTTATTTTCAATTGAAGAGTTATTTTCAATTGAAGAGTTATTTTCAATTGAAGAGTTATTTTCAATTGAAGAGTTATTTTCAATTGAAGAGTAATTTTCAATTGAAGAGTTATTTTCAATTGAAGAGTTATTTTCAATTGAAGAGTTATTTTCGATTGAGAGTTATTTTCAATTGAAGAGCTATTTTCAATTGAGTTATTTTCAATAGAAGAGCTATTTTCAATTGAGTTATTTTCAATTGAAGAGTTATTTTCAATTGAAGAGCTATTTTCAATTGAGTTATTTTCAATAGAAGAGCTATTTTCAATTGAGTTATTTTCAATTGAAGAGTTATTTGAAGAGTTATTTTCGATTGAGAGTTATTTTCAATTGAAAGGTTATTTTCCATTGAAGAGTTATTTTCAATTAAAGAGTTATTTTCAATTGAAGAGTTATTTTCAATTGAGGAGTTATTTTCAAATTAAAGTTATTTTCAATTGAAGAGTTATTTTCAATTGAAGAGTTATTTTCAATTGAAAGGTTATTTTCCATTGAAGAGTTATTTTCGATTGAAGAGTTATTTTCAATTGAAGAGTTATTTTACGTTGAAGAGCTATTTTCAGTTGAAGAGTTATTTTCAGTTGAAGAGTTATTTTCAATTAAAGAGTTATTTTCCATTGAAGGGTTATTTTCAATTGAAGAATTATTTTCAATTGAAGAGTTATTTTCAATTGAAGAGTTATTTTCAATTGAAGAGTTATTTTCAATTGAAGAGTTATTTTCAATTGAAGAGTTATTTTCAATTGAAGAGTTATTTTCAATTGAAGAGTAATTTTCAATTGAAGAGTTATTTTCAATTGAAGAGTTATTTTCGATTGAGAGTTATTTTCAATTGAAGAGCTATTTTCAATTGAGTTATTTTCAATAGAAGAGCTATTTTCAATTGAGTTATTTTCAATTGAAGAGTTGTTTGAAGAGTTATTTTCGATTGAGAGTTATTTTCAATTGAAAGGTTATTTTCCATTGAAGAGTTATTTTCAATTAAAGAGTTATTTTCAATTGAAGAGTTATTTTCAATTGAGGAGTTATTTTCAAATTAAAGAGTTAGTTTAAATTGAAGAGTTATTTTCGATTGAGAGTTATTTTCAATTGAAGAGCTATTTTCAATTGAAGAGTTATTTTCAATTGAAGAGTTATTTTCAATTGAAGAGTTATTTTCAATTGAAGAGTTATTTTCAATTGAAGAGTTATTTTCAATTGAAGAGTTATTTTCAATTGAAGAGTTATTTTCAATTGAAGAGTTATTTTCAATTGAAGAGTAATTTTCAATTGAAGAGTTATTTTCAATTGAAGAGTTATTTTCGATTGAGAGTTATTTTCAATTGAAGAGCTATTTTCAATTGAGTTATTTTCAATAGAAGAGCTATTTTCAATTGAGTTATTTTCAATTGAAGAGTTATTTGAAGAGTTATTTTCGATTGAGAGTTATTTTCAATTGAAAGGTTATTTTCCATTGAAGAGTTATTTTCAATTAAAGAGTTATTTTCAATTGAAGAGTTATTTTCAATTGAGGAGTTATTTTCAAATTAAAGAGTTATTTTCAATTGAAGAGTTATTTTCAATTGAAGAGTTATTTTCAATTGAAAGGTTATTTTCCATTGAAGAGTTATTTTCGATTGAAGAGTTATTTTCAATTGAAGAGTTATTTTACGTTGAAGAGCTATTTTCAGTTGAAGAGTTATTTTCAGTTGAAGAGTTATTTTCAATTAAAGAGTTATTTTCCATTGAAGGGTTATTTTCAATTGAAGAGTTATTTTCAATTGAAGAGTTATTTTCAATTGAAGAGTTATTTTCAATTGAAGAGTTATTTTCAATTGAAGAGTTATTTTCAATTGAAGAGTTATTTTCAATTGAAGAGTTATTTTCAATTGAAGAGTAATTTTCAATTGAAGAGTTATTTTCAATTGAAGAGTTATTTTCGATTGAGAGTTATTTTCAATTGAAGAGCTATTTTCAATTGAGTTATTTTCAATAGAAGAGCTATTTTCAATTGAGTTATTTTCAATTGAAGAGTTATTTGAAGAGTTATTTTCGATTGAGAGTTATTTTCAATTGAAAGGTTATTTTCCATTGAAGAGTTATTTTCAATTAAAGAGTTATTTTCAATTGAAGAGTTATTTTCAATTGAGGAGTTATTTTCAAATTAAAGAGTTATTTTAAATTGAAGAGTTATTTTCAATTGAAGAGTTATTTTCCAATGAAGAGTTATTTTCAATTAAAGAGTTATTTTCAATTGAAGAGTTATTTTCAATTGAAGAGTTATATTCAATTGAAGAGTTATTTTGAATTGAAGAGTTATTTTCAATTGAAGAGTTATTTTCAATTGAAGAGTTATTTTCAATTGAAGAGTTATTTTCAATTGAAGAGTTATTTTCAATTGAAGAGTTATTTTCAATTGAAGAGTTATTTTCAATTGAAGAGTTATTTTCAATTGAAGAGTTATTTTCAATTGAAGAGTTATTTTCAATTGAAGAGTTATTTTCAATTGAAGAGTAATTTTCAATTGAAGAGTTATTTTCAATTGAAGAGTTATTTTCGATTGAGAGTTATTTTCAATTGAAGAGCTATTTTCAATTGAGTTATTTTCAATAGAAGAGCTATTTTCAATTGAGTTATTTTCAATTGAAGAGTTATTTGAAGAGTTATTTTCGATTGAGAGTTATTTTCAATTGAAAGGTTATTTTCCATTGAAGAGTTATTTTCAATTAAAGAGTTATTATCAATTGAAGAGTTATTTTCAATTGAGGAGTTATTTTCAAATTAAAGAGTTATTTTCAATTGAAGAGTTATTTTCAATTGAAGAGTTATTTTCAATTGAAAGGTTATTTTCCATTGAAGAGTTATTTTCGATTGAAGAGTTATTTTCAATTGAAGAGTTATTTTACGTTGAAGAGCTATTTTCAGTTGAAGAGTTATTTTCAGTTGAAGAGTTATTTTCAATTAAAGAGTTATTTTCCATTGAAGGGTTATTTTCAATTGAAGAGTTATTTTCAATTGAAGAGTTATTTTCAATTGAAGAGTTATTTTCAATTGAAGAGTTATTTTCAATTGAAGAGTTATTTTCAATTGAAGAGCTATTTTCAGTTGAAGAGTTATTTTCAGTTGAAGAGTTATTTTCAGTTGAAGAGTTATTTTCAATTAAAGAGTTATTTTCAATTGAAGAGTTATTTTCAATTGAAGAGTTATATTCAATTGAAGAGTTATTTTCAATTGAAGAGTTGTTTTCAATTGAAGAGTTATTTTCAATTGAAGAGTTATTTTCAATTGAAGAGTTATTTTCAATTGAAGAGTTATTTTCAATTGAAGAGTTATTTTCAATTGAAGAGTTATTTTCAATTGAAGAGTTATTTTCAATTGAAGAGTTATTTTCAATTGAAGAGTTATTTGAAGAGTTATTTTCAATTGAAGAGTTATTTGAAGAGTTATTTTCAATTGAAGAGTTATTTGAAGAGTTATTTGAAGAGTTATTTTCAATTGAAGAGTTATTTTCAATTGAAGAGTTATTTGAAGAGTTATTTTCAATTGAAGAGTTATTTGAAGAGTTATTTTCAATTGAAGAGTTATTTGCAGAGTTATTTCAATTGAAGAGTTATTTGAAGAGTTATTTTCAATTGAAGAGTTATTTGAAGAGTTATTTTCAATTGAAGAGTTATTTGAAGAGTTATTTTCAATTGAAGAGTTATTTGAAGAGTTATTTTCAATTGAAGAGTTATTTTCGATTGAGAGTTATTTTCAATTGAAGAGTTATTTTCGATTGAGAGTTATTTTCAATTGAAGAGTTATTTGAAGAGTTATTTTCAATTGAAGAGTTATTTTCAATTGAAGAGTTATTTGAAGAGTTATTTTCAATTGAAGAGTTATTTGAAGAGTTATTTTCAATTGAAGAGTTATTTGAAGAGTTATTTTCAATTGAAGAGTTATTTGAAGAGTTATTTTCAATTGAAGAGTTATTTGAAGAGTTATTTTCAATTGAAGAGTTATTTGAAGAGTTATTTTCAATTGAAGAGTTATTTGAAGAGTTATTTTCGATTGAGATTTATTTTACGTTGAAGAGCTATTTTCAGTTGAAGAGTTATTTTCAGTTGAAGAGTTATTTTCAATTGAAGAGTTATTTTCCATTGAAGAGTTATTTTCAATTAAAGAGTTTATTTCAATTGAAGAGTTATTTTCAATTGAAGAGTTATATTCAATTGATGAGTTATTTTCAATTGAAGAGTTATTTTCAATTGAAGAGTTATTTTCAATTGAAGAGTTATTTTCAATTGAAGAGTTATTTTCAATTGAAGAGTTATTTTCAGTTGAAGAGTTATTTTCAATTGAAGAGTTATTTTCCAATGAAGAGTTATTTTCAATTAAAGAGTTATTTTCAATTGAAGAGTTATTTTCAATTGAAGAGTTATATTCAATTGAAGAGTTATTTTGAATTGAAGAGTTATTTTCAATTGAAGAGTTATTTTCAATTGAAGAGTTATTTTGAATTGAAGAGTTATTTTCAATTGAAGAGTTATTTTCAATTGAAGAGTTATTTTCAATTGAAGAGTTATTTTCAATTGAAGAGTTATTTTCAATTGAAGAGTTATTTTCAATTGAAGAGTAATTTTCAATTGAAGAGTTATTTTCAATTGAAGAGTTATTTTCGATTGAGAGTTATTTTCAATTGAAGAGCTATTTTCAATTGAGTTATTTTCAATAGAAGAGCTATTTTCAATTGAGTTATTTTCAATTGAAGAGTTATTTGAAGAGTTATTTTCGATTGAGAGTTATTTTCAATTGAAAGGTTATTTTCCATTGAAGAGTTATTTTCAATTGAGGAGTTATTTTCAAATTAAAGAGTTATTTTCAATTGAAGAGTTATTTTCAATTGAAGAGCTATTTTCAATTGAAAGGTTATTTTCCATTGAAGAGTTATTTTCGATTGAAGAGTTATTTTCAATTGAAGAGTTATTTTACGTTGAAGAGCTATTTTCAATTGAAAGGTTATTTTCCATTGAAGAGTTATTTTCGATTGAAGAGTTATTTTCAATTGAAGAGTTATTTTACGTTGAAGAGCTATTTTCATTTGAAGAGTTATTTTCAGTTGAAGAGTTATTTTCAATTAAAGAGTTATTTTCCATTGAAGAGTTATTTTCAATTAAAGAGTTATATTCAATTGAAGAGTTATTTTCAATTGAAGAGTTATTTTCAATTGAAGAGTTATTTTCAATTGAAGAGTTATTTTCAATTGAAGAGTTATTTTCAATTGAAGAGTTATTTTCAATTGAAGAGTTATTTTCAATTGAAGAGTTATTTTCAATTGAAGAGTTATTTTCAATTGAAGAGTTATTTTCAATTGAAGAGTTATTTTCAATTGAAGAGTTATTTTCCATTGAAGAGTTATTTTCCATTAAAGAGTTATTTTCAATTGAAGAGGTATTTTCGATTGAGAGTTATTTTCAATTGAAGAGTTATTTTCAATTGAAGAGTTATTTTCAATCGAAGAGTTATTTTCAGTTGAAGAGTTATTTTCAATTGAAGAGTTATTTTCAATTGAAGAGTTATTTTCCATTAAAGAGTTATTTTCAATTGAAGAGGTATTTTCGATTGAGAGTTATTTTCAATTGAAGAGTTATTTTCAATTGAAGAGTTATTTTCGATTGAGTTATTTTCAATTGAAGAGTTTTTTGAAGAGTTATTTTCAATTGAAGAGTTATTTGAAGAGTTATTTTCAATTGAAGAGTTATTTGAAGAGTTATTTTCAATTGAAGAGTTATTTGAAGAGTTATTTTCAATTGAAGAGTTATTTGAAGAGTTATTTTCAATTGAAGAGTTATTTGAAAACTTATTTTCAATTGAAGAGTTATTTGAAGAGTTATTTTCAATTGAAGAGTTATTTGAAGAGTTATTTTCAATTGAAGAGTTATTTGAAGAGTTATTTTCAATTGAAGAGTTATTTGAAGAGTTATTTTCAATTGAAGAGTTATTTGAAGAGTTATTTTCAATTGAAGAGTTATTTTCAATTGAAGAGTTATTTTCCATTAAAGAGTTATTTTCAATTGAAGAGTTATTTTCGATTGAGAGTTATTTTCAATTGAAGAGTTATTTTCAATTGAAGAGTTATTTTCAATCGAAGGGTTATTTTCAATTGAAGAGTTATTTGAAGAGTTATTTTCAATTGAAGAGTTATTTGAAGAGTTATTTTCAATTGAAGAGTTATTTGAAGAGTTATTTTCAATTGAAGAGTTATTTTCGATTGAGAGTTATTTTCAATTGAAGAGTTATTTTCGATTGAGAGTTATTTTCAATTGAAGAGTTATTTGAAGAGTTATTTTCAATTGAAGAGTTATTTGAAGAGTTATTTTCAATTGAAGAGTTATTTGAAGAGTTATTTTCAATTGAAGAGTTATTTGAAGAGTTATTTTCAATTGAAGAGTTATTTGAAGAGTTATTTTCAATTGAAGAGTTATTTGAAGAGTTATTTTCAATTGAAGAGTTATTTGAAGAGTTATTTTCAATTGAAGAGTTATTTGAAGAGTTATTTTCGATTGAGATTTATTTTACGTTGAAGAGCTATTTTCAGTTGAAGAGTTATTTTCAGTTGAAGAGTTATTTTCAATTGAAGAGTTATTTTCCATTGAAGAGTTATTTTCAATTAAAGAGTTTATTTCAATTGAAGAGTTATTTTCAATTGAAGAGTTATATTCAATTGATGAGTTATTTTCAATTGAAGAGTTATTTTCAATTGAAGAGTTATTTTCAATTGAAGAGTTATTTTCAATTGAAGAGTTATTTTCAATTGAAGAGTTATTTTCAATTGAAGAGTTATTTTCAGTTGAAGAGTTATTTTCAATTGAAGAGTTATTTTCCAATGAAGAGTTATTTTCAATTAAAGAGTTATTTTCAATTGAAGAGTTATTTTCAATTGAAGAGTTATATTCAATTGAAGAGTTATTTTGAATTGAAGAGTTATTTTCAATTGAAGAGTTATTTTCAATTGAAGAGTTATTTTGAATTGAAGAGTTATTTTCAATTGAAGAGTTATTTTCAATTGAAGAGTTATTTTCAATTGAAGAGTTATTTTCAATTGAAGAGTTATTTTCAATTGAAGAGTTATTTTCAATTGAAGAGTAATTTTCAATTGAAGAGTTATTTTCAATTGAAGAGTTATTTTCGATTGAGAGTTATTTTCAATTGAAGAGCTATTTTCAATTGAGTTATTTTCAATAGAAGAGCTATTTTCAATTGAGTTATTTTCAATTGAAGAGTTATTTGAAGAGTTATTTTCGATTGAGAGTTATTTTCAATTGAAAGGTTATTTTCCATTGAAGAGTTATTTTCAATTGAGGAGTTATTTTCAAATTAAAGAGTTATTTTCAATTGAAGAGTTATTTTCAATTGAAGAGCTATTTTCAATTGAAAGGTTATTTTCCATTGAAGAGTTATTTTCGATTGAAGAGTTATTTTCAATTGAAGAGTTATTTTACGTTGAAGAGCTATTTTCAATTGAAAGGTTATTTTCCATTGAAGAGTTATTTTCGATTGAAGAGTTATTTTCAATTGAAGAGTTATTTTACGTTGAAGAGCTATTTTCATTTGAAGAGTTATTTTCAGTTGAAGAGTTATTTTCAATTAAAGAGTTATTTTCAATTAAAGAGTTATATTCAATTGAAGAGTTATTTTCAATTGAAGAGTTATTTTCAATTGAAGAGTTATTTTCAATTGAAGAGTTATTTTCAATTGAAGAGTTATTTTCAATTGAAGAGTTATTTTCAATTGAAGAGTTATTTTCAATTGAAGAGTTATTTTCAATTGAAGAGTTATTTTCAATTGAAGAGTTATTTTCAATTGAAGAGTTATTTTCAATTGAAGAGTTATTTTCAATTGAAGAGTTATTTTCCATTAAAGAGTTATTTTCAATTGAAGAGGTATTTTCGATTGAGAGTTATTTTCAATTGAAGAGTTATTTTCAATTGAAGAGTTATTTTCAATCGAAGAGTTATTTTCAGTTGAAGAGTTATTTTCAATTGAAGAGTTATTTTCAATTGAAGAGTTATTTTCCATTAAAGAGTTATTTTCAATTGAAGAGGTATTTTCGATTGAGAGTTATTTTCAATTGAAGAGTTATTTTCAATTGAAGAGTTATTTTCGATTGAGTTATTTTCAATTGAAGAGTTTTTTGAAGAGTTATTTTCAATTGAAGAGTTATTTGAAGAGTTATTTTCAATTGAAGAGTTATTTGAAGAGTTATTTTCAATTGAAGAGTTATTTGAAGAGTTATTTTCAATTGAAGAGTTATTTGAAGAGTTATTTTCAATTGAAGAGTTATTTGAAAACTTATTTTCAATTGAAGAGTTATTTGAAGAGTTATTTTCAATTGAAGAGTTATTTGAAGAGTTATTTTCAATTGAAGAGTTATTTGAAGAGTTATTTTCAATTGAAGAGTTATTTGAAGAGTTATTTTCAATTGAAGAGTTATTTGAAGAGTTATTTTCAATTGAAGAGTTATTTGAAGAGTTATTTTCAATTGTAGAGTTATTTTCAATTGAAGAGTTATTTTCCATTAAAGAGTTATTTTCAATTGAAGAGTTATTTTCGATTGAGAGTTATTTTCAATTGAAGAGTTATTTTCAATTGAAGAGTTATTTTCAATCGAAGGGTTATTTTCAATTGAAGAGTTATTTGAAGAGTTATTTTCAATTGAAGAGTTATTTGAAGAGTTATTTTCAATTGAAGTGTTATTTGAAGAGTTATTTTCAATTGAAGAGTTATTTGAAGAGTTATTTTCAATTGAAGAGTTATTTTCAATTGAAGAGTTATTTTCAATTGAAGAGTTATTTTCAATCGAAGGGTTATTTTCAATTGAAGAGTTATTTGAAGAGTTATTTTCAATTGAAGAGTTATTTGAAGAGTTATTTTCAATTGAAGTGTTATTTGAAGAGTTATTTTCAATTGAAGAGTTATTTGAAGAGTTATTTTCAATTGAAGAGTTATTTTCCATTAAAGAGTTATTTTCAATTGAAGAGTTATTTTCGATTGAGAGTTATTTTCAATTGAAGAGTTATTTTCAATTGAAGAGTTATTTTCAATCGAAGGGTTATTTTCAATTGAAGAGTTATTTTTCATTGAAGAGTTATTTCCATTGAAGAGTTATTTTCAATTGAATAGTTATTTTCCATTGAAGAGTTATTTTCAATTGAAGAGTTATTTTCAGTTGAAGAGTTATTTTCAATTGAAGAGTTATTTTCCAATGAAGAGTTATTTTCAATTAAAGAGTTATTTTCAATTGAAGAGTTATTTTCAATTGAAGAGTTATATTCAATTGAAGAGTTATTTTCAATTGAAGAGTTATTTTCAATTGAAGAGTTATTTTCAATTGAAGAGTTATTTTCAATTGAAGAGTTATTTTCAATTGAAGAGTTATTTTCAATTGAAGAGTTATTTTCAATTGAAGAGTTATTTTCAATTGAAGAGTTATTTTCAATTGAAGAGTTATTTTCAATTGAAGAGTAATTTTCAATTGAAGAGTTATTTTCAATTGAAGAGTTATTTTCGATTGAGAGTTATTTTCAATTGAAGAGCTATTTTCAATTGAGTTATTTTCAATAGAAGAGCTATTTTCAATTGAGTTATTTTCAATTGAAGAGTTATTTGAAGAGTTATTTTCGATTGAGAGTTATTTTCAATTGAAAGGTTATTTTCCATTGAAGAGTTATTTTCAATTAAAGAGTTATTTTCAATTGAAGAGTTATTTTCAATTGAGGAGTTATTTTCAAATTAAAGAGTTATTTTCAATTGAAGAGTTATTTTCAATTGAAGAGTTATTTTCAATTGAAAGGTTATTTTCCATTGAAGAGTTATTTTCGATTGAAGAGTTATTTTCAATTGAAGAGTTATTTTACGTTGAAGAGCTATTTTCAGTTGAAGAGTTATTTTCAGTTGAAGAGTTATTTTCAATCGAAGAGTTATTTTCAGTTGAAGAGTTATTTTCAATTGAAGAGTTATTTTCAATTGAAGAGTTATTTTCAATTGAAGAGTTATTTTCAATTGAAGAGTTATTTTCAATTGAAGAGTTATTTTCAATTGAAGAGGTATTTTCGATTGAGAGTTATTTTCCATTGAAGAGTTATTTTCAATTGAAGAGTTATTTTCAATTGAAGAGTTATTTTCAATTGAAGAGTTATTTTCAATTGAAGAGTTATTTTCAATTGAAGAGTTATTTTCAATTGAAGACTTTTTTGAAGAGTTATTTTCAATTGAAGAGTTATTTGAAGAGTTATTTTCAATTGAAGAGTTATTTGAAGAGTTATTTTCAATTGAAGAGTTATTTGAAGAGTTATTTTCAATTGAAGAGTTATTTGAAGAGTTATTTTCAATTGAAGAGTTATTTGAAGAGTTATTTTCAATTGAAGAGTTATTTTCAATTGAAGAGTTATTTGAAGAGTTATTTTCAATTGAAGAGTTATTTGAAGAGTTATTTTCAATTGAAGAGTTATTTGAAGAGTTATTTTCAATTGAAGAGTTATTTGAAGAGTTATTTTCAATTGAAGAGTTATTTTCAATTGAAGAGTTATTTTCCATTAAAGAGTTATTTTCAATTGAAGAGTTATTTTCAATTGAAGAGTTATTTTCGATTGAGAGTTATTTTCAATTGAAGAGTTATTTTCAATTGAAGAGTTATTTTCAATCGAAGGGTTATTTTCAATTGAAGAGTTATTTTTCATTGAAGAGTTATTTCCATTGAAGAGTTATTTTCAATTGAATAGTTATTTTCCATTGAAGAGTTATTTTCAATTGAAGAGTTATTTTCAATTGAAGAGTTATTTTCAATTGAAGAGTTATTTTCAGTTGAAGAGTTATTTTCAATTGAAGAGTTATTTTCGATTGAAGAGTTATTTTCCATTGAAGAGTTATTTTCAATTGAAGAGTTATTTTCAATTGAAGAGTTATTTTCAATTGAAGAGTTATTTTCAATTGAAGAGTTATTTTCGATTGAGTTATTTTCAATTGAAGAGTTTTTTGAAGAGTTATTTTCAATTGAAGAGTTATTTGAAGAGTTATTTTCAATTGAAGAGTTATTTGAAGAGTTATTTTCAATTGAAGAGTTATTTGAAGAGTTATTTTCAATTGAAGAGTTATTTGAAGAGTTATTTTCAATTGAAGAGTTATTTTCAATTGAAAGGTGATTTTCCATTGAAGAGTTATTTTCAATTGAAGAGTTATTTTCCATTAAAGAGTTATTTTCAATTGAAGAGTTATTTTCGATTGAGAGTTATTTTCAATTGAAGAGTTATTTTCAATTGAAGAGTTATTTTCAATCGAAGGGTTATTTTCAATTGAAGAGTTATTTTTCATTGAAGAGTTATTTCCATTGAAGAGTTATTTTCAATTGAATAGTTATTTTCCACTGAAGAGTTATTTTCAATTGAATAGTTATTTTCAATTGAAGAGTTATTTTCAATTGAAGAGTTATTTTCGATTGAGAGTTATTTTCAATTGAAGAGCTATTTTCAATTGAGTTATTTTCAATTGAAGAGTTATTTGAAGAGTTATTTTCGATTGAGAGTTATTTTCAATTGAAGAGCTATTTTCAATTGAGTTATTTTCAATTGAAGAGTTATTTGAAGAGTTATTTTCGATTGAGAGTTATTTTCAATTGAAAGGTTATTTTCCATTGAAGAGTTATTTTCAATTAAAGAGTTATTTTCAATTGAAGAGTTATTTTCAATTGAGGAGTTATTTTCAATTAAAGAGTTATTTTCAATTGAAGAGTTATTTTCAATTGAAGAGTTATTTTCTATTGAAAGGTGATTTTCCATTGAAGAGTTATTTTCAATTGAAGAGTTATTTTCAATTGAAATATTATTTTCAATTGAAGAGTTATTTTACGTTGAAGAGCTATTTTCAGATGAAGAGTTATTTTCAGTTGAAGAGTTATTTTCAATTGAAGAGTTATTTTCCATTGAAGAGTTATTTTCAATTAAAGAGTTATTTTCAATTGAAGAGTTATTTTCAATTGAAGAGTTATATTCAATTGATGAGTTATTTTCAATTGAAGAGTTATTTTCAATTGAAGAGTTATTTTCAATTGAAGAGTTATTTTCAATTGAAGAGTTATTTTCAATTGAAGAGTTATTTTCAATTGAAGAGTTATTTTCAGTTGAAGAGTTATTTTCAATTGAAGAGTTATTTTCCAATGAAGAGTTATTTTCAATTAAAGAGTTATTTTCAATTGAAGAGTTATTTTCAATTGAAGAGTTATATTCAATTGAAGAGTTATTTTGAATTGAAGAGTTATTTTCAATTGAAGAGTTATTTTCAATTGAAGAGTTATTTTGAATTGAAGAGTTATTTTCAATTGAAGAGTTATTTTCAATTGAAGAGTTATTTTCAATTGAAGAGTTATTTTCAATTGAAGAGTTATTTTCAATTGAAGAGTTATTTTCAATTGAAGAGTAATTTTCAATTGAAGAGTTATTTTCAATTGAAGAGTTATTTTCGATTGAGAGTTATTTTCAATTGAAGAGCTATTTTCAATTGAGTTATTTTCAATAGAAGAGCTATTTTCAATTGAGTTATTTTCAATTGAAGAGTTATTTGAAGAGTTATTTTCGATTGAGAGTTATTTTCAATTGAAAGGTTATTTTCCATTGAAGAGTTATTTTCAATTGAGGAGTTATTTTCAAATTAAAGAGTTATTTTCAATTGAAGAGTTATTTTCAATTGAAGAGCTATTTTCAATTGAAAGGTTATTTTCCATTGAAGAGTTATTTTCGATTGAAGAGTTATTTTCAATTGAAGAGTTATTTTACGTTGAAGAGCTATTTTCAATTGAAAGGTTATTTTCCATTGAAGAGTTATTTTCGATTGAAGAGTTATTTTCAATTGAAGAGTTATTTTACGTTGAAGAGCTATTTTCATTTGAAGAGTTATTTTCAGTTGAAGAGTTATTTTCAATTAAAGAGTTATTTTCCATTGAAGAGTTATATTCAATTGAAGAGTTATTTTCAATTGAAGAGTTATTTTCAATTGAAGAGTTATTTTCAATTGAAGAGTTATTTTCAATTGAAGAGTTATTTTCAATTGAAGAGTTATTTTCAATTGAAGAGTTATTTTCAATTGAAGAGTTATTTTCAATTGAAGAGTTATTTTCAATTGAAGAGTTATTTTCAATTGAAGAGTTATTTTCAATTGAAGAGTTATTTTCAATTGAAGAGTTATTTTCCATTAAAGAGTTATTTTCAATTGAAGAGGTATTTTCGATTGAGAGTTATTTTCAATTGAAGAGTTATTTTCAATTGAAGAGTTATTTTCAATCGAAGAGTTATTTTCAGTTGAAGAGTTATTTTCAATTGAAGAGTTATTTTCAATTGAAGAGTTATTTTCCATTAAAGAGTTATTTTCAATTGAAGAGGTATTTTCGATTGAGAGTTATTTTCAATTGAAGAGTTATTTTCAATTGAAGAGTTATTTTCGATTGAGTTATTTTCAATTGAAGAGTTTTTTGAAGAGTTATTTTCAATTGAAGAGTTATTTGAAGAGTTATTTTCAATTGAAGAGTTATTTGAAGAGTTATTTTCAATTGAAGAGTTATTTGAAGAGTTATTTTCAATTGAAGAGTTATTTGAAGAGTTATTTTCAATTGAAGAGTTATTTGAAAACTTATTTTCAATTGAAGAGTTATTTGAAGAGTTATTTTCAATTGAAGAGTTATTTGAAGAGTTATTTTCAATTGAAGAGTTATTTGAAGAGTTATTTTCAATTGAAGAGTTATTTGAAGAGTTATTTTCAATTGAAGAGTTATTTGAAGAGTTATTTTCAATTGAAGAGTTATTTTCAATTGAAGAGTTATTTTCCATTAAAGAGTTATTTTCAATTGAAGAGTTATTTTCGATTGAGAGTTATTTTCAATTGAAGAGTTATTTTCAATTGAAGAGTTATTTTCAATCGAAGGGTTATTTTCAATTGAAGAGTTATTTGAAGAGTTATTTTCAATTGAAGAGTTATTTGAAGAGTTATTTTCAATTGAAGTGTTATTTGAAGAGTTATTTTCAATTGAAGAGTTATTTGAAGAGTTATTTTCAATTGAAGAGTTATTTTCCATTAAAGAGTTATTTTCAATTGAAGAGTTATTTTCAATTGAAGAGTTATTTTCAATCGAAGGGTTATTTTCAATTGAAGAGTTATTTGAAGAGTTATTTTCAATTGAAGAGTTATTTGAAGAGTTATTTTCAATTGAAGTGTTATTTGAAGAGTTATTTTCAATTGAAGAGTTATTTGAAGAGTTATTTTCAATTGAAGAGTTATTTTCCATTAAAGAGTTATTTTCAATTGAAGAGTTATTTTCGATTGAGAGTTATTTTCAATTGAAGAGTTATTTTCAATTGAAGAGTTATTTTCAATCGAAGGGTTATTTTCAATTGAAGAGTTATTTTTCATTGAAGAGTTATTTTTCATTGAAGAGTTATTTCCATTGAAGAGTTATTTTCAATTGAATAGTTATTTTCCATTGAAGAGTTATTTTCAATTGAAGAGTTATTTTCAATTGAAGAGTTATTTTCAATTGAAGAGTTATTTTCAATTGAAGAGTTATTTTCAGTTGAAGAGTTATTTTCAATTGAAGAGTTATTTTCCAATGAAGAGTTATTTTCAATTAAAGAGTTATTTTCAATTGAAGAGTTATTTTCAATTGAAGAGTTATATTCAATTGAAGAGTTATTTTCAATTGAAGAGTTATTTTCAATTGAAGAGTTATTTTCAATTGAAGAGTTATTTTCAATTGAAGAGTTATTTTCAATTGAAGAGTTATTTTCAATTGAAGAGTTATTTTCAATTGAAGAGTTATTTTCAATTGAAGAGTTATTTTCAATTGAAGAGTAATTTTCAATTGAAGAGTTATTTTCAATTGAAGAGTTATTTTCGATTGAGAGTTATTTTCAATTGAAGAGCTATTTTCAATTGAGTTATTTTCAATAGAAGAGCTATTTTCAATTGAGTTATTTTCAATTGAAGAGTTATTTGAAGAGTTATTTTCGATTGAGAGTTATTTTCAATTGAAAGGTTATTTTCCATTGAAGAGTTATTTTCAATTAAAGAGTTATTTTCAATTGAAGAGTTATTTTCAATTGAGGAGTTATTTTCAAATTAAAGAGTTATTTTCAATTGAAGAGTTATTTTCAATTGAAGAGTTATTTTCAATTGAAAGGTTATTTTCCATTGAAGAGTTATTTTCGATTGAAGAGTTATTTTCAATTGAAGAGTTATTTTACGTTGAAGAGCTATTTTCAGTTGAAGAGTTATTTTCAGTTGAAGAGTTATTTTCAATCGAAGAGTTATTTTCAGTTGAAGAGTTATTTTCAATTGAAGAGTTATTTTCAATTGAAGAGTTATTTTCAATTGAAGAGTTATTTTCAATTGAAGAGTTATTTTCAATTGAAGAGTTATTTTCAATTGAAGAGGTATTTTCGATTGAGAGTTATTTTCCATTGAAGAGTTATTTTCAATTGAAGAGTTATTTTCAATTGAAGAGTTATTTTCAATTGAAGAGTTATTTTCAATTGAAGAGTTATTTTCAATTGAAGAGTTATTTTCAATTGAAGACTTTTTTGAAGAGTTATTTTCAATTGAAGAGTTATTTGAAGAGTTATTTTCAATTGAAGAGTTATTTGAAGAGTTATTTTCAATTGAAGAGTTATTTGAAGAGTTATTTTCAATTGAAGAGTTATTTGAAGAGTTATTTTCAATTGAAGAGTTATTTGAAGAGTTATTTTCAATTGAAGAGTTATTTTCAATTGAAGAGTTATTTGAAGAGTTATTTTCAATTGAAGAGTTATTTGAAGAGTTATTTTCAATTGAAGAGTTATTTGAAGAGTTATTTTCAATTGAAGAGTTATTTGAAGAGTTATTTTCAATTGAAGAGTTATTTTCAATTGAAGAGTTATTTTCCATTAAAGAGTTATTTTCAATTGAAGAGTTATTTTCAATTGAAGAGTTATTTTCGATTGAGAGTTATTTTCAATTGAAGAGTTATTTTCAATTGAAGAGTTATTTTCAATCGAAGGGTTATTTTCAATTGAAGAGTTATTTTTCATTGAAGAGTTATTTCCATTGAAGAGTTATTTTCAATTGAATAGTTATTTTCCATTGAAGAGTTATTTTCAATTGAAGAGTTATTTTCAATTGAAGAGTTATTTTCAATTGAAGAGTTATTTTCAGTTGAAGAGTTATTTTCAATTGAAGAGTTATTTTCGATTGAAGAGTTATTTTCCATTGAAGAGTTATTTTCAATTGAAGAGTTATTTTCAATTGAAGAGTTATTTTCAATTGAAGAGTTATTTTCAATTGAAGAGTTATTTTCGATTGAGTTATTTTCAATTGAAGAGTTTTTTGAAGAGTTATTTTCAATTGAAGAGTTATTTGAAGAGTTATTTTCAATTGAAGAGTTATTTGAAGAGTTATTTTCAATTGAAGAGTTATTTGAAAAGTTATTTTCAATTGAAGAGTTATTTGAAGAGTTATTTTCAATTGAAGAGTTATTTGAAGAGTTATTTTCAATTGAAGAGTTATTTTCAATTGAAAGGTGATTTTCCATTGAAGAGTTATTTTCAATTGAAGAGTTATTTTCCATTAAAGAGTTATTTTCAATTGAAGAGTTATTTTCGATTGAGAGTTATTTTCAATTGAAGAGTTATTTTCAATTGAAGAGTTATTTTCAATCGAAGGGTTATTTTCAATTGAAGAGTTATTTTTCATTGAAGAGTTATTTCCATTGAAGAGTTATTTTCAATTGAATAGTTATTTTCCACTGAAGAGTTATTTTCAATTGAATAGTTATTTTCAATTGAAGAGTTATTTTCAATTGAAGAGTTATTTTCGATTGAGAGTTATTTTCAATTGAAGAGCTATTTTCAATTGAGTTATTTTCAATTGAAGAGTTATTTGAAGAGTTATTTTCGATTGAGAGTTATTTTCAATTGAAGAGCTATTTTCAATTGAGTTATTTTCAATTGAAGAGTTATTTGAAGAGTTATTTTCGATTGAGAGTTATTTTCAATTGAAAGGTTATTTTCCATTGAAGAGTTATTTTCAATTAAAGAGTTATTTTCAATTGAAGAGTTATTTTCAATTGAGGAGTTATTTTCAATTAAAGAGTTATTTTCAATTGAAGAGTTATTTTCAATTGAAGAGTTATTTTCAATTGAAAGGTGATTTTCCATTGAAGAGTTATTTTCAATTGAAGAGTTATTTTCAATTGAAATATTATTTTCAATTGAAGAGTTATTTTACGTTGAAGAGCTATTTTCAGATGAAGAGTTATTTTCAGTTGAAGAGTTATTTTCAATTGAAGAGTTATTTTCCATTGAAGAGTTATTTTCAATTAAAGAGTTATTTTCAATTGAAGAGTTATTTTCAATTGAAGAGTTATATTCAATTGAAGAGTTATTTTCAATTGAAGAGTTATTTTCAATTGAAGAGTTATTTTCAATTGAAGAGTTATTTTCAATTGAAGAGTTATTTTCAATTGAAGAGTTATTTTCAATTGAAGAGTTATTTTTAATTGAAGAGTTATTTTCAATTGAAGAGTTATTTTCCATTAAAGAGTTATTTTCAATTGAAGAGGTATTTTCGATTGAGAGTTATTTTCAATTACTAAAAAGAATAGGACTGTGGTCGGAGATTTTAATTTTGATTTCAATGCGTATACGCCTTGTTCCCTCTCAATAACAGACTTATTAGCCAGCTATGGATTGAATAGAACAATATTTACTCCAACTAGGATAACAAACAATACGTCTACGTGTATTGATAATCTATTTACGAATATTCTTGGCACCACAAGCACAATGTCAGATATTGACGTATCCGACCACCTTCCTATTCGATTTGAATACCAACATAATCTAGTAAAAAAAATACTTAAAGTTAGTGACTTTAGCTTAAAAAACTTAAATATATTTGCGATCAAAGTCGGTGAAATCAATTGGAGCACTCTTTTAAAATTTGAAGATGTAAATATAGCATATAACGTTTTTGAAGATAAAATAACTAATGCATACAGAAATAGTTTCCCAGTAAAAGAAATTAGCATTTCCTCCGAATCGTGGATTACTGATTCCTTGAAAAGATCAATCAAACAAAAACATAAACTACTCAAAATTTCAAAGAAATTCCCCACAACGGAAAATATAAATATGTATTCGTCTTTTCGGAATTCTCTTAATAATCAAATTAGAAACGCTAGAAGTAAATATATTTACAATAAAGTAGTCAACGCCCAAAGCTGTAAAAAAAAGTGGAGAGTTATTAATGAAGTTCTTGGAAAAGCAGGAAAAGATAATCACGTACCAGAGTCAATCATGCCAGACGCGCTAAACAATCATTTTACATCGGTAGGAAACCCCAAGAGCTGTCTTAACCAGCCTCTTAATTTAAAAATTAATAACTCTACTTGCGCGCTCTATGAAACATCAGATATAGAGGTTAAAAATACTATTGATGAAATTTCACAATCATCAGCCCCTGGTCAAGACCAATTACATCCGAGGCCTATTAAATATATTGTAAATCAACTTATTACCCCGCTCGTTTTTTTAATAAATATATCATTTAAAACAGGCATTTATCCAGACCGACTAAAACGCGCCCTTATAACCCCTATTTTTAAAAAAGGTGATTCTCTTCTATTATCTAACTATAGGCCAATATCTGTTTTATCCACATTTGCAAAAATATTTGACAAATTTTTCTTAATAAGACTAAATTCTTTTTGCGATAAGCACAATATTTTATCTAAATATCAATTCGGGTTTAGGAAAAAGAGTAGCACCGAATTGGCACTAGCCAAGGTTTACAAGATAATTCTGGACGCCCTTGATAAGTCACACTATATTCTAGGTATTTTTCTCGATTTAGAGAAAGCATTTGATAGTGTCCCACATAAAAGATTACTAGATAAATTGGAACGTATGGGATTCCGTGGTTTAACACTAAGCTGGCTATCCAGTTATCTCTCAAATAGAAAATGTTCAACTAAAATTAATAATAACATATCAGACACACGCGACATACATACGGGAGTCCCACAGGGGTCAATTCTATCACCATTGCTCTTCAATTTATATATCAATGATCTTACCGAAATAGTTCCAGCTGGTCTCTTGTACTTATACGCAGACGACACGGCAATGCTGCTATCAGATTTTAATCTAACAAATTTATTTAGTTCAGCAAACAAATACCTTAACATGATTAACTCTTGGTTGGAAAGTAATGGACTTAAATTAAACAAACAAAAAACTGAATACATCGTCTTCGCAAACCCTGGGAAAAGTATAAACAATGAAACGTGCAAACTAAACATCAAAGGTTTTCTAATTAAGCGAGTTTTTAGCTATAAATATCTTGGGGTATGGTTTGACCATAGATTAAATTGGAGCGTACACATTAATTATTTATGTAAAAAACTAGCCAGTGCATCATATTTAATTAGACAAAGTAAAGTGCTATTCCCAAGATCTGTTTTATTTGAGTTATATTACAGCTTTTTTTATTCGCATCTGATATATGGAAATATTGTTTGGGGTAACACAACAAAACACAACTTGGAAAGAATTA